>SJYA01002888.1:437477-930980 GCA_006410615.1 Neotragus moschatus
TGCAGGGGTCGGGGGGGGGGAGGCTGGTTCCCACTGAAGTGCTCCCCAGATACCAAGTTGCAGCCAGCTCAGCTAATTGGCAAGAGAAGGAGAAGCAAAAATAGTGAAAATCTGTGAATTAATAAAACAGCCTTGAAGCGACCGCCAAAATGTGTACAAATCATGAAGTAATTAGAAGTGTGAAGAATTCTATCGGGTTGACTGTTTCCAAATCCAGCATCTGATCGCTTTAGGAGGCTAAGGGCTGGCAGGTCAGGGGAGTAAAATTCTTTCCATTGCATTCTCATCTGGCCTCCTTGGAGCCTGGGTTTCCTGAAACCCTTTCGGGGTGCAGGCAGTGGCTCTGGGACCTGTTTGAGTCAAATGTGCACCTTGTGAAGGCCCTTTATAACATTCAAGATCTTGTCCCAATAGCATCTCATTTTAGAATAAAACTTTAAGGTTTCACAAAGTGGTTTTTGGACTGATGGTCGTATTTAATCTCACTATCACCAAATATTTTTATGTCAGTAAAATACTGACAGTTACTCTAAAAAATTTAGAGTAGGAAATCAAAGTCCAGAGAGTGAAATGCTATCAACCCAACTCCAAGAGCTAGCCAGTAGCAGAACCTGGGGCCGGATCCAGGGTCTCCTGGTAACCCCACCGACCTTTCCCTCTCCTGTGCACTTCTTGCTTTGGAACTTCCTGTGTCTCTCAGCCCATCTGAGCCACCAGGGGAGCCGGCTTAGACGAGCTGTTCAGCAGTGCTGGATATTTCTTTCTCATGATTCCCACGGCTGAGAGCTGAATGCAGTTCTGTTTGGCCAAGGTATTAAATTTAGATAAGTTGCTCAACCCACTTGTTTGATTAATAAAGTAAGGCTCAGGCACAGTCACCTATTTGTTGATTTAAACTTCATTTTATATCCAGATTAGAGCAGAGGAGAAAAGGATCCATTTTTCTTATCTTTTTGGAAACACTTTATGGAGACAGATTTCAGGTCTTAAGTCTTGTCATTTACTCGTGAGCAGAGATAGAAACAGTACGTGGTTAGAGTTTCTTTGGGTTTGTTCTTTCTGATCTGAGGGGACTTCAAGGGTAGGAGCTCACATTCAGTAATTGAAGGGCAGGCATCTCTCAGGGCTGAAATGCGCTTGCTCAGGGTTAGAAATTCTGAGAGCAGACATTGGAGCAGAACCCTGGGAGAGTCATGTAACGAGCTTGACGTGTGTTGTTAATTCCCCAAGCGGCAGCGAAAGCTCCCGGGAGGATGGAGTTTACATGGTTTACAGCCAGACTGAACAAACAACAGTGTGATTAAGTTACACGCATTAGTTGGCTCCATAACCAGAGTAGAAACGTACACGTTAATCTGGGATGGAAAGTTTTCAACAAAGTGGAGGCCGCTTGCAGTGACATGTGGGAGAGGAGATGGGGGAGTCAGGGGCGGTACTGGCTGTGGAATCTGAGGCGCCCAGTGTGATAGGAAGATGGGGCCCCTTGCTTGAAAAGTAAGAATTTTCAAGACGGCCACAGCAGAGCACTAAACCAAGTGCAAGGTCCTTCTGAGCGTGGGTGGGACCCGTGAGGTCGCAGAGGCTGGAAGCCCTTGAAGCCCCGGAGAATGGAGGTTATAAGCTCTGGGCTAAGGAGGGATCTGTGTACCAAGGGGCGCTGCCTGGAAGGTCAGAGATGAAAGGCTTCGAGATTATATTTCTGGAGTCACTTGGATGCCCCAAGTCACTTTTAAGCTGCGTGGATTCAGCCGTGAGCAAGCAGGAGCTGCTGGGTGTGTGGTTACAGCTGCAGGCCTGGCGTCAGCCTGTCAGCTCAGAGAGTTTTAAGAGCTCCACTAACCTTGCGTATTTCCCATCTGTAAATGGGCTGAATGGTAATAACACCCACCTCTGACGTGAGGACCATGCCCATCACGAGTTATCATCTGCAAGTGTCTGGACACCTTAAGGGTTTTTACAGATGTCAGCAAAGACGACAGGCAGGTAAACAGCCGTGATGCGTGATGGGGAGCCCTGGGCGCGTGCAAGAGGGCGAGGGAGGATGGGGTTGGGGAAGGCCGCCCTCTGGGCGTTCGGCCTGCCTGGATCCTGGCTTGTTCCTTTTGGACGGATACCGAGACTTGGGAGTCTGACACCACAAAGCTATTTCCTCTTCTTACTCACTCTAGACCAGCCTCTTAGTGCCATTCTAAGGATCCAGGGGTGGCCCGGTGCTGACCTCACGTGCCATCTATGACCAGAGCATCCTCTCCTGACCCATCCTTCAAGGTCCTGAAATTATGCTCTTTTCCAGTCCTGCCCTTGCCAGGTTCTTTGTGATCTGCTGGGTAAAGTTTGATCCCTTGTCCTGATCGTCACTGCCCTCCCCCTATCTGACCATCCCTGCCTTGCTGGCCACGCCCCCTCCCATCACCACATTACCCCAGAACCAGCTTCCCACCCTTGCTTCATCAGCCTGGATCATTTCCCCCACCTGAGAGCCTCCTTCACCTGTGTTTACAGTCAGATTCAATCCGCAGATGGGGACCAAGTGCCTCACCTCACAGCCCTTCTGTAACAGAGTGCAACTGATTCTCATTGTTCACGGAGTCTGCGTTTGCCAACGTGCCTACCCACCAACACTGATTTGTAAGCCCCCAGCTCAGGACTTCTGCGGCTTTCACTGCTGTTCATGGTCAGAGCAGAAAGGCAAAATTTTGAGTCGCTCACGTTCCCAGCCGGGATCCAACAAAAGTAACGCTGGCTTCTTGTTTCAGCTCTCAGAGGCTAAACAAGCAGCCTTTCTGTGTCTCTTTAGTGCCACCTTTGTGCATTTTGTTGGTGAATTCATTGTTTAAAATGCTCCTGAGTGGAGAGCTGAAGGGGCTGCCCTTTCCTGAGGGCAAGACGACTGTGATGTGCCCTCAGGAGAATATGCGTGTAGCACACATTTGATAAGCATCCTTCAGGTGTGTGTTATGGTGCTGCTGACCCAGGGTTCAGTGTTAATGAGTCCACAATATGGTACATCCAGAAAAAGGAAGAGGAAATTCAGCAAAATGTATGTCAAGTGGCTCCACGGTTTTGACCAAGGGAGGCTCCGAGGAACCGGACCCTCTCTTTGCCCTGGGAGCAGTGGTTCCAAGGTAACTAAATCAGTGTCTATGGAGACCAAGGCTCCTCTGTCCATGGGATTCTCCAGCCAAGAATACTGGAATGGGTTGTCGTGCCTGCCTCCAGGGGATCTTCCTGACCCAGGGATTGAAACTGTGTCTGTTACATCTCCTGCACTGGCAGGCAGGTTCTTTACCACTAGCGCCATCTGGGGAGCCCATAAAGGAGATAACTACCACGGATAATGAGAATCAACCTTGCCTCTGGCCACCACAAAAACCTTGTGTTTCTACTAAGTGTCGGAGATCATTCAAACCCGTCTGGTACTTTGTCATTTCTTGCTTGATCCAGACCAGTGCTTTCTCTGTCCTGTGAGCTGATTTTGCATCAGGGTCTGTGCATTTTGTTGAGTACTCACCCAAACCCTGCCTTCTGGTGCCCCCTCAGTATTAACCCTCCACTTGTGACCCCTAGATGGACACTAAGTCCCTTGAGGGCAGAAAACCATTGGCCCTCACAGTGTCCTTCCCAGGGAGGTGGAAGTGAAGATGTCCTGAAGCCAAAGGTGGAAAAATTGTTAGAGTGGCTTGTGCTTACGAAGAGATGCTAGACCCAGCGGGGAATGATTCAAGAGAATCATGAGCAGCAAGAAAAACCGCGGAGCGCCTGCCCCCTAGGAATGTGGCAGAATCAGAGATATTTGTAAAAGCACAAAGTGAGCTTTGGAAGTGCCATGCGAGTGTTCTCTGCTGTTGGCATCCGTAGGTGGCTGTAGGGAGGGACCCCTGGGGGTCTGGGGCTGCCTGAACTCCAGGCCAGCGGGGCACCTGCATGGCCCAAAGAGCCTGACTTGGTGCTATCCCAGCCAGGACCCCCACCGTGTCCAACCTGCCAGGGACGTTGTTCTGCTGAGGGGAGAAAGTGGGATTTCAGATGGCCCAGGGTGGATGTTCCTAGGCTGCTGCCTTCCACAAGTGCCACCTGCTCTCTGGAGGTCACATCATCCCTGTTCACCTTCACGTGGCCTGGAGTGGTTACCGCTGCGGCTCGGCTGCCCTGTCCCCGGGCTGCGGGGATTCTCCAGATCCCATGAGTGCTGTGGTGGGTGGTACATCCATTTCTTCTATTCATTTGAGATAAGTCAGTGTTTCCTCTTGTTGCTTGCCGCTGCTGCTGTTAAGTTGCTTCAGTCGTGTCCGACTCTACGCAACCCCATAGACGGCAGCCTACCAGGCTCCCCTGTCCCTGGGATTCTCCAGGCAAGAACACTGGAGTGGATTGCCATTTCCTTCTCTAGTGCATGAAAGTGAAAAGTGAAAGTGAAGTTGCTCAGTCGTGTCTGACTCTTCGCGACTCCATGGACTGTATCCTACCAGGCTCCTCCGTCCATGAGAGTTTCCAGGCAAGAGTACTGGAGTGGGGTGCCATTGCCTTGATTTCCACATAATTAGATTTGTGGGGTTTTTCTCTGTGGTTTGTCACAATCCACTGTCCTAATCTTTTGATTTCGAAGCATCCGCTCACGAGTGCCCTCTGTCTGTGGTATTTCCCTCAACTGCTTCTCTTGGATTCTTTCACATTCTGTTACATGCTTACTCTCTTTATGGACATTTGTGAATAATATTAAGCATCTTCTGGTCTTTAATCTTCCTTGAGGATAGAGATTGGATCTCTACTCCAATCTGTTTTTTAACATACTCCTGTGCTGATGGACATAAGATTCAGTAGGCTCTGGGAGTTGATGAATGACAGCCTGGCGTGCTGCGGTCCATGGGCTCGCAAAGTCAGACACGACTGAGCGACTGGACTGAACTGTGCTGAGTACAATACCGAGAAGGTCATAAATTACCTATTGATCAGATGGAGTCATTTACTGGAAACCTTAACAGAGGCTACAGCTTTACACCTGGGTCCCTGGGGCAATAAGGAAATCGACTAAGTCAGGCTCTCAGCTGTCCCAGGTGTCTGTGCCCGGGGAAGCGGCAGCTTAGCTCTTCTCTACCTCGTGGTGAGGGAGGGGCTGATTGAGAGAGGTGGGAGGGACACTGAGGAATCCCTTTCATGGGGATCTTTAGGGAAAAGTGACATGCTTCTTTCTGAAAATGGTTGCCTGGAAACAAGGAGCTGCCTGGGAAGGGACAGCTATTCCCAGGCAGCCGGGTCCGGGTCCAGTGGCCTGAGCCCTGGTGGCCGGAGGGCCCAGGAGTCCTGCTTCCGGAGCAGTGAGCAGGGGCCCTAGTTGACTGAAATACTGTCACAGGCACTGGCTCAGAGTGTTCTAGTGCGTCTCTAGGATGGTTGAGGACACGTGAGCTTCTGAGGGTGTGATTCTTGTCACCTCCTCCTTTTATTTAGTGACTCACCAGGCCAAGCCACTTGGGCAGCTAGACCTATCTCACTTAAACAGCTTGATCTTCTCAACCCTCAGTGACCTCACACTGCAGAAGGGATAAAACCTCAACTCCTTACTCTGAAACCGCTGAGGTCTGGGCCTCCCTCTGATACTCCTTACCAGTGTCCTCAGAACAGTGGAGATGGACAGTGATAAAATGCTGAGTGTTGGTTTGATTTTATCTGTGGTCACTTCTGGAGAATGGCAGGACTCTAGAAAGTTCTGTCTGTCTGCTGACTCTTCATCCTAAGGTACTCAGAGAAAGCACAGTCCAGCACTGTCAGGGTCTCACTGTGGGCTGTTACTTTGCTTCTGGTCAGGGGGCATCAGGAAGAATTCGGGGAGCACTGGGCACTGAGCAGACAGTGTGAGGTCAGGACAGAGAGTGGGGAACACTAGTTTTGTTGGAGGTTGAAGTTCAGGTTTGTGTTTTTTGGGTCCTTGCCGCTCCCATATTTCCATATCTCCCAGGTGCCTCAGTTTTCTCCTTTTCAGGCAGGCCTAATGAAACCCAGGCCCTCCCTTCCCATGAGCCTGAGGCAAAGGTGAGTGGGAAGGTTCTGAGCGGCGCTGGGCACTGCTCCTGGAGGGGGCAGGATGCGAGTTCTGGGCCCTGCGGCTGATGTGGGGTTTGCCTGGCACATGCTACTTCTTTTCAGCCTGGCTGCCCATTTTTTTTTGTTCAGGGAAAATTGAGGAATGTCTGCTTTGAGAGTGAGTTCAAGGGCAAGGGGAGTTCAGTTCCAGGAGTGAGGAATCTGAGTGGTCCACTGTGGTGACTTGGAAGGAGGAGTACAGCACGAGCGGGCTGACGTCCCTTGGCGTTTACTTTGTCCTAGAAGTTGGCATGGGTCACACCCCGCCTTGTGTTCCACTTGCCTTCCATCTTGTGTTATGAATCAGCTCTTTCAGAGAAGGGGTCTGTCATTCATCTTTGTTTCTCCCATAACCATGAGAGGTGTTCCTCTGTGTCATGGGAGAAGCTCTGTGATCCAAGACAGCCAAGCCCAGTTCTTAATGAGGGAGCCAGGGAGCATCTAGGAACCAGAAATTACTAAAGATGAAAATATACTGGTTCAATATCCAGAGAATATTGTCCCTGTTATACCCATGTGCTTTAGTTTTTCTGTTCTAAATCTCTGAGGCCTAAGATCTTCAGTCATTTTGCTACTTCTCCTTCCGGTGTGACTAGATTCAGGCTGTGCTGGGTCTTGCCTGCTTTGCAGAAGTGTTTCTCAACCCCTACTCCACCACAGAGTCACCCAGGACCACTCCTCAGCGCCCTGACGCACAAGTAGCTGAGACCCCTAGGTGCGACCTAAGCATCAGTAGCTGTCAGACTTGCGGGTGATTCCAGCGTGCGGCTAAGGCTGAGCATGAGGTGTTTGAAGGAGGGGAATCTATCCATTGTTTTATCTCCAGGGCCTCCTAGAATGCTCGGCACAGAGAGAGTATTCAGCACGTGTCAGTGCTCCTGTTTCATCATCTCCTCACGGGTGTCACGTAACTTCAAAGAGTGTGATTCTAAGGCCCGCCCGGCCCTCTTCCGGGGCTTCCCTGTCTCAGCATCTGCATCCCCACCTGTCCAGTAGCACAAGCCAGAGCTCGAGGCCCATCTCTGATGCCCTTCCCAGCCCTTCATTATGGGATGTGTGAGCTGAGTCGCTTCAGTCGTGTCCAACTCTCTGCAGTTCCAGGGACTGTGGCCCACCAGGCTCCTCTGTCCATGGGATTCTCCAAGCAAGAATACTGGAGTGGGTTGCCATTTCCTTCTCCAGGGGATCTTTGTGACCCAGGGATCGAACCCATGTCTCTTTTGTCGCCTACATTGGCAGGCGGTCTCTTTACCACTACCGCCACTGTGGGGATTTTACACTAAATCTGCCTCACAATTATGCATCTGTTTCCATCCTCACCCACATCCTCATCCGTGGTCCCACCCTCAGTCCCCTGAACTACCTCAGAATTGCCCAGCCAGCTGCCTACATGCAGCCCAGCCTCACCAATCCACTGCCCACACCAGTCAGAATCATCTTTACCAAGCACAAATGTGATTGTGTGGCCTGTTGATTGAAGCGCTTCCGTGACGGGCCACTGCGGTTAGGGATCAAACTCTTTAATCCTGTGGACAGGACCCCATGGTCTGGTCCTTGCGTCCCTGTGGCCTGTCCACTAGACCCCAGGGTCTGACCCACTTTCTCAGTCTCGCTTCAGTCCACACTCTGCCACATCTTTGCTCTCCAGCCACTCTCGCTTTCTTTCCCTTCCTGGAGTCTTTCTTCCACTCCTGCCAGTCGTGGGGCCTCTACATTTAAAAGAAGGCTCTCCCCACGTGCCCCTCCCTCTTTGCCTTGTTAATTGCTGCTGCTTCTTCAGTTCTCAGCTTAAGCAGCCTTATCGCTGTAAAGCCTTCTTAAACCCATTAAAAACTCCTTGTCTCATGGTCCTGTGGCCTCAGGCTCACTTCTCCATGAGTGTTTTTATCTCAGTGTGTAGCTCACCTTTCATCTGAGTGATTTTCTGACCCGTGTCTTTCTGCCCCACCTGACTGCAGCCACATGAAGGCAGGGCTGTCTGATTTTGCTCATTCTCTCCCCCGTGCCGAGCAAAGGGCAGAACACCTAGAATGTGTTCAGTAAGCCCTTGTGGACTGAATGCCTGGCCTCTTTGGTCCCAGAGCTCCATGCCGGGGAGTGGCTGCGGCTTCTCTTGCCTCCTCTTCTGTTGGGCGGTGGCTACCTCTCCTGCCTGAGAGCCCATGCTGGTTACTAGCTGCACAGTTATATGAAAGATTCCACGTGAGGCATCTGCTTTGCCCTATTTTCAGCAGCCTCCGAAAGATCTATTAATATCCATGTCCATCAATTGCTTTTCTATGGGAATCTTTTGATGTTTCTGAATCTCCTTAGAACTTTCCCAAATCTTAATTCTTGGGGCTTAAGGTGTATCTTCTGCCTTGCCCTTTGGCCCGCAAGGGATTTCAGGAGTTGCTCTTTTTTTATTTTAGAGCCCATGCCAGAACGTCTTACGTCACCCATGTGCTTCTACATGTATTTGTGGCCTCATAGTGATGCTCAGAGGATCTGTGTTTATAGAAGAGAAACAAAGGGTCCAGGACTGCAGTTTCCCTGTTCCCATCACAGCCTCCTGGCTGCCTTTTATCCACTGCACAGCACCACCACCCCCTACTTTAAAAACCACTAGACACTAAAGCCTGCCTCCAAACAGTTGTTTCTTTGAACATCAATGGATAGAACATTGGCCTCAATCCTGATTACCGGTTTTTGTGACCTTCTAAGACATTTCCCATTTCTGGAGCTCACTTTACTGATTTCATAAAATGAAAAATTAAGACCAAATTATTAAGCATCCTTCAGTCATAATAATGGTAATAGTAATAGTAACGGTCAAAATTGTAGTAATAATAATATTAGCTAGTATTTATTGGGCACTTACCATGTGTCAAGCACTGTGTGTCAGTATTTTACACTGTCTTGGGAAAATACTTTGTTTTTCCTTTGTTCTTTCTCACACTTCTGACACCAGATTGTGTGGGCTTTTCTCTGATGCTGACCAGTTCTGTGACACCAGCTGGGTGTCCTGCTCTTCAGTTCTGACACTGTCTACCTAGAGTTAACCTCAGATTCTGCAGGTGAAAGGCTTGGTCCTGCAAGACTGTCTCCACTTCAGACACCAACTGCAAGTCCAGATTGTCACCTGTGCTTCTGACCAGTTGGCTGTCCATCAGAACTTCCCATGACTGCCTACTTAGATTCAGTTAATTTGCTAGAATGGCTCACAGAACCCAGGAAAACAGTTTATGTTCTAGGTTTCTGGTATATTAAAAAGGATATTAAAGGATACATAAGGTGAGGTCCAGAAGGGTCCTGAACACAGGAGCTTCTGTCTCTGTGGAGTTTGGGGTGTACCACCTTCCAACACTTGGATGGATTCTTATTCACCAACTTGGAAGCTTTCCAAACCCAGATTTTAAGGATTTATGGAGGCTTCACCATATGGAGGAGTAGTCGATTATTAACTTCTAGCCACTGTCCCCTCTCTAGAAAATGAGAAGTGGAGCTGAAAGTTCCAAGCGTCTTATCATGGGTTAGTCTTGCTGGTGATCAGCCTCCATCCAGGAGCCCACCAAGCGTCATCTCAATATAACAAAAGATGCTCTTATCACTCAAGAAATTCCAAAGAATATAAAAACTCTGTGTCAGGAAGCAAGATCAAAGACTAAATATTAGCAGGTACCAGATGCAGAGACATATATATATATATTTCCTTTTATTTCACACGCGTTTTAGATTGTTTAATCCTCTCTACAAGCAACCAAGTAGGGCTCTTTCTGTGGCTCAGTTTTACAGATGTTGAAACTCAGACACAGTGAAGTTAAGTAACTTGCTCAATGCCACAGAGCCAGGAAATGGCAGATCTAGGATTCAAACCACCCAGGATCACTGGCTCCAAAGCCCTCACTCTTCACCAGATAGTCACTAAAGTAAAGCATACCAGGCTTTGGGTTAAACTGATCTGGTTTGAGGACTGACTGCCAGTTATCAGCTGTCTGATTCCAACATGAGCTCTTCTGTACACCTGTTTTCCCATATGTAGAAAATGGGGATAGTACCTGTAGTAGGTCTATAGTAGCCCAGGTCTCGGGCTGCTATAACAAAATACTCTAGACATTTATTTTCTCACAGTCTGGAAGCTAGAAGCCCGAGATCAAGGTGTCAGCAGCTTTGGTTTCTGCTGAGGCCTCTCTCCTTGGCTTGCAGGCACTTCTCACTGTGTCTTCACATGGTCTAACCTCTGTATTCCTGTGTGTCTGTGTCCTGATCTCCTCTTCTAATAAGGATACCAGCTGTATTGGTGTCCATTCAGTTCAGTTCAGTTCAGTCACTCAGTTGTGTCCGACTCTTTGCGATCTCATGAATCACAGCACACCAGGCCTCCCTGTCCATCACCAACTCCCGGAGTTCACTCAAACCCACGTCCATCGAGTTGGTGATGCCATCCAGCCATCTCATCCTCTGTCGTCCCCCTTTCCTCCTGCCCCCGATCCCTCTCAGCATCAGAGTCTTTTCCAATGAGTCAATCCTTCACATGAGGTGGCCAAAGTACTGGAGTTGCAGCTTTAGCATCATTCCTTCCCAAGAACACCCAGGACTGATCTCCTTCAGAATGGACTGGTTGGATCTCCTTGCAGTCCAAGGGACTCTCAAGATTAGGACCTACCTATACAATCTCATTTTACTTGACACAGTCACATTCTGTGATCTGGCAGTTAGGGTTTCAACATGTGAATTCAGGAGGTACACACTCCAGCCCAAAACAGCCCCAAAGAGAGTTTTGTGCAGCTTCAAGGACATTGTGTCAGATAGAGTACCTTGGTTAAGCACTCAGTTAATGCCGGACCTTCTCTCCTTGCCGGTTCTGACTCCAAGTCCATCTTTTTATCCTAGGGTAATGATGAGATTTGACGCTCTGTTGGCAACATGCGAGTGAGCATTGGGCTGGAATCTGTCTCTTTGGAAGCTATTTCTAGAGTGGAAAAAAATCTCTCCCTCATTTTAGATCACTTATGGCAGAGTTTACAGCCCTTGAATTAACACTGGAGGCCTTGAAGTCTTAGAAAAATATTATGATAAGTCACAAGCCTTCCAACTTGCTTTGACATACTTCATCCAAGGGTGGTAGCTGGCCTTTCATCTGTTAATTTCTCCTTTAGCCTCCAGGAAGGCAGTGCCTTCCTCCTCTTGCAGGTGAACAACTGAGGCATTAACACTTTGCATACATATAAGAGGAATCTTGGAGCTCCCCACTGCTGTACCCTGGCCCTTCCTGTGTTTGCTTCTGGCCTCCTTTTCCTCAGGGGAGTCTACCTTTCTGAAGTCACAGAAGGTAGGAGGTGAGCTGGCCAAGACAAGGAGCCAGGAGAACAGAAACATTAATTTAGTGCTGTTGAGTTACTGAAGATGCGCTAGCATGGTGACGTGGGCATGAAAGACATCCCTTCCATGCGGAATCTAAGAAGAAATGATACAAATGGCTTATCTACAAAACAGACTTAGAGAACAAACTTATGGTTGCAGGGGCCTGGGGGGAAACGATGGAGGGAAGGGATAGTTAGGGAGTTGGGGATGGACATGTAGACACTGCTGTATTTAAAATTAATAACCAATAAGGACCTACTTACTGTATAGCATGGAGAACCTTGCTCAATGTTTATGTGGCAGCCTGGATGGGAGGGGTGTTTAAGGGAGAATGGATACATGTATATGTATGGCTGAGTCCCTTTGCTGTCCCCTGAAACTATCACAGTGATGTATAAGCTATACACCAATATAAAATTTAAAAAATTTTTTTTAATTTTTTGAAATGCCTAATTGATACTCTCTCTAATTAGCATTTCTGTTAAAAGTTTAATATGGTTTTTAAAAAAGAGATGTGGGAGTCTTTAGAGACAGACCAGATTCTTCCCTGGAAGGAAGAACCAAGAAGCAGCAACAGCAGCAGCATTGAAAAATAGCAACTGCTGTTGATGGGCTGAGAGCCTGTTATGCCAAGCACCAAGCAGAACTCTATAGGTGTGTTATCTCAGCCCTCAGAGTAGGTTTGATGATCCCCTTTCTTCAGACAAGGCACTGAGGCTTGGGCAGGCTAAACGACTCTCCCAAGGTGTCTTAGCTCCTAAGCAGCAGAGCTGATGTCCAAAGCCAGAGGAAGGAACCTGCTCAGGGGCTCCCAGAGCACGGCCTGGGAACATCACGTGGGTGACCAAATGGATGGGGCAGAAGAGCTACCTCTGAAGTCACAAAGGAGCGCCTGGTGCCCAGAGCTGAAATGAACTTGCCCCTTCAGATATCCAGAGGATGGAGAAAATCACAGCAAAAATACAGCTCAACCTCTGCCTATGGGGAAAGTAAGCAAGCTGCCTTGAAGAAACGAAAGTAATTCCTTCAGGGCGGATGCCAAGCTTGATGACTGGAAAGGGAGTGAACCTGGAAAGCAGAAATTCTTACAGTTGAGCCAAATTAGCTAAATTCCAAGACAGCAACTTGTCGCCTGCCTTTTCTCAGTGTCTGTGGGAGATTGCGGATACCAAAATCCCCGGGTGCTTAAGTCCTGTAGTCGGTTCTTGGTATCTATGGAGGTAGGACCTGTGCAGATGGAGAGGTGACTAGTTCACACACCAAAAGGACTTTATTCCCTGGTTGCTGAGTTGAGTGACCTCTGAAAGTTTTGTGCTTTATTAGAGGTTGGGAAGAATGGGAAAGAACTGTACTCTCAATGTCAAACCACCTTTCCTTTACCGACTGTTTTCTAGTTGTAAAATTATGGTTATTGCAGGAAATTAGTGTGAATAACACAGGAAATTATAAAGAGAAAAAATTTCTATAATCTACCGCTTTCAGATAACAATCAAAAATTTTAAAGACCACCTTTCCAATCTCTTTTCCATATAATTTTAATACAAAAAAAGGATCATACTCTGTAACCCTTTATCACTTAGCGCTATATCCTGCACGTTTTCTAATCTCTTTAAATGTTGTTCTTTTTGAATGGAAGTTTTTCTCCCTAATGGGTGATGTACCATAATCTAATTAAGTCCTTTTGTTCATTGAGAGTTTCTTACCTTGATTAGCTCACCTGGTAGATGACCATTAGGGACCTCCCAATAGCAGGACAAGGTGTCTATTTTGGAAAATCAATACTATTTATATACAATTTTCTCTAGTAATTATCTCTAATATCAACTAACAGAGGTCTGAACTACTGTCAGTATCTGCTATTTTTAGCCACTTCACATTCTTTTGTCCTCCTAATAGGAACAGTTTGAATGTGTCACAGACCTTTAATTCTGAAAGATGATTCATCTTGGGAAGCACAACCCAGTGTTCTTTATATACATCCACTCACATATGTGATCTTTATATACTCTCAGTCACTGCAGTCATGTCCAACTCTTTGCAACCCCATGGACTGTAGCCCACCAGGCTCCTCCATGGGGGTTTTCAGGCAAGAGTACTGGAGTGGGTTGCCGTGTCCTTCTCCAGGGGATCTTCCCAACCCAGGGATTGAATCTGCGTCTCCTGCACTGCAGGTGAATTCTCTACCCCTGAGCCACTGGGTAAGCCTGATCTTTATATATACACATACCTAAAAGCAAAGGGCAAGTGGCAAAGACCACCATGTTGGGAATAGAAAAGTTCCTAAAAAGTTCCTATTACAATGAGATATGAGATGTTTTGAAGGAGACTGACAATCAAAGATATATTACAAAATGGACTTTTTCCCATCAGCAGCATGGCTGTTCAGAAGCCATACTTGGCCACCTTGGGGGTCACACCAAGGAAACAGGTTTATACCCTAATCTCAAATTAGGAATGATCTTGGCCATAGGAACAGGAACTGTGACTGCTTCCAACCCTTCTGTTGGCCTTCACACACAGGGTGTGTGTTTGTAGCTGAGTAGCCAGGGGAGGAAAAGAAGAAGCATCTTACAGACCTCCAGATGGAGCCAGCCTCTATGAATGTATCCAGAAAGGGAGAAGATGAATGTCTGATAGCAAACAAAAATTATTTACAAATTGACAAATTGTCAATCCCCAAATTGACAAATTGGTGTTGTTTTTTCACTTTGCTATTGCCCAAGGTTGTTCTTTGTCAATTTCAGGAGAATCATATGATTTGCCACCTGAAAAAAGTGTTGGTTGGATAAGAAGTCCAGGTGGTGACACAGAATCAGCATCCGTTCTTTGTCTTTTCATAGTTGCCAAGGACCCTGGAGGAGTCACTTTCTACAAATAACCTCTTTCAAGTGTTCTCTCTCTGAAACATGGGACACCAAAAGTGGCCTGACCGTGTTGTCAGGAAAAGTTGATTCAAAGCTTACCCTGTCACTAAATCCCTCTGTGGGGTTTGGGCAAGTCTCCTTGTCTTCCCCCTGATTGCCTCATCTGTAAAAAAAGAAAATTCGTATAGATTTTATCTTTTGTGTTTGAAGGTACTTTGGTGTTGCATAGATACTTGCATTGAACTTCTTTTAAAATGTATTTTAAATTTATTTTAAGAATTATAACCCCCAGTCACATTCAAATGTGTTGTGTATAGCACACTCAATCTGTTAATTTGATTTTAGCTCACCTGAAAGTTTATTCTGCCATTTCTTTTTAGCTTACAAATAATTTAAATGAACTATATTCTTTTTCAAAAAGCTATTTACACAACTACTGTAACTTATCTCTGTGAATCAGGATTTTTTCAATAATATAAGTTTAATAAAGTTTAGACATAAACTGAACAAATATTACATAAGAATCAGGTTCAATGTTCTCATTGTCTTTATAATGATTAGAATTTATACTGAAAATGTAATAAATAGTATAGTTCAGAGTCTGTCTTATAGATATTGTTAGAAGTTTTTTAGAATGTTAGTGGTTCCCCATCATTTGTATTTGGTTTTCTGTGAGATCTTTTTTTTTTTTTTTAAAATATTCTGCAACATTACCTTTGAGAACCCCTCAGACTTGACATTCTATATAGATTATATTTTTATATGTAAAACAAAATGTATCTGTGGCCTTCCAAACATTACAGTGTATACTAATGGCCTTAAACGGTTTTAGTGAAAGGGGATTAAAATAACTAATTAAATTAAGTAAATGATAACCATTATAAAGGAACTGTAAGCAGAATCATAATTAGTGAATTTGCTAATTATTTTCCCGACCGCTTGGCTGCTGTTTGGTTGTCAGCTGAAACGCATTATTGTGTTTTGGGGAAGAGGAAATTTACTTGGAGATTGCAAAGACTACCCTATGCACCAGTGCTAAAGAATTCCACCCCAGGGGATTTTAAGGAATAGGTTTTGGACAGCTGTCCAATTGATTATTCTAAATTAAATTACTAAGTACTGACTCCAAATCCGGTTTAGAGAAACCTTGCTGGTATATGGATTCCATCTTCCTTCCCTTATTTTATAAGTAGAGTCTAAGAAATTGCCTAAACTCGAGTAGGCAGGACTATTGGGAAGCTATTTCCAGGGGCAGCTTTGCCCTATAATATAAATTCAGTGAAGTATTAAATAGAACTCCTTTTTACGGCTGGTATCCCTGGACAGAACGGATGCCCCTCATGTGATTGCTATTGATGTTTTAAGGGTTAAATGGTGCTGGGCATGAGATCTACCATGGCATATGTGGACAGAGAACAGCGTAGCCAGTTGCATCAGTTGTTCAGAGCTCAGATGCTCCTCTGTGATTAGCACCCTGCAGGGGGTGGTTGGTAACCAATCAGCCTCAGTCCTGAGCCTTCAAAGTGAGACCAGATCAGCTACTGTGCCATCCTTTTCTTGATGGCTTCGTTTTGCCTTGGGAAAGAGGTTTCTGCCCCTTCCCTCCATCTTCCAAGTCTCCCCTTTGCCAGTGGTTCTCAAAGGCTGGTCTTGAGACCGGTAACATCAGCGTCACCTGGGAACTTGCTAGAAAGGCAGCTTCTCCAGTCTCACCCCATCCCAGACCTCCTAAATGAGACACTCTGGGGAGGGGTCAGTCATCTGTGTTTGAAGGATCCTTCCAGGTCTTTCTGATGCTCATTCAAGTTTAAGCACCGCTGCTCTCGGTCATGGCTCACACAGGCAGGGTGGCCATTCTGGAGTCAGGTCTGGGGACTTCTGTTGACGTCATACCAAATGACCTGGGAGGAAGTTTGGGCTTATGCCCTAAGTATTCATTTGGCTTTGGTTCCAGACAGTCCTCTTCTTGCTCACAGACAATGGTATGGATGGGCTTGCTGAAGCAGCAGGAATGGCGGCTGCTTTCACACACGTGGACACACAAGCATCTACCCTACAGCACTCTACTTTTTGTCTGTAGAGTCTGTAGCAGTGAAAAACTAGCTCCTCTTGTCTGTATGCTGATGTGAAACATATTTTCTTATCCTTATTTGCCATCTGTGTATCTTCTTTGGTGAGATGTCTATTTAAATCTTTGGTCCATTTTTTAATCGGGTTATTTGTTTTCTTATTGTTGAGCTTTATGAGTTCTTTGAATATTTTAAATAATAGTCCTTTATCAGATATGTCTTCTGCAAAATATTTTTTCCCAGCCTTGGGCTTATCTTCTCATTCTCTCGAGACATCGGGAGCTTAAAAACTTCCCAGGTGGTTCTAATATGCTGCTGAGTTTGAGAATCAGTGGGTTAAATGTCAAGGCACCTGATGAAGGTGAGGGAGAAGGATGGGGTGGCCAGTGAGGGAAAAGCCCAGTCACTGACAAGAGACCCACGCTCTTGAGAGATTCTCTAGGCAGCTCTCAAAGCCCTCTCTTCATCTCAACATCTTGTCCCACGGAACCAAAACAACTTTCCATCTTCAGAACATCCTTTCTGCTTTGCCCTGGTGACCATGAGGTTGACAGTAAGTGATGACTTCCAAGTCTTTCTCACTTTAACCTCTGCAAGCCATGGTGTTTTTTTTTTTTTTTTTTTTTTTAAGTTCCAAAGGGATTCATAGTGAAAAGCTACCATGATCTTTCCCATCTTTGCAAACTTTCAAGCATTTCTTACTTTAGTTGTTTTGTGTTTAGTGTCATATCTTTTAAATAATGTACTTTACTTGCTCTGTTGTGTTTTTTCTGGTTTTGCTCATTTTTGTTGTTAGAAAAAAAGAACAGAGGCAATAATTTAGAGAGTGAAAATCTACTTGTCTGCCTATGAAATAACCTGATATTGTTAGGGTAACATTTATTTCTTGGTGAATCCTTAATTCCTCTCTCACTAGAAAATAAGCATTGTCATACTTCACTTTGATAGTAATTATCACTTTTTAAAGAGCTTATATTTTATCCTTTAACTTCCAGTCCTTATAGTCACTATAACTTCCTTTCTCTTTCCATTGAGAGTTCAGCACTACCTTTCAACTTGATTTGAGAATGTATTTATTTCCCTTTCCTCCTTCTTCCCTTCTACCTTCCAACTTCTATTTGCTACTGGATCTTTTCTTGTGCATGTCAAATTTGATGATATTTACCTTTTGTTTGTGACATACACACCTATAGATTGATTCTAAAAATTGAAAACCAGTAGATGTCAAGTTCATTTGCATTATGGGTTTGTGAAAATAATGTCCCCTTCCCCAGTAACTCTCATCCTGTCGCTGAGTCTCCATGGCAAGTGGCAACCATGTTCCCAGAACGTGGGGTTTAAGAAGAGAGCTGGAAGGGGAGAGAGACCCCTGGGGTGATGTGGAAGGACATCCAGTGCAAACCTTCACAGAATTCCAGTTTCAGGAGTTACTTCCCACCTGCCTGTTGCCCTTAGTCCGGGTGTTGGTGGAACTGGAGAGCACCCTCCTCTGTTGCCCCTGCCCCGCCCTCAACATGCCTCCTGAGCAGAGACTTCCAAATTCCCACCCTTTCAGAAATGTAGTGAAATCTCTTGTCTTCTGGTTTTTATGCTCCTGTTGTCTCCACTTTTATGGGTTTATATTGATTCAAAGGGCTTCCCTGGTGGCTCAGTGGTAAACAATCCACCTGCCAATGCAGGAGACGTGATTTTGATCCTTGGGTCAAAAAGATCCCCTGCAGAAGGGAATGGCAACCCACTCCAGTATCCTTGTTTGGGAAATCCCATGGACAGAGGCGCCTGGAGGGCTACAGTCCATGGGTTGCAAAAGAGTTGGACACGACTTAGTGGCTAAACAACAACAGTTGATTTAAAGACTCCCTTCCAAGCATTTTAATGCCATCTCAGTGGAAAGGGAGACATCAGATGCTCGCTTGGCCCACACCAAGAACAGCATCTGAGGTGCCGCCGCCTCTCTCTGCAGCTGCCTCCTGGCAGGACTGAAATACAAAAGTATTGGGGATTTCTGCTTTGGAAAGGAGACTTAGATTACTGTTCATTTGGGTGGGTTGAGGCGGGGAGAGTGAAGGGAAAAACAGAATATGATAGTGTAAAATAATGTCCACATTCTGTTGCCTTGGTAACAGCCTCCCTCTGTAAATAATGCTTGGGAGGCTGAGGGAGAAGGGGGAGCTGGTGTTGGCAGATTGATGGGGTTGAGAGAAGGGAAGGGAATCACCAGATTGGAGCCATTCAGTGGCTAGAATCAGCTAGATGACTGAGAACCGAGTAACACCTGTCATTGGTATCTGGAAGGCCCCAAACCTGTTCAGTCGTGTAAGCAAAAGACTCAGGAGCTGTTTGAACAAGGACAAAAGGCGGCAGTGTTTTGGGGTGACAAGACTACATCATTACCCCTCTCCTCAAAGAGGCTCCATGACCCTCTCTTCTCCTTTTTCTTGGCACCTGAGGAAATGACCTCTCTGATGTCAGTTTACCATTCCCCTAAATAGCCAAGGTGATGCCTAACCTTTCCTAACCAGGACACAGATTATCATTCCATAGTTAGTTTTAAGGCTTAAAATATAGATCCCCTGGGAGAGAGAACCTGGTATCTTAGTTACGGAGAAGACTAGATGGCTAGACTCAAATCCTTCTGGAGGATGTGAGAACGGGGAGGGGTTTGGGTGTTTGAAAAAAGCAGTAGACAGGACACTGCGGAGAAAGAAAAGGAACAGGAAGTGACCTTGGAATCATCCAGATAGATGTGTCCTCACCATTTGCCTGTGATGGGTTGATGTGTCCTCACCATTTGCCTGTGATTGGATGTTCCCCATCCCCCAGTCCCACTCGTACCTGCCCCCATCCTCTTTCCTAAACTCCCAAGTGGCTGTTCTGAGGGGATATTGATCAGAGTTGGAGTGCGGAATATGGGATGGGATGAGGACTGGCAGGGGAGAATGCTCTAGATGGAAGATGGGGCAGCAGGAGAGAGCAGTGTTCATGAAGGGGATGGCTGGGAAAGAGTGCAGAGAGCGAAGGCGGAAGGCCAAGGAGCCTCTGCCACACATTTCAAGCTACGGAATTAGAGATGAGCGGCGAATGCTGACAGGCCATCCAAAACGGCCCTAGAACTTGGCAGAGCACCACAGGCTCTGCAGTGTGGCAGAGACTACCTAGCCTGCGGCTGGAAGAAGGGTGGGCTTGTGAGAGTCTGTGTAGGCTCTTGCTGCCGGGTGATTATTAGACACTATATATAGCCACTTGATACTGGCAACAGGAGCTAGGCACCTTTCTTGGGGTTTCCTCCCATGAGCCCATTAATGTGATTGCTGTCCCTGGTCACAAAAGGAAAGGGAAGCAAGAGAAAGAGAGTCCCTTGTCAAGGGGCACATGCAAGTTAGTGGTGTCGCTTTCCACAGTAGCTCCATAGGTTGTTTACTGGGACAGCTCTTAGCACTCAGTGCCCTGGGGCATTTAATTCACTCGACAGCATCGGTTCAGTTCAGTCGCTCAGTCGTGTCAAAGCAGAGACGTTACTTTGCCAACAAAGATCTGTCTAGTCAAAGCTTTGTTTTCCAGCAGTCATGTATGGATGGGAGAGTTGGACTATAAAGAAAGCTGAGCACCAAAGAATTGATGCTTTTGAACTGTGGTGCTAAAGAAGACTCTTGAGAGTCCCTTGGACTGCAAGGAGATCCAACCAGTCCATCCCTAAAGGAAATTGGCCCTGAATAGTCATTGGAAGGACAGATGCTGAAGCTGAAACTCCGATACTTCAGTCACCTGATGTGAAGAGCTGACTTAGTTGAAAAGACCCTGATGCTGGGAAGGATTGAGGGCAAGAGCAGAAAGGGATGACAGAGGGTGAGATGGTTGGATGGCATCACCAACTCAATGCACATGAGTTTGAGTGAGCTTTGGGAGTTCGTGATGGACAAGGAAGCCTGGCGTGCTGCAGTCCATGGAGTCGAATAGCCTCATGGTAAGGGCATGGGGTCTGGAGGCAGACTGTTGGGGGTTTGAAGTCCTGCCCTGCCACTTCCCAGCTGGGTAAGCTTGGCAAGTTCCTTCGCCAGTCTGTGCCTCAGGTTCCCATTTGTAAGATGGAGTCAATACTGATACATACCTGGGAACGTCCTTGTGAAGTTTAAATGGGATGGGGTGCATCGTTACCAGTTGTCATTTAGAGTGGGGAGGTGAATAATATTTATGGGGATTATTACTGCAGCCGTCTTTTATGTGGTATTTACTTTCCACGCTGCCTTCAGGGCTACTGCTTTTAACTCTCACAAAAGCCCTGTGAGGTATAATATGGAAGGTGTTAATATTCCGGTTAGTAGATGTGGAAACTGAGGCTCAAGGTCCCGTCTTCTGTGAGTGGCGGAGGTCGGACGAGAACCCAGAGTTCTTTCGTAAGCCAGAGGCTCGCCACGCCACCGCACCTGACGGGCACCTTCTCCCGGGGAGACGCTGCCTCCTCCAGGCAGTCCCCCAAAATCCGAGTGAAGCTTTGCATAAAAAGAAATGGGACCTCACGGGAGTACGTCTCCCTTGGCTGTTTCCTGAGAGTCAGATGATGTTGTTTGGTTCTTCACCTGCATCTTCGGCACCCGGAAACACACCTAGAGCTGGTCAGTCAGAGTAGGCAGCTTCTGGGAACAGGAGATGGAGCCTGAGCACCTCGGCAAATCCCCCCACCCCTCTCAGAGTGCCCAAGCGTAGTCAAGGGGGACCTGAGAGCCAGGGGCGTGCACCAGGACTCTCGGAGGGCCTGCGATGGCCACTGTCCCCAGGACATCCAGCCCAGAGCCCTCCCATCTCCACTCCACCAGCTGGAGAGCCTCTGCTCGCTCCTCAGGTCTCAGCTTCGATGTCTCTTCTTCCGAGACTCTGCCGTTTTGCATCAGAATCTCCTTGTCCCCCCCGCCCATCACCTCCTGTACTTCCCATCACACGCTCGTCACAGTTGTAGTCACGTGTAGGCTCTTGTTGTAACATCTGCCTCTTCACCCCCAGACTGTAAGTTCCTTGGAACCAGGGATCATGTCTGCTTAATTTGCCCTGGGTCCCTCCCCACCCACTGCCCGGTATAAAATGATGCAATAAATATTCCATGGAAGTATTAAATATTTAAAAATACACACAAATGCTTTGGACAATGGAAAGTTGCTTTGCAAATGTGTTTTCATCGTCATTTTACTGCTGTCTGTGGGGCAACCACACAAGGAGAGACAGGTCTGCAGCAGCTGAGGCTCCCAGATAAATCAGGCAGGACAGTTCGTAGGAAGTCCCTGCTATTTGGCATGTCTGCTTCTGAAGAAGGAACGTAGACAAGTGAGCTGGAGGGAGGGAGTCTTGGTAAACAACCCGAATTTAGCATCCTGAGTTTGTCAGTGTGCTGATCTATAAGTTGGGCGAAGGGAAAAAAAAAAAAAAAAAAACCGCACCTAAGGGAATGGCTCGCAGTCGCTGTCTGGGTTTATTTTTGCTTGAGCTGGTCTGTTCCTACCATACCGATGAGGCCTGAAAGCAGTTACTAGGAATCAGCCAGCAAAAGCCCTTCTCTGGTCCCAGCTTCTTTCAGTTTCACCGGACTCTGCAACACTCCCACTGAATCAACTGGCTGCCTCCATGCCTCTGATCAGCTCCCACCGGATCTCACTGTCCCTCACACCTTGGTGGGTGCTGTCCCAGCGCAGTCTGTAAGCCCAGCCTGATCTTCAGCACTCACTGTTCAGCTGCACCCTTGTTCCCCGTGAACATCCTACGGTTGTCCAGAGAGCCGATCAGGCTTCCACCAGCGCCACCCCTCCAGGCAAGGTGCCATTATGAATCAATTCCCCAAGTGCCCCTTCCAAACAGTTTCCACTCTCTGTTGCCACCCATCTCTTCATCAGCTTTTTATTGAGCACCTACTATATATCAGAAACTGTACACGATCGGACATATAAGGATGAGCCACCGTGCTCTGGCTCTCGGGACATCCAGAAGTGAGAAGGATGACCCTCAGGGAGGTCCAGCCCCGAGAGGTGACGCCTTGGGTGTAGGCAGTGTGCCCCACCATCCTGGAGAAGGGAGAGCTTACTCTGAGGACGGCAGGGTTGACATTTGGTGGCACTGCTCCAAGGACCCTAAGAAGCCAAGATCACTGACATACAGGCTGTGTGTGCTGGGGAAACAGCGAGTCAGGGACTACTGCCCTAGTCTGTGTGTCGTGGGGTGCAGTTTGGGGAGTGGTTAGACGTGAGGCAGGAAAATAGATCAGGTCTGAGGTGGGGGCTGTGGGAGAAGCTTGAGTTTCAATATCTGAACAGTGGGGAGCTGTTTAAAATCTTTTATAAAAGAGGAGAATGAAATGATCAGATGCATTTCAGAGATCACTGGAAGAAGAAAGGAAAATGGCTTGGAGAGGACGCAGGAAGGTGGTGGAGAGAGCATTCGGAGGCTGTTGAGGCTTCACTCACTCACTCTAATCCTGCTCATGGAGGAAGCCACAGGGCTACAGTGCTCTCAGCTGCAGGGAAGCCAGTGTGGATGGGCCTCGCGCCCCGCTGCTACAGCGGGGTGAAAGCTAGAGGTGGTCCGATGCAGGCTCTGGATATGTCAGGGTATCCAGGACCTAAGCTGAGGCTGTGTGGCTGATAAAAAGGGGACAAGTGGCAATATTTCCAAGAAAAAGTCTTATCTCCCCACATCGCCACCTCCCCCCTGTTCTCTCCGGTCACAGCCCTTAATAGCTTCCCCTGGGAGGTGATCCCACTGGAGACCCCGGCAGGGAGCGAGAAGAGAAAGGCAAGCCCAGGCTCAGGAAGCCCCCAGAGCATAGGCGCAGGGGGCGGGAGGGATCTGAGAGTTCTCAGGCCTTCGTCCCAGTCGCCTTTTCTGACAACCCAAAAGAAATCAGAGCCTCTTTGGAGCCTGTGGCATGGGCAGAAGCCGACAGCCCATTCCTGTCTGCAGTTGTGTTGAAGAGCGATGGAACAGATCGATGCATGGGTCAAAGAGAGGGTGATCAAAGTCAGTGTTGGGTTTGCTTTTTGCTTTATTCCTAAGAAAAGCTCAGCTTAATGATATAAAACTGAACAAAGGGATATGAGTGGACCATGGGTCCCGGGCCCTCCGCCTCAGTTCCAGCTGGTCAGGACTCTTGCACAGCCCCTTGGCTCCAGCCTGACAAAACCCACCCCGCTGTCTCTCCAGACTTCCTGGAGCCCCGCCTCGTGGGCACAGGCACTATGTCCCAAGACTCTCTAGTCGCCTACACTTGGGATCCTAATTTGCAGTTTTGGTGGTTAAAACAGATTCTAAACCAAAAACAAGTCACATTGTTGCTCGAAAAAAGAAAATGATTTTGTCATTGGTAATATAAAGTCTTACTCTTAACAGCAAACTCCTTCCCACCTAGAAGGTTCTCACTGATGGTAGGGGTTGCTCCCACCACCCTCAGTGAGTAGGGGCGTCAGTCTCTGTAGGTTCCGCACCAGCAGATTGAAACAGCTGCAGGTCAAAACTGCTTGAAAGAAATTTCCAGAAATTTTCAAAAAGCAAAACTTGAATTTATCGTGCTCCAGCACCTAGTAACGTAGCAATTTTTATTGTATTAGTGCTAAGTCACTCAGTCGTGTCCGAGTCTGTGCAGCCCTATGGACAATAGCCTGCCAGACTCCTCTGTCCATGGAATTCTCCAGGCAAGAATCCCCTCCTCCAGGGGATCTTCCCAACCCGGGGATCAAACCTGCATCTCTTATATCTCCAAGCATTGGCAGGCAGGTTCTTTACCACTGACTCCACTGGGAAGCCCTTATTGTATTAGGGATTGTACATAGTCTCAAGATTTGAAGTATATGGGAGGATGTGTGCAGGGTATTTGTGGATACTGTGCCATTTTATATAAGGCACTTGAGCACCCTTAGATTTTGGTATCCACAGGGCTTCCTGGACCACAGACCTTGGGGGATGACGGTCATCTCTCTCTGCTTACTCCAAGTGAGAGGTGACCAGTGCTGGAGAGGACGGCTCCTTCCAGCCCACCCCTTCTAGAAGCTGTTCTGGAAGGCAGCTCTGTGACGCACACCAGTCAGCTGCCTTACCTGCCCCTTTGAGCCCGTTTGCTCTGGCCTCAGAGCATTGGTAGGTATTGAGGGCAACATCTACCCAGTAGCCTTCCTCCCAAGATGTGGCTTGGAGAC
Organism: Neotragus moschatus; assembly: GCA_006410615.1. Lineage (NCBI taxonomy): Eukaryota > Metazoa > Chordata > Mammalia > Artiodactyla > Bovidae > Neotragus > Neotragus moschatus. Next base: position 462,006 of record SJYA01002888.1, read on the forward strand.
TGAATCTGCCTTTAAGCCTGAGAGTGTGGCTGGGCATTTCCCCAGGCAGCTCCCTGCCCACACCCTTGCCTTTTCTCTTGTTCCCTGCACCAGAGAACTCCAGCATGACGAGGACACAGAGCCTGGTTTGTGCTGGCGCTCAGAATTATTAAATCCTGAGGTTGGTGTATCTGGAAGCTGTAGAGAAAGGGCGGATGAAGGAATGCTTCCCTGCGTCTCTGCTCTGCCCAGGCACTCACGCCGCCTTGGCCCAGCTACCAGCCTGATCCGGGTTTCCAGCTAACGATGCCCAGCAGGTAAAAAAAAAAAAAAAAAAAACCAGTCCCTGCCCGGGACTCCCTGTACCTGTGAGAGCCGTGGAGTTGGTGGCCCAGGTGCGATTACGTCTATATTGTGTTGCTCATGCTGCTGCCCTTCTCGAGGTTCCAGCACTTTCTGCAGTGAGGAGTTTTAATGATCTGTGTGTCTAAGGCTCCTGGGCAGCAAGGACGGTCTGGGTGCCAAGTGCTCGCAACCACCCAGCAACTCAGTTAGGAGGCAGACGTGGCCTCTGGGGGTGAGGTGGGGCGGGAGTCCCTCTTTCTTCCCTTACCCGCCCTTCTCTCTCTCCTCACTTCTCCTCCCTGGTCTCCTCCTCCACCTTGTTCCTCCTCTTCAGCCCTGCTTGGAGGAGCTGGGCCAGCTTGGGCCCCACCTTGCCTCTATTCAGGATTCTGAGTGCCCACTGTCTCGCTGGTACCATAAGGCTTAAGACCACGTACATCCCTGTTGTTTCCTTCATGGTCTTGGTTTCACGTGAACAGACAGAGGGGACTCTTGCTCCTGGCCTATGGGGCTCAGCTCTCCCCAGTCCAAAATGGACTTGGAGCCTTCCCGACGCCACAGATACCGGCTCTGTCCCTCCAGGGTCCCTCCGGCACCGTGCTGGGCTGCAGCCCTGCGCATCCTCGGTGGGGACAGGGACCAAGTCACCATCCCCTCCTCCTTCCTCCTCCCCCAGGCCGGCCTGGCTCCCAGCACTGCTGTCGGCGAGGGGAGAGGATTCCAGTCTGGAAGGCTGACAGCTGCTGCCATGCGGTCCATATGCAACACTTTTCTCCGTTGCTGAATAATTACTTAATGATTTGAGGAGGCGGGGCTGCTCCTTCCCAGCCCGCCAGTCCTGGCCGCGTGCTGCTCTCTGGCAGCCTGGTCAGGATGCTGTCCCTCTTTGATGGAGGCTGACCCAGCCATTCGCATGGGGGTCCTGAGGCCCAGAAACCACTGGAGGTGGCTGCACCCCAAACCAGCAGCCTGGGGCACCCTGCGAAGCCTGGTTCCCAGCTCTCNCGCGTGCTGCCCTCTGGCAGCCTGGTCAGGGTGCTGTCCCTCTTTGATGGAGGCTGACCCAGCCATTCGCATGGGGGTCCTGAGGCCCAGAAACCACTGGAGGTGGCTGCACCCCAAACCAGCAGCCTGGGGCACCCTGCGAAGCCTGGTTCCCAGCTCTCCAAGTGACCTGAAGATTCGTTCCCTTTTCTGGGTCCCAGTCTCCTCATCTGGCAAAGTGAAAGTGTCAGTTGCTCTTTTGTGACTCCATGAACTGTGACCCTGTAACCCACCAGGCTTCTCTGTCCACGGGATTCCCCAGGCAAGAATGCTGGAGTGGGCTGTCATTTCCTTCTCCAGGGGATCTTCCTGACCCAGGGATCGAACCCAGGTCTCCCGCATTACAGGCAGATGCTTTGCCGGCTAAGCCACCTGGCAAGGGTGAGGGCAATTAGTGTGAGCTGAACTGGCACCCAGGATGCACACCTTTCTCCAGGTGAAATCGAAACCAGCTAAGAACACACATGCCGGATGGAAAACCCAGTATCACCATCTGGGCTCTTGTTCTTTGCCTCAGTGATCTTAAGGACCCCAGGTGGGAGAGGGGCAGTTGCGGGGGTGGGGGTGGGGTCCCCTGACCGCCTCCCGGCTCCCTCTTGCTCTTTGTTCCCATCCCTTTTCCCCTCCATCTTCCTCCACTCCCTTCCCAGGCAGAGGAACCATTCTTCTCCAGGGAGTTCTCATAATTGAAAGGCTGACCACTTCCCTCCCTCCTGCTTCCTTGTCCAGTAGGTTTTAATGACCTTGACCATCAAACATAAGAGGGCTATTTGTATATAGAATCTCTCACAGGCTTGCGGGACCTTATTGCTTCTAAGAGGCCAGTGACACTCGCTGGTATGTCTCCTGCTAGAGCGAGGAGGAAAATGAAAAAGCAAGCACCCATCAGCACGTTTCCTTTCCAGTGGGTCACATTCCTACAGTGTGATCTCTGTGGCATGAGATTCTGAGTCTTAGAGTCTCATAACCTTTCAGTGAAGGAGGTGTTCACAGGGAGAGCAGAGGAGAGGGCAATGGACACATGGAGGTCACTGAGAGCAGGTGGCCTCACCGTGATGGGCCAGGTTAGCCCCCTGGTATTAAGAAGCAGAGACATCACTTTGCCGACAAAAGGTCCGTATAGTCAAAGCTATGGTTTTTCCAGTAGTCATGTATGGATGTGAGAGTTGGACTATCAAGAAAGCTGAGCGCCAAAGAATTCATGCTTTTGAACTGTGGTGCTGGAGAAGATTCTTGAGAGTCCCTTGGACTGCAAGGAGATCCAACCAGTCAATCCTATAGGAAGTCAGTCCTGAATATTCATTGGAAGGACTGATGCTGAAGCTCCAATACTTTGGCCACCTGATGTGAAGAGCTGTCTCATTAGAAAAGACCCTGATGCTGGGAAAGACTGAAGGCGGGAAGAGAAGGGGATGACGGAGGACGAGATGGTAGGATGGCATCGCCAATTCGGTGGCCATGAGTTTGAGCAAGCTCGAGCAGGTGCTCAAGGACAGGGTGTGCTGCAGTCCATGGGGTCACAAAGAACTGGACATGACTGAGTGACTAAACTGTCTTAGTCTGTTTGGGCTCCTACAACAAAGTACCATGGGCTGAGTAGCTGATAAATACCCGAGGTTTGTCTCTTGCAATCTGGAGGTGGGGAAGACTGGTCTTTCCCATTTCACAGATTAGCAGCTCCTTGCTGGGGAGCACCCAGGCAGCGAGCAGGCTTGAAGCCAGGCTCCCGGCTCCCAGCCCGCAGCTCTCCTCCTCGCTGTGACAGTGCCGTGTGGGCCAGCGAGTTGCTGTCACCTGGGCTGTCAGGATACCAGTTCTTCTGTCACTGGTGGACGGGGGATGCAATCACCGGGAGAGAGAGCACTGCGCTACGAATGATTTGTTGGTACCTTTGAGCACAACCCCTGGAAATGATTAGCCTCCACGGGAATAGTAGAGGGTAGCCTGTGGCACGTCCACTGGACAATGGGCCAGGTGCCTGGGTGGGAAGCAGAGCAGTGAAAGGAAGTCAGAACTCAAAGAAACTTATTAAAGGGACTGCACCGCACACAGGATTCGAATCAGGAGAAAACCTGTGAAATTCTTGCATCTGGGTGGCATCTCTCAGGAGGAGGAAAGAAGTCAGTATCACTAATATGAATTTGTAAATGGTACTCCTGACCATGGGGCTTCTCAGAATCCATTTGTTCTGCCCTGTGTGGTGCTTAGCTGCTCAGTCATGTCTGACTCTTTGTGACCCCATGAACTGTAGCCTGCCAGGTTCCTCTGTCCATGGGAATTCTCCAGGCAGGAATACTGGAGAAGGTTGCCATGCCCTCCTCCAGGGGATCTTCCCAACCCAGGGATCAAACCCAAGTCCTCCGGCATCGCAGGAGGATTCTTGACCATCTGAACCACCAGGGGAGCCCAAGAATACTGGAGTGGGTAGACTGTCCCTTCTCCAGAGGATCTTCCCATCCCAGGAATCAAACCAGGATCTCCTGTATTGCAGGTGGATTGTTCTGCCCAAATATTATTTATTACTAAGTAAGTTAAGAATTCGGAGAAGGCAATGGCACCCCACTTCAGTACTCTTGCCTGGAAAATCCTGTGGACGGAGTAGCCTGGTAGGCTGCAATCCATGGGGTCGCTGAGGGTCGGACATGACTGAGCAACTTCACTTTCACTTTTCACTGTCCTGCATTGGAGAAGGAAATGGCAACCCCCTCCAGGGTTCTTGCCTGGAGAATCCCAGGGATAGGGGGGCCTGGTGGGCTGCCGTCAATGGGGTCACACAGAGTCGGACACGACTAAAGTGACTTAGCAGCAGCAGCAGCAGCCAGTGTTCTTGCCTGGAGAATCCCATGGATTGCGGAGCCTGGTGGGCTGCCATCTCTGGGGTCACACAGAGTCGGACACGACTGAAGCGACTTAGCAGCAGTAGCAGCAGCAAGTTAAGAATTAGGCATTCGGGCCAGAGTGATGCACACAGGCCACTGCCTCTCCGAGCTTCCAATCAAACATTGAAGACAAGGGATTAAAGCTCAGACTAAAAGGGAGAAAGTAGTATGAGAGGGGAGAATACAGCCCGACAGGAAAGCTAGTCTGGAGCGGGAATAAAGCATCCGGGAAGGCTTCCTGGACGAAGGGGCATTTAAGCTTAGACCCAGAGGAGAAGTAAGAATTAGCCAGAGGAAGGGAGGAAATGGCACGCATGGAGGCCCAGCGGCAAGAGAGAAGATGACTATTCAGTGGATGGCCGGTGAGTAGAATCGAGAAAGCTCTGCGGTCAGAGGCTGAGACGGCTAGAAGGGATGCCAGTTTCCAAGGTGATTTAAAGGAGCAAGGCAAGTGGTTCTCCTCCAAGGAAGTGGGGAGATGAAAGAAACAAAAGTGAGCCCTCAAATGTGAGAGCGATGGCGGTGGGAACTTCACGGCAGGAGCCCCCCAAGGAGATGACAGAATGCACTCGGGTTGCAGCCAAGCCTGGATCAGGAAGTGGGGTCAACCCCATCTAGTGTGTGATCTTGAGCAAGTCAATTCACTTCTCTCAACACGGAAGGGCGGGGAGGGGACAGGTGCCTGCCCTGCACAAATCACTGGTGCTGTGTTTATTCACATCGAGAATAATTATGCCTTCCCCGCCATGTGCCATGGAGCCTCAAACATTGTTGAATGTGTGTTACGGTGCCCAGCACATAGTAGGCCCTCAGTGAACACCAGCAAGTCAGACTGTGTGCCTGGGGAACACAGTGGGGGCTTGATCCCAGTTGGGGCAGGAGCTCAGAGACAGCCTGCCCGTCCACGCAGATAGGCTCTGCCCTGAGCACCAGCTGTGGGCCGTCAACAGGGCCTCTCAGAATGCTGATGGAGAAGGGTTCTCATCTTCTTGGCTCAACAGGAAAGAGGGGTGATAATAGGTTATCAGCACCTGCTGTGGGTGCAAAAATGGGTTGATAGTAGTACACATGGCCAAGTTGCCATTTCTGATCTAAAGGCAAGATAACTTAATGCTGTATCCTTTAGCTACAAACCAGGGATCTTTCAGCATCCTTGCCATGCGCTGACCCTGCAGGTAGGGAGTAAGTGGCTCCCCGTATGGGCCCCAAAGTTTGGCAGGAACAATCAGATCTGAACACCGAACTCCTCCAGGGACCACGATGGCTCATGAAATCTGGGCTCACAGAGAGTAGTCCCGGAATTCAGGAAGGCACAGTGGCCCGTGGGCACCGTGCAGTGGGTGCTAGTGTGAGTGTGGGAGAAATGAAAGAGGCAGGCTTTGCTTTGGAGAGGCTGAGACCCTGGCTGGGATCTGTGCCCTTTAGAACACAGTCCAAACAAAGCAAGCCCCAAAGGGCTCACCTTATTTAGCCACTGAAGTCATAGCTGTCCTGATTTAGATTTTGAAAGAGGCCAACATCTTCTGCGATCCCAGGTTTTCTTCCTTAGGAAAAAAAAAATGAGAAGTTTTTCCTTTGCGTCGATAAAGGTCAAATGGAGGAGTTGTGTCAAGTGAGAAGGATTTCAGTGCTGGCACACACACAGCCTCACACACTTGTGATCTGAAAATCACACTCGCAGCCTCGAGCCTGGGCAGGTGCAGCTCCTGCCCCCATGCGGTTCCCGTGGCGACCAGCACCCACTCCCCACCACTCGAGGACCCAGACTGCCCGCCCCCAGCTCTGCACCGATGTGGGCTTTGGAGCTCCAATGAGGTCGCTGGAATTTCTCTCCAAGCTATTTCAGTATTGTTGGGAGGCTTGGGAAGCCTTTGTTCTCCCTGACTGGTTACGTAATTTTCAAGAGAAAAAGCAGAGGAAAGACTGAACTGAATGCTTCCAGAGTCTGCTTCTGGGGGAGGCGGTAATCCCAGAGTCTGATGTCCCCTCCGCTCCTTTTATCCTTCCAGCCCCTCTGGAGCTCTCCTCCCATCCCCCCTCAAGGAGATGATGATAAAACAGGTTACCCTCCTGTTTCTTACACTTGGCATCCCCACTGGCATGTTCTGGAGGAAGCTGTAAACAGGAAACCAGCCAGGGCCAGTGGCATCACTGCCTTGCAGGGGTGTGAAGGTGCTTGCACATCTCAGGGGAGGATCCTCACTAGTGCCTGGCCTGGGGACCAGTGCCTGTCAGTGGCTCCCGGCTTGGGACATACACGTATTTTAGGCCAAGCAATGCTTTGGGCCTGGGGTTGGTGGCTGAACTGCTGGCTGGTGTGTGAAGGAGTATCCGAAGACCTTGGCTGGAGAGGTCCTGGGGGTGAGAGAGGCTTGGGACGTAGGACCTGCAGCCTGAGTCAGCATCATGGGTGTCGACCCCGGGGAGAGCCAGCTGCCCCTGCACGTGGGTTCCCACAAACAGAAAGGGCTTCCGGGCTCAGACACCTTTCTACCCATGGACGCCCCGCAGCCTGTTCACCTCCTGGGTCGAGGGTGTGCTACTTCAAGAGTCAGAAGACCAGGAAGAGTAGTTCCCCTTGATTCCCGGGCACCCCCACGGCAGCTGCCTGGTGCAAGACGCTAAAAACCAGAGAGAACCCAGTGGTCACTGCCTCGGGATCAGCAGCCCTTCCTTGGTGAGGCCACATGGTCTCTTCTTTTCTGAGGTCTGTACGGCATCCTTGCTTGAGCCCCGCCTTTATCCCCAGCTCACCGCCTGTGTGTGTGTGTATGTGTGTGTGTGAGTTGCTCAGTCGCGTCCGACTCTTTGTGACCCCATAGACTGTGGCTCTCCCTAACCCTAACCCTAACCAGCTCCCTCTGCCTACTCCTCCCTGGAGGGATTCATAAAGCTTTCTAATCTGGGCTCAGGAGCAGCTGTCTTTCTATATGGGATATACTTTGTCATAACCCTAATCTTCCTGCAAGTAGGTAGCCAACCCTATGTCAACTGGCATTTATTTCTAGAATCCTTACTGTGTGTCAGACACTGGACTCACCCGTGGGGTTATGTCAGTGAATAAAGAAAGGTAAGTTTCCCCAGCAAACCTGCCTCCCCAGGGTCCTGTCTGGCTCTGGAATCTGATGGGATCTAAGCCAGCTCTGACCCAGAAACCCCTGCCCAGTAGACTCAAGGTCTCAGGCCAAGTCTGCCCCTTTTCCGTCTTGGTCATGTCAAAAACTGAGGCCTCCAGCTCCCTCCCTTCCCTTGGTCACCTACTGCCTGTAATAAACACAAACTTAAGCAGCACTTGACATCTCACGGTTTCTCTGGGTTAGGAATCTGGGCCCAGCTTTTAGCTGGAGCCTGTGGTGTGAGGTCTGGGTGAGACTTCAGTGGGGCCGTGGCCTCCAGGGAGGGCTGCAGTCCTCTCAGGCTCACCGGGGAGAAGATCCGTCTCGCAGCTCACTCATGTGACGGCTGGCGGGCCTCAGAAGATCCCCCTGGAAGATCGCACCTGGGCCCCCGCTCGGGGCCACCTCACGACACAGCCTCTGGCTTCACCTGGGCTGGAAGCCACAGTCGTCCTGCATCCTGATCTCAGAAGTAACATCCCGTTACTCCCACCATACTCCGTAGAAGTGAGTCAGGGGGCGACCTGTTGGTCCAGTGGTTAAGACTCCGTGCTTCCCCTGCAGGGTGATGTGGGTTCAGTCCCTGGTTGGGGAACAAAGATCCCACATGCCTTGTTTGGCCAAAAAATAATGTTTTTTAAGTGAGCCACGAAGTCCGTATGCATTTAGGGGAGGGGATTCCACAGGGCCTGAAGCCGGGAGGTGGGGACCTTCCCCTCCTCCAGGGGGCTTCTCTGACTGACCCGCCTGGTCCTAACTCCTACTCCCCTTGTAGGAGAAGCACCAAGTTGGCCCCCGAGTATTTTTGCACCGTTTCTGTAATTGTTAGGTGGGCCTGCTCTCCTTGTAGGAATATAAGCTACTTGAGGTCAGGAGCCATATGTTTCACATCTCTTTATTTCCCACTTAGACCAACCATGTACTTTCTATCAGGTATTTCAGGTTAAAAACAAGCCAGTAAAAAATATCTTAAACAAAAATAGAACTTGACCGTCTCACTTGGCAGGAAAGCTGGAGGCAAGCATTCCCAGTCTTAGCTTAGCTACTCAGCGATGTCTGCAAGGCCCCATGCTCGTCTGCCAACTCCAGTGTGCTGGCTTTGTGCCCAACCTTGTCCCCACATGGTGTCAAGATAGCTGCTGTGGCCCCAACACCACAGCTGCATCCCACACCTGTGTCTAAGGACAGGGAGTAAGGAGAGAAACCTTTTTCAGTGAAGTCCCTCCAGTGATCTTTCCTATAAGGCTGTTCTCCAGAACTAGATCATGACACCTCTAAACCACCCACTGTCAAATGCGAGTTGAATTAGCACGATTGACTTAGACTTATGGCCCTTGGTGGGGATGGGTGTGGGCGATGTCATCACCCTCTGGGATTTTGGCAGTGAGGCTGTTATAGGAACCAGGGATGCTGTTGGCATTTAGTGGGGCAGAGCTAGGGTTGCTAGATTTTTGATAATACTGTACCATGTTGTTGCTCTAAGTTGCTTCAGTCGTGTCTTTGTGAGCCCACCAGGCTCCTCTGTCCATGCGATTTCCCAGGCAAGGATACTGGAGTGGGTTGCCATATGCTTCTCCAAGGGATCTTCCTGGTCCAGGGGTTGAACCCACATCTCTTATGTCTCCTGCATTTGCAGGCAGGTTCTTTACCACTAAGCACCACCTGGGAGGCCCCCCGAGCTCCGTGAAACAAATAACTCTACTGTGAAATTGGCAATGCTGTCTCTGCTAGAAAGTGCTGCTTTGGACCAGTGGTTCTCTACTGGATGTGATTTTGTGCCTCCTCCACTGGGGATGGTTTCCAATGATTAGAGGTATTTTGGTTGCAACAACTAGGGGACACTACTGGTATCTAGTGGGTAGAGGCCAGGGATGCTGCTAAATATCCTAAGTGCACAGGCCAGGCCTGCAGCCAAGAATGAAAGTGCAAATGTTAGTTGCTCAGACTGTTTGCGACTGTGGTCTGCCAGGCAAGAATACAGGAGTGGGTTGCCATTCCCTTACTCCAGGGGATCTTCCTGACCCAGGGCTCAAACCTGGGTCTCTTGCATTGCAGACAGATTCTTTGCCCTCTGAGCCCCAAGAATGACTTAATCATAATCGTGCTGATGTTGAGAAGCTCTGCTGTAGACCCCCCCATCCAACCACGGGTCATCCCTGAGTTGGGCTCAGCTGCTCAGTGGCTGACCCAGACTTGGTCTCTGTTCCTTTGGAGGAAGTGTGAGTGGTTCCTGGGCAGGCGGCCAGTGGCAGCTATGAGACCAGCTGGGAGGATGCTCAGCTCAGCTTCCCTCTAGGATGGCCAGTCTCTGCAGCCAGGGACTCTGGCATCTGAGGTTTACAGTTAGAAAAGAGGTCAGGTACTGGTTGGATGGCAGGGTTGTGGTTGTTTGAACTTTGCAGAAGTTTTGTTTATTTATTGGTTTGGCTTTGTGTTTGGTTTGGTTTTCTTTCATCCAATCTCATTTTAATGTTTTACTTCTCCATTTTTCTTTTTACCAAGTGGGCTGATTACCTGTGATCTCCATTCTGAAGCTGAACACATGCTGAAAAGGGGGCTGCTTTGTGCTTTAAGAACCACAAGGTGTGCCTCCCCCAAACTTGTCCTTCACTAATCCTGGGAATCCACACTGGGTCTAGATAGTTCTTGGTGGGAATCACTTACTTGGGCTCAGCTAATAAGTTTCAGGGATGAAAAGTGTGGACTTTGGCGGCAGGCAGACTTGTGTTTGTGCCCCCAGATTCGCCACTGGCTGCTCGTGTGACTTTGGGAAAGTTGTTTTCCTCCGGGGCTTTGTGGTAAAATGATACCAATCCCAAGGGCTCTTGTGAGACCCAACCAACTAATTTCAGCCCCTTGGCCCAGTGTGAACCCTCCCTGTGTGTAGACACCCCATCTTCATCATCTCATCTTTGCCACTTCCCCAGAAAGCCTCCGTGAAAACGCATGTGGGTTTGGGAATGAGGCCTGCCAGCAGCACTGTAGAGTCATCAAAGGGTTGGTAGGTAGTTTGTTGGAAAGCTGGGTCCTGAGAGCATGCAACCTATAGATGAGCTGAACTAAGCTGATGGAGTCCAGAGCCAAGGGAACCTCCTAGGGAGGGCAGGCTTGGGGCCTAGGGCAGCTCCGAGGGGCAGTGAGGTAGGGTAGGAAGGGCCTGGTTATGGCATACTTCAGTGCCTCCTTGGGAACAAGCTAGAAGATGTTCCTACATGATCCAGAACAGGGGTCAGTAATTTACCCCCTAGCCAAACCCAGCCTCCCACCTATTTGTGTAAATAAAGTGTTCCTGAAATGCAGCCATGCCGTTCATTTAGGTATTGTCTGTGGCTGCTCTTGTGATACAAAGACAGGGTTGAGTAGCTGTATCAGAGATGGTGCTATAAAGCCTAAGATATGTATTCTTGACCCTTTATAGGAAAAAAGAATTGTCAGTCTCTGCTAGGGCACTTCATTCACATAGACTATAGCAATTAGGATCACCAAATTTTGAGTCAGGCAGACTCGACTGTGGTATGAATGATAGCACCTGGAATTGTGCAGTGGATAGACTGTTCAATGGTAAACATCAGCCCCGCTGGGGGAGGCTTTCCTGTAAGATTTTAGATGCTCAGGAGTGGGAAGAAAGCAGTGTCTGGGAAATGTCAGCACCTTGCTGGGGGCCATAGTTTCTGCTGAAAGCTGCCGATGTGAGGTTGGGGAGGATCAGAGGAGGTGAGTCTAAATTTAGACTTTCCAAAGCCACTTTGTCAACCAGAGCCCCAGGAGTCCTCGAAAGGGGCAGTTGGCACACACCAGCTCATCTCTGGTTTGCCTCTACATGTTAAAAGCTGAATGTGAGAGAGGATAATTAATTGGCCTCAAATAAGAGATTGGTGGGAAGTTGGTGAGAAATCGGTGGAGAGGAGAAGCTCCACTGGATGGAGTCCGAGGGTAGAGATTTCCATTTGTGTGTTTTATTACAACGTTCCCCATGGAATCATGGGAGCCTTGCTGCCCTTGGAAGAATTACCTGCATTCTTCTCCCTGAGTGTCATTCGAGCACAACTGGACCGTGACCTTTCCGCCTCTCAAGGTGAATGCCAGCTCCCTAGCTCCGAATCACACCTGTGCTTCAGAGCAGCTCTGAGCCACCACCTCCAAATGGGGAACAGCTGTGCTTTGCTCTAGACGCTTCATCACATTGAGAGCTGCCATCCACCCTCTGCCCAGGAGGGCACATCCAGGTGTGGGGTCTGGGACTCCCCAGGGCTGATGGGCCCACGCCAGAAAAGAACCACTAATCTGAGACCTCTTAGGTAATCAGTGTTTCATCATCAGTCCACCTGTGGGGAAAGGCAAAGGGTTTATGGTAGAAATTATAGGGGAATGATGTGAGAAAACTTAGGAAATAGGAGGTTTGAGAAGGGATGATTCACAGTAAACTCAAATGGGGACAGATAAATGGTCAGACGAGGGCTCAGACGAGGGCTGCCTGGTTTGTGCTGAAATGCTAAGAGGGGCAGCATCTAAGTTCAAAAATATTGGTTTGTCTGAGCAGCTGAGGCTTGTGTGAAGAGCCCTGTTGCAATGAACACGTTGCATTGGGGCAGCAACGGAAGAGAGGGCAGGCAGACTGTCTCAGGAAGTTGGCCATTGCGGTTTTGTAGACATAACAAATGGACCGAAGATAAGTCCAATCCACCATTATGTTCTAAGTGCTGCTTTGTGTTCTGGACTTGAAGCTTAAAGTCAAGTTGAGAGATGGACATGTATAAAAAGTTAAATAACAGCCCAGATTAGTATATGGCAAATGTCAAATAAAGTATATACACACAGATGTACAGGAGTTCAGAAAAGATTGGACTGTCACTGGAGACACTTCAGGGAGGAAGTGAGACTTCATCTGGATTCAAAATGATGGACAGGGTTTCAACAAGTGGGCAGGAAGCAGAACATTTCGGGAACAGGGAAGATGTAAGCAAAGAAGCAAGGCAGGAGTTAAAAGAGTGTGTTTACAGGCCATGAGAACAGTGCAGTAGCTGGAATAGAGCCTTCCCAAGGTGAAGAGGTGCCTGCCAATAGTTTGTTGAGCAGACCACTCACACACAACCACACACATGCACATGACAGCCCCTCTGCCTGTGAGAGGAAGACGAAAGAGTTTTAAAAATAAATAAAGTCCCTCTTAATTATCCACAGATTATCTGCACTGCAGCTGATCTGGAACAAATCCTGCCTGCAGCTTGCTGATGATGTCATCTCTCTGTTTAGGTGCTCATTCCCGTCTCTGTTTACCGCCCAGTGGGAGCCGGAAAGGGAAGAAGCCTTCACCGTCTCCCCCCATAAAGCAAAATACACAATTGCCTCTGTTTGCTGTGCCCTTGAGAACCAGGCCAAATATATGGGTGGAAAGTGAAAGGAGTTCCAGTTTAGTTTCTATTCCCTGACTTGGGCAGCAGGAATTGGAGGAGGGATGGAATGGGGCCCCAGGTGGTTCTCTTGTTCCCCTGAATTAGGTGACCAAGTGGACTTCACTGCACAAGCCACAGATTGACTCAGTGGGTGGTCTCAGCACTGTCTCTAACTTCCTTGGAATCTTCAAAGTGAATGATATTTATCAATTCCTCAAGTCGTTATTGCGGAGAAGGCAGTGGTAACCCATTCCAGTCCTCTTGCCTGGAAAATCCCAAGGACAGAGGAGCCTGGTAGGATGCAGTCCGTGGGGTCTCGAAGAGTCGGACACGACTGATCGACTTCACTTTCACTTTTCACTTCCATGCATTGGAGAAGGAAATGGCAACCCACTCCAGTGTTCTTGCCTGGAGAATCCCAGGGACAGGGGAGCCTGGTGGGCTGCTGTCTCTGGGGTTGCACAGAGTCGGACACGACTGAAGCGACTTAGCAGCAGCAGCAGCAGCAAGTGTTTATTGACCCTGTCTGTGCTAGAAGCACTAACCTGGTGTTCTTTGAGCCCCAGTGCCCTTATCTGCAAAGTGGGAACTTGGACTAGAATTGAGGTCTCTCAGTGGAGATGCCCATCAGGATATTTAGCAAATCCAGCTTTGCCCATTAAAGGCCTATAGTGACTCCTTGTCAGAGTAGCCAAAGAAGGCAGGGCCACCCTCAGTTAAGGACCACTAGACTTGTTTGCTACAATTGCTTCCTACTCTGAAATTCTGATTATTTTGTGGCTGTGCCCAATAAAAACATGTACAGTAGAATTACTGAAGGTTGATGAAACATCAGAATAGCAGATACATCTTATTCAAGTAAAGGGAATTTTTAAGAGTAGCAACAACAGGTAATACCTGTTGAGCAATTATTATGTTTCAGATTCTTGGCAAATTCCTTTCATTAGTTGTCTTTAGAGAGCATCTGATTGTTTACCATTTCAGGTCACTTGTGTCCTCTAATTTGTCCCTTTAATTTTAGAGCATTGAGTTGACAATTGTCTTGCTTCATTTACCATTTGCAAAGTTCAGATGTGTACGTAGCCCTATAGGGGACCCTACATATGACGAGAATTAAGCAGCAGCCTTGGCTAGATTCACTCCTCTGGACAGGATACAGTACTTGTTCTCTGTATATATGTGGACTTAACGTATGAAACCGGTCACTCCCTAAGAAGCTATAATATCACCTTTACTTGGGAGGGATTGGGGGCAGGAGGAAAAGGGGATGACAGAGGATGAGATGGCTGGATCACCGACTTGATGGACGTGAGTTTGAGTGAACTCTGGGAGCTGGTGATGGACGGGGAGGCCTGGCGTACTGTAATTCATGGGGTCGCAAAGAGTCGGACACGACTGAGTGAACTGAACTGAACAGAGATCTGAATTGCTATTTTTGCCATTTCTTTTTTCTCCCCACTGAAGTCCTTTGCCTGTAATTTGAGTCAGGAACCACCAGGAGGCAATCAGGATATGATCTGACTCATTGCTTTCAAGAGCTAGGTCCATCTGCCAATCCCGCTGTCCTGCTAAGAAGCCTATGTCCTGCTTTGCTGTGCAGACAGTTCCTTTGCTAGGGTGGCAATAAAATTTCCTTATAGTTTGTATGTATGCATTCTTGTGCTATTATATGGAAAGAAAGAGATACAAATAATTAAATCTGTGTTTAGCAAATTCTCTCAAAATATTCAGACATTTGCAAAAGAAGGAAGAAAAGGGGCCCAAGTAGAAAAACAAATTTATTGATCCCTTATTTTCTGTCTGCAATGAGTTTCTTTTTAGTGTTACCCTTCTCTGCTAGTGCTGCTGCTATGTGTTTGGAGGGCATAATGAATGATTTCTGCAAAAGTCAGAGCTGATTACTGCCACCCACAGCTTGTGCATGTTAACCTTCAGGGAGAAGGCATTTACATTAAAGGCACACTAGCTGGTGATCTTATCAAATCAATCCATCTTCTCTCTCTTCCAGGGGAGCGTTGCACACAGCAGGCTGGGTGGCTTGGGCAGTGCAAAGCCTGGAATCCCCTGAGCAAGCAATGTTTCAGCTGGCTGGACAGATCAAATAACACTTGGGCTGGTTAACAAAAGGCACCCAAGTGGGAAGGTGTTGGAAGCCGAAGTGTGGAAATTTACCCAACATTGTCTCTTTGACAGGGAAGGAGACTCGGTCTGAAAGATGCTGCATTCTGCCAGCCTCTCTGGGTCCAGCAGAACACAGTCTCCTTCACGGTGACGTGGATGAGGGGGTGACAGGACACTGCCCGCCTCTGAAGTCTCCGTAGGATCCAGGCCAGGTGAGACCCAGGTCTGGGACTTCAGGTGCAGCTTGGTGTAGAGCTCATGGAAGGTGCTTGAATTTCTCCAGCTTTCTTCACCAACATTCAACAGACTGGTTTGGGTTTCAGAATCTGAGAGGAGCTGGTAGAAAGGAAAGCTGGCAGAGGTACAGAGAAGTCCCTACAAGCCTCTCGAATCCACTGTTGGGATCCCTTCATACTGCTTGGGACCCGGAGGGCAGCTCCCAGGCTACCAGAGGCTGCGATACCACTAGACTTTGGACCATTGAAAGGAAAGGAACACAGCTCAGTGACGGCTCCACATTTAAGCCAGAAGTAACCTCTTACAACACAGGATTTAAAAGGGAGAGTTTCTGCATCTTTACTTTGTGGTCCATCATGAGAGAAAACTTTCCATTCACATAGAAAATGGAACTGGGTTTTCTTTCCAAGATACTGTATTTGAAAGAATCATGAGCCATTCTAAGCTCCCAGGGAGGCTCAAGGCATATAGGAGTGGTGGACAGCCTTCCCAGGGCAAGGCTAAGGGGACAGCCTGAGCCTCCAACTTCTGTAGCTCAGCAGGTATGGACAGATGCCACTCTTGTCTCCAGAGAGCCAGTGGCAGTGACATCACCAGGAAAAAAGGCATCCTTCAGCCTTGGGACTTGACAGAATGAGGAGGGCTGGGGAAGCCAGGATCTGGGACTCGGCCTTTCCTGACTGCCCCTCTGTCCCACGGGCAGCGCCTGACTACTGAGCCAACCATGGCCGAGAAGAGCGGCTGCCTTGCCAGTGTCTACGGGTATGACCTGGGTGGGCGCTTCGTTGACTTCCAGCCCCTGGGTTTCGGCGTCAACGGGCTGGTGCTGTCGGCCGTGGACAGCAGGGCCCGCCGGAAGGTGGCGGTGAAGAAGATCACCCTGAGCGACGCCCGCAGCAGGAAGCACGCGCTCCGGGAGATTAAGATTATCCAGCGCCTGGACCACGACAACATCGTGAAGGTGTACGAGGTGCTGGGGCCCCAGGGCACCGACCTGCAGGGGGAGCTGTTCAAGTTCAGCGTGGCCTACATCGTCCAGGAGTACATGGAGACCGACCTGGCTCGCCTGCTGGAGCAGGGCACGCTGACCGAGGAGCACGCCAAGCTGTTCATGTACCAGCTGCTCCGGGGGCTCAAGTACATCCACTCTGCCAACGTGCTGCACCGGGACCTGAAGCCCGCCAACATCTTCATCAGCACCGAGGACCTCGTGCTCAAGATTGGGGATTTTGGGTTGGCGAGGATCGTTGATCAGCACTATTCACACAAGGTATGTCTGGCTGGAACGGCTGAGAAGGGCGGTCCATGGAATCCTCAAGAACACTCAGTGTTCAAGAGGGTATTCCTGGCTCCAGTGGAATCAGAGGACTGGGCTCAGTATTTAGGGGGAGGCTGGAGGGTGCCAGAAAGAGGGGAGGTCCGGTTCTTAGTCTTGCCTCTGCCACGTGGCCATGCCCAAAGATTCATGACCCTACAGGGGCCGGCTGGATTAGATGATCCAGCTCAAAACTCTGTGGCTTTATAATTGTGCAGCTGGGGAGCTCCCCCAGTGGTCTAGTGGTTAGGATTCTGGGCTTTTACTGCCACAACCTGGGTTCAATCCCTGGCGGGGGATCTAGGATCCCGTAAGCCGTGTAGCACAGCCACAAAAAAAAAAAAAATGAGCTGCCGGTGAATTTGCCTTTAGCACTGTTTTATCCTCACCATCTGCCTAACCTCCTCCCCTCCCTACCCTCTATTCAGGACTACCTGGGAGGCCTCCCAGGATTTAGTCTTACTCTCTGGCTCATCTTGCCTCCTCCTTCCATCAAAGTTGCCCCACTCTGCGTTCCATTCTGTCTGTCTGTGGACAGAGGCACGAACGGGGAATCTGATAAACTCATTCTCGGTGTACCTTATCCAGCTAAGGGCTCAACTTTCCCAGGTCCCGTGATGCCCTGGGCCCGCAGTGTGATGTTGAAGCCACAGGGTCTGGTTGGTGCTGAGACCCCACATGGTGGTCAGCTAAACACACCAGTAGCTGCAGAGATCAGAGCTGCCCCGGCCACACTGACACTCATTCTCAAGGCCTCTGACTCCTTCTTACCTAATCCACAGGGCCCTTCAGGAGCTAGGAGTTCTCTGAAGTTCTGTTCTCCTTACCCCAGTTCCTCTGACTTTAGGGGAGCCTCTGAGCATCTCAGGCAGGTACCCCTCAACAGAGCTGTTGGGTGGCTGTGACTTCCGGCCTCCTGCCAAAACTTGCTGATAATGAATTTTTATTACTGGATTAGCCAAAAAGTTCGTCCCAATTTTCCTGTAACATCGGGCAGAAACACCCGAATGAACTTTCTGGCCAACCCAAGAGAATAAGTGCATTCCTCAGGAAGTGAGTGCATCAGCCCTGTTACCAGCCACAGGGCTGGGGTGGACAATGAGTGGGAAGGGCATCTCTGACCTTGAACGTGTTCCGGCCTTCTCTCTGAGGCCCTGTTCCTCTGCTCTCCCTTGCCACCCTATCTGCCTCCAGCCAGAAGGTCACAGATACTGAGAAAAGGTGCNCCAGCAAGCTGCGGTTCAGCACGCCTCCAGGTGATTCTCATGTGGGTGAACTTTTAAGCATCACTGATCTGGAGATGTGGAGTAGCTTGTCTGTGAGCAAGCTACTTTTATCTTGTGAGCGTTCCTTTTAGTTTTTTCTTAAATACTTGCTGTTTATTTGGTTACGTCAAGTCTCGGTTGGGGCGCGGGAGCGTCATTGCGTCACGTAGGCTTTGGCTGCGCTTCACTGACTCTAGTTGAGCTTGTGAGCTCAGTAGTTGTGATGCGAGAGCTTGGTTGCTCCGAGGCACGTGCGATCTTGTTTCCCCAACCAGGGATCGAACCTATGTCCCCTCCATTGCAACGTGGATTTTTAACCACTGGACCACCAAAGAGGTCCCCAGAAAGTGGACACTCCTGGTGTATCTGCTGACGCTTGCAGTTGAGGTTCTCAAACTTGAGCTCAATGAAGAAGGCTAAGAACTCCTCCCAGGTAACACAGGTGTGTTTGAAGTAGGTACCTTAACCAAAAGGGGTACTTAATGGTGGCGATATCAGGCACTGTGATAGGGAATTATGAAGACGGTTTTAGGCAGGATGTATTTTAAGGCTTCAGTCACATCACTTGGAAACCGCCTGGTCCACCATCCCTTGAGCTTGGTGGAAAACTGAACAAACAGAGTCCATCACGAGTGCTGGTTCTGTTTAGGTTTGACTTTAACAAGAGTTAGGTGATGCTGGAGCTTCCCAGGTGGCTCAGTGGTAAAGAATCTACCTGCCAAGCAGGAGACTGGGTTTGATCCTTGGGTCGGGAAGATCCCCTAGAGAAGGAAGTGGTATGACATTCCAGTATTCTTTCCTGGGAAATCCCATGGACAGAGGAGCCTGTCTGGCTACAGTCCATAGGGTCACAAAGAGTCAGACAGACTTGCAAAAAAACAAGGTGATATGAGAAATGATTTTAGAAAACATGCTTTTTATCCTGGTGTAAACTACCTCACTAGATGTTATTTAAAGACAAGACATTGCTTTCACAGTTCAGTGAGATTGTTTGATTGAGGGCTCAGCAAATTACTGCAGTTTGTTAAGACTTGTGGTTCAAGGTCCCAAAGGAGGCGAAGAGGTACATGATGGAAAATGTATCAGCCAGCTTCCAAAGGCTATGCACAGAGCTTTGATTAGCTGTGTTTTTGCTGGTGAAATTGTGTTGATCTACCCCACCTCCTCCTCCAGGCCACTCTGCCTGCCTTTGATGGCTTCTTGTCTGTCTAGACCAAGATAACCCTCCTCTGCCTGCCTAGGCAGACACACAGATTCCTTTGAACCTGAACCTAGGAGGAGGAATGTCCATTTCTGTGGCTGAAATAGAGTCTTTGTCGCTGATCAAGAGACTGTCCATTGTTGTTCTGTGTGCCTGTATTTTGCATGGCCTCCACCTTGAAGCTGCAGATAAGTAGGCACAGGAAGGGAGGAGGGGCTTGCCTGGCATCCCAGGAAAGGACTGGGGTCCACAGTGCAGGCACTGGGAGGGGCCCTGCCACTCCTGAGGTCCAAGGTTTCATGAGAAAGTGGACTCGTTGAAGGACAACTTGCTGGGGGCCAGCTAGACGTTCTTAAGCTGCTAAGAACATTATTCTCAATCAGTGGAGGTGAAAAGGTTTATTTAAAAGGCTATGAAATATCTCATTTTAAAATGGAAAACTATGACCTGGGGGATTAGAACAGGTTGTTCTAGAGTCAAGTGTCCCTGAACCCTCAGGCCGACCTGAAAAAGTTCATTTTGGTGGCTTTCAGAGCTCCCCTGGTTCATACTGCACCCTTCCCCTGACCCCCACCCCAGGAGAGTCTTCATTCTGTCCCTAGGCCTCCTGGGGTCCTTCTCTACCCGCTGCCAGAGCCCTACACACAGGGAAGCAACCCCACTTAGCTCCAGTGGTGACATTATAAACCTTTAATAACTGGCATGGCCCAGGCACCAACCAACTTGAAAGGAAGCTGGCAGAGTCCTGCAAGTGCCCTGCTTGCCAGAAGTTGATCCTTCACTGCTCGATCATAGGGACGTCTGGGAGTATCTGGGAATGAGGCCAAGGTGATGAGCGAGGGAACGGGGCTTGGAGCAGTGGCTACTTCCCAACCAGTCTGCAGGTATTTCATTACTGACAGCTGGCCTAACTGTACCAGTGCGTACCTGTCATCCTTTTCTGCCTTTCTCTGAATGTCAAAGTTCGTCCTTCCCATACACCTGTAGGTCCAGTTCTCCACTGGGGGTGAATGGTTGATTAAGTAGCGCAAAGAGATCACCACCTCCCTCCTTCCTGTCAACACCAGCCTACTCACTCACCTACTCACAATTATAGCTGCCATCTCCTACCGTGAGCCCCAAAGCTCCAGAAGAATTCAAGAAGCAGGAAGTCAGCCTTCTTGCTAGGAATGCTAGAGCGTGGCTAGTATTTTATGTAGTTCAGGCTTGCTGGGGACAAATTCTTTTATCTAGAAAGTGTCTTTATTTCACTCTCATTAAAAAAGTTTGTTTTCCCAGGACAGAAAGCTCTGAATCTATATTTTTCTCTTTCAGTACTTAAAAATGTCCATGCTTTATTTCCTATCCCTAATGTTTCTCAAGAGAAGGTCTTCATATGGATCACTGCTCCTCCATATGTAATGTCTTTTTCTCTCTTATGTGACTTCCCTGGTGGGTCAGATGGTAAAGTGTCTACAGTGTGGGAGACCTAGGTTCGATCCCTGTGTCGGGAAGTTCCCTGGAGAAGGAAATGGCAACCCACTCCAGTACTCTTGCCTAGAAAATCCCATGGATGGAGGAGCCTGGTGTCCATGGGGTCACAAAGAGTTGGACACGACTGAGTGACTTCACTTTTTCTCTCTTAACTGCTTTCAAGATTCTTTCTTGATCTTTAACTTCCAGAAGCTTGACTATGGTGTGCCCAGGTATGGATTTCTTCATACTTACCCGATTTAGATAATTCATTGAAGTTCTCTGATATGTGTCTTTTCCCCCACCATATTTGGGAAGTTTTCCGCAATCATTTTTTCCTGTTCCCATTTTCTCTTCTCCTTCCAGGCTCTGATTATATGTATGTTACTCAGCTTGGTATATCGTAAAAGTTTGTCCTCCAATCTTTTTCCTCTTTTTCAGAATGGATAATATCTATGGTTCTGTCTTCAACTTCCTTGACCTTTTCTTCTGCCATCTTTAATTTGCAGTTAAGCTCATTGGATGAAGTTTTCATTTTGGATGCCGTACTTTCCTAGGATTTCTATTTGGCCCTTTTTTAGTTTCCACTTATATACTGAGATTTCTCCATCTTTCCACTCACTGAGATCATATTTTTCTTTACATTCTTGAACATGTAATACCTGCTTTAAAGTCTCTACTAACTTGAACATCTGGGACATCTTGGCGTCTGTTTCCTATTGACTATGTTTTCCTTGAATTTGGGTCACTTTTCCTGCTTCTCCGCATTTCTAATAATTTTTGGTTATTTGTGAGTATTACAGTTGCTACCCTGAAAGGAGCTTGAATTACACTGTCTTCCTTTAATAAGTGTTGAATTTTGTTCTGATGGAGAGTTAATTCACCTGTAGTAAATTACAGGACCCTTGATCCTGTTGAAGCTTGCTTTCATGCTTCGACAGGGCAGGCCTAGAGCGGACCTGACTCCAGAGTGTGATCCTTACTCCTGTGGTATGACCTTGCTGTTGTCTCACTTGAATGTCTGGAATGTGAATAAGGAGGTTCCCCCTCTGGCTGGATTGAAACGCCTACGTGTCCAGGGTTTCTGCAACCCCTACTGTCCGCGTTCTGCTCTAAGTTCCAAAGTAACTACGCTTTGCTAGATCTCACCCCGTGTATGTGCAGACCAGCCTTCAGCCAGAGATCTGTGGGAGATCTCCCCCCTCTGCAGACTCCTGAGCATGTACCCTATGAAGCTCCTTCCTCTCCAGTATCCTGCCCCACAGGCGCCAGTGCTTCTACAGCTGCAGACCCCAGCCTCTAATTCCTCAACTCGGTAGGACAACTGTACTGTGCTTTATTCCACCTTCCTGTGTGGTGGTTGGAAATCTCAGGCAGAGTGCCAGGTGAACACGAAACTCACCTGATGTGTTTCTTTCCCTTCTCTCCCTTCTTTCTCTTCTCTCTCATCCTGTACAGCCTATTCAGTTCAGTCACTCAGTCATGTCTGGCTCTCTATGACCTCATGGACTGCAGCGTGCCAGGCCTCCCTGTCCATCACTAACTCCCGGAGTTTACTCAAACTCATGTCCATTGAGTAGGTGATGCCATCCAACCATCTCATCCTCTTGTCATCCCCTTCTCCTGCCCTTAATCTTTCCCAGCATCAGGGTCTTTTCCAGTGAGTCAGTTCTTCCCATCAGGTGGCCAAAGTATTGGAGTTTCAGCTTCAGCATCAGTCCTTCCAGTGAATATTCAGGACTGATTTCCTTTAGGATGGACTGGTTGGATCTCTTTGCAGTTCAAGGGACTCTCTTGTTGAATCCCTAAAAACTGCTGTGTATATTTGTTTTATACTTGACTTCAGCAGGAGGGCAAATCCAGCACTCACTGCTCCATCATGATCAGAAATGGCCAGCCCTGGCATTTAATGGTGCAAGGCTCTGTGTGGCTGTGAGTCTTTTAATGCTAGCGCACAAGCACCTTGGAGGAAGTGTAACTGACTTATGTCTACACCCCTGTAGCATGCTTAATGAATATTATTAAATGTAATGAAATGGAGAGTCTGGGAGATCAGTGTTGAATAACGTGTTCCTCCTTCATTTTTGCCTAGGAGATATGCTGGGAAGGGAAATCCTTCCAGATAGCATCTTCTGTACCTTCAGTCTTGGTAGGAAGGATCCCAGTTGCCCCAGTACTGACTCCAGCCTTTCTACTTAGGGACTCCGAGATTATAAATGTCTCAGGAACACAACACACTGTTTTATTCTATAGGCAGATATTTCTATGTTTATACTGAAGAAGGATTAGAAAATTGGATCAAATCCTTTTTCATTTTTTCCTGAAATGTGATTTCTTTCTTCATCCTTTACCGTGGTAGTCTATTGAGAATATTCTATAGGCAGATATTCCTATGTTTATACTGAAGAAGGATTAGAAAATTGGATCAAATCCTTTTTCATTTTTTCCTGAAATGTGCTTTCTTTCTTCATCCTTTACCGTGGTAGTCTATTGAGAATATTCTATAGGCAGATATTTCTATGTTTATACTGAAGAAGGATTAGAAAATTGGATCAAATCCTTTTTCATTTTCTGCTGAAATGTGATTTTTCTTCATCCTTTACCGTGGTAGTCTATTGAGAAGACAGCAGTATAGAAACAGAAGGCTCAAGGGGAGCATCAGACTGCTATGTTTATCCTTACTTTCACGGGTAGCTTCTCGATCAGTACTACACTTGGAGCTGGGAGAGAGCCACCTTTATCTGTAGCCTCATTTGCTGCCACCCAATCCTCTTGTGCTGTATCACTGACTTCTCACCATTTGCTGGAGAATACTTGGTGACAGGTCTAGTCCCCCACACTGTTCCCTCTGCTCCCACACACGCACCTAATTATCCCTGCAAACTCTGCTCAAAAGCCCCAGTTCTGAAAAGCTCTTCAGGGAGTGAATCACACCTTCCTCTGGCTGTCCGTAACAGGTAACCCCATGCCATCGTGATTATTTATCTAAAATGCTTATGATGATGCCTCTAACCCAGTAGATAGCAGGGCCCTTAGGAAGGGTATCTCATTCATCAGATAAATACGCTGAGGCACAAAGACAATAACTTGTGCCAGGTCCCCCAGCTAGTAAATGGCAGAGTTGGGGTTCAAAGTTTCAAAGCCTAATAGAATAACCACCTCATGGTGCCTTCAGAGGTCATGCTTTATCCACTGAGCATACTGCCTTATTGGCTATTTAGATGACAGTGTTTCTGGAGGTCACATGTTCTGACTGTCCTTTCACTGACCTACTTTTCACACCCTTTCCTAAAATCTTCCAGAACAGATACCTTGTAGAGTCAGTGGAAACGTGACATCTCTGCTCATAAATGACTCTCCGTTCATGTTGTTGGTATTTTGTTGCTGTTCAGTTGCTCAGTCGTGTCTGACTCTGCGACCCCGTGGACTGCAGCATGCCACGTTTCCCTGTCCTTCACCATCTCTTGGAGTTGGCTCAAATTCATGTCCATTGAGTCAGTGATGCCATCCAACCATCTCATCCTCTGTCATCCCCTTCTCCTCCTGCCTTCAATCTTTCCCAGAATCAGGGTCTTTTCCAGTGAGTCAGCTCTTCACATCAGGTGGCCAAAGTACTGGAGCTTTAGCATCAGTCCTTCCAATGAATATTCAGGACTAATTTCCTTTAGGACTGGTTGGATCTCCTTGCAGTCCAAGGGACTCTCAAGAGTCTTCTCCAACACCACAGTTCAAAAGCATCAGTTCTTCAGCACTGAGCTTTCTTTATAGTCCAACTCTCACATCCAACATGACTACTGGAAAAAAATCATAGCTTTGATTAGACAGAACTTTGTTGGCAAAGTAATGTCTCTGCTTTTTAATATGCTGTCTAGGTTGGTCATAGCTTTTCTTCTAGGGAGCAAGCGTCTTTTAATTTCATGGCTGCAGTCAGCATCTCCAGTGATTTTGGAGCCAAATAATAAAGTCTGTCACTATTTCAGTTGTTTCCCCATTATTTGCCATGAAGTGATGGGACTGGATGCCGTGATCTTAGTTGTTTGAGTGTCGAGTTTTAAGCCAGTTTCTCCACTCTCCTCTTTCGCCTTCATCAAGAGGCCCCTTAGCTCTTCTTTATGCCATTAGTGGTGTCATTTGCATATCTGAGGTTACTGATATTTCTCCCAGCAGTCTTGATTCCAGCTTGTGCTTCCTCCAGCCTGGCATTTTGCCTGATGTGCTCTGCATATAAGCTAAACAAACAGGGTGACAATATACAGCCTTGCCGGACTCCTTTCCCAGTTTTGAACCAGTCCATCGTTCCATGTCCAGTTCTAACTGTTGCTTCTTGACCTGCATACAGGTTTCTCACACAGGTAAGATGGTCTGGTATCCCCATCTTTTTAAGAAGTGTCCACAGTTTGTTGTGATCCACACAGTCAAAGGCTTTAGTGTAGTCAATGAAGCAGAAGTCGTTGTGCCGATATTTTGTAGGGCAGCCATGTTACTCTATCAGCTTATATTGAGGTTATAGCCAACTAACTTCTGTTAAGTTTGGTATTCCCTTTTCACGTTCAGGGCTTCCCTGGTGGCTCAGAGGTTAAAGCGTCTGCCTGCAATGCTGGAGACCTGGGTTCGATCCCAGGGTTGGGAAGAGTCCCAGGAGAAGGAAATGGCAAACCACTCCAGCATTCTTGCCTGGAGAATCCCATGGACAGAGGAGCCTGGTGGGCTACAGTCCATGGAGTCGCAAAGAGTCACAACTGAGCAACATGTTTGTTTGTTTGTTTATCCACATCCATATCACTGATTTTTAGCCCAAGTACAAAACTTTACCCTTCTCGCTGATAAGTCTCATCTTCTTGGCTTCCCGCAAATATTCCAGCCTGACAAGGTCTTTCGGCTNCTTTGTTGGCAAAGTAATGTCTCTGCTTTTTAATATGCTGTCTAGGTTGGTCATAGCTTTTCTTCTAGGGAGCAAGCGTCTTTTAATTTCATGGCTGCAGTCAGCATCTCCAGTGATTTTGGAGCCAAATAATAAAGTCTGTCACTATTTCAGTTGTTTCCCCATTATTTGCCATGAAGTGATGGGACTGGATGCCATGATCTTAGTTGTTTGAGTGTCGAGTTTTAAGCCAGTTTCTCCACTCTCCTCTTTCGCCTTCATCAAGAGGCCCCTTAGCTCTTCTTTATGCCATTAGTGGTGTCATTTGCATATCTGAGGTTACTGATATTTCTCCCAGCAGTCTTGATTCCAGCTTGTGCTTCCTCCAGCCTGGCATTTTGCCTGATGTGCTCTGCATATAAGCTAAACAAACAGGGTGACAATATACAGCCTTGCCGGACTCCTTTCCCAGTTTTGAACCAGTCCATCGTTCCATGTCCAGTTCTAACTGTTGCTTCTTGACCTGCATACAGGTTTCTCACACAGGTAAGATGGTCTGGTATCCTCATCTTTTTAAGAAGTGTCCACAGTTTGTTGTGATCCACACAGTCAAAGGCTTTAGTGTAGTCAATGAAGCAGAAGTCGTTGTGCCGATATTTTGTAGGGCAGCCATGTTACTCTATCAGCTTATATTGAGGTTATAGCCAACTAACTTCTGTTAAGTTTGGTATTCCCTTTTCACGTTCAGGGCTTCCCTGGTGGCTCAGAGGTTAAAGCGTCTGCCTGCAATGCTGGAGACCTGGGTTCGATCCCAGGGTTGGGAAGAGTCCCAGGAGAAGGAAATGGCAAACCACTCCAGCATTCTTGCCTGGAGAATCCCATGGACAGAGGAGCCTGGTGGGCTACAGTCCATGGAGTCGCAAAGAGTCACAACTGAGCAACATGTTTGTTTGTTTGTTTATCCACATCCATATCACTGATTTTTAGCCCAAGTACAAAACTTTACCCTTCTCGCTGATAAGTCTCATCTTCTTGGCTTCCCGCAAATATTCCAGCCTGACAAGGTCTTTCGGCTCTTTGCTCTTTCACATAATCATATCCCATACAGCTTCATAATTCGCAAGCCAATTTTCTATGACTTCACCCGTATCACTGATTTTAAAATGTGTGAAGAGATTAGGTGAAAGGCTTAGTCTCATGGCCACCAGCTACTTCCTTCCAGGGTGACAGTGACCCTAAGCCAGAGTTCTCTGGGTTTAGCTCTGCCAGGCAAAGGGTGACATGCATGCTCACACTCTCAAATCTGTGTGTCCCAGGCTGGGGGGGATTTGGTGAGGAGTTTTATAGCAGTGGTTGGGGTGGGAGGAGGTTGCTAATAAGGATCAGGGTTTGTGTGGGGTCTGGTGGCTCAGATGCTAAATAATCCACCTGCAATGCGGGAGACCTGGGTTGGGAAGATCCCCTGCAGAAGGGAACGGCCACCCACTCCAGTATTCTTGCCTGGAGAATTCCATGGACAGAAGAGCCTGGCGGGCTACAGTCCATGGGGTCACAAAGAGTCAGACAGGACTGAGCAACTTTGACTTTCGCTGCATTTCTTTAATCTGACCTCAGGTGGTCTCCTGATAAACGTCTCTGGTTCTTGAGGTTATCCGACTGTGACCTTTCTGGAATGAAGAATGCTTCAAGTTAACATCTTCCACTTGTTGGAAGTTTCAGTTCTGTACACAAGTTCAAAGATATCATGTGTGTCCTTTGCTGCAGAACCGGGACCCTGCCCCAGGCCTACACTATTGTTTCTTGACTGCAACTCTCTCATCCCTGCATCCCACCCCGATTATCAAGTCTTTGAACCTGCTCTTTAGAACTCAAAGAAGGTCATGGAGGCTGAAGCCCATTTCCTACAAATAAGAAATGGAGGACACAGAAAGGTTTCCACTGCCAGGAACCCCACAGGGTCCTGTTCAGTTTCACTAAGAGTAAATTTTATTGAGACAGTTGACCATGTTTTATTTTCTCTTAAGATACAAATTGAAGGAGTGAAGAAGAGGAAAAGTTCAGAAAGCCCTTATCTGAATGAACTTGTCAGAATGGATGGATTAGGAAGCAGTGCACTGTGGGAAGTGTATTTAACCCAAAGAGGGATCAGAATAGGGAGCCGCCTGCCTGAGTTTTGACACTTTGGCCATTTAGCCAAAGTGATTCTAGTACAGAGGTTATATACTAAGAGTGATAGTCAAAACACTTAATTGCTAAGATTTGGGACCAACCAATCAAAATAGATGTTGGTAATGACCACTCGGCATGGATCCTGGTTGCTATGAGCACCCAAATCCCTACCTCTGCACACCTCACCCTACAAAGCCTGGAGGGCAGAGCCCTCTCCCCAGAGATGCTCCTTTAGACATCCGCCAGCAACTCCACACCTGGGCATGCAGAGCAGTAATCGAGAGCCAAGCCCTGGTCCCAGAGCTGCCCCACGCTCTCGCTACTGCTTCCTTGTCTTGTCCATGACACCATGTTTGCCCTCTGCTCTCCACCGCACCTGTGACAGCAGGCATGGGGGAGCTGCTCCTTAGTCTCCCTGCTGGGCCACGCTGGCCCCTCCCGTGTCCCCAGATGACCTGGACGGCAGGTTTCCAAGATGTCAGGGCCTCTGGAGCATGGCCATGAAGATTTTCTTCTGCGTTGCACCTGCTGCACAAAACTACTGCCATCTGCAGAAACCGTGAGTTCTCCTGGAGGTGATCTCAGTTAAACAGTTGTGATCTGCAGGACTCATCTTGGAGATGAGTATTTCCCACTTTACATCCCTACACTGTTTATTTTGGATTTGGAGTCACAATTCCCTGTGTAAGAGAGTGAGCCCAGGGTGACCATCCTGGCCTGACTCCACAGGCCAGCACCCTGGAGGAAGGAGGTTGTCTGTAGATTGTGTGATAAAGGCAGAGGAGTCTGAAGCCAGAAGACTAAGGTTGTAAGTCTGCTTTTTAATATGAGCTCTACTCTGTGGTCACCAGCTGCCCTCAATCCTGACCCCAACCAATTTGCATATGGTGGGTGGGTCAGATGCTAATGAGAGTAAACAGGTGATAGCTACTATAGCTAGGGGACCAAAATTGTCATTTCGAACCTGAAAATTTTCCCACAGTTCACAATAGTGAACTCTGCAACTTCTTTCCTATCCTTGATAACTCTGGATCCTCCCCCCAACCCTCTGAAGGAGGCAGGTCACATTACTTACTGTTCTCACTTGACAGCTGAGGACTAGGGAGCCCCAGGGGTAGAGAGGTTCATCTAAGATCCACAGCTAATAAGTAGCAGTAGTGGACCAGGCCTGCCTCTAGGGACGAGGATCAGCTGATGCAACTGGGCTCAGCTTCAGAACTCGAGATCTCCCCTGCTGCCTTCCATGATGAGGGAAGAGTCATAAGACAGGGGGGCCCTTGATTCTGCTTTCCCAAGAGGACACGAGGCAGACAGAGCAGGTCTGTGACCTCCGCACCCCACGGTGGGCAGAGAGGGAGCCAAGACAGGAACTGATGGCCCCCGTGTCCTCGGCCCGCCCTCCTCTCTGCAGGTCTCTTCCAACCTTCCCACATCCCTCCTGCTGTCCTCCAGCACTCCCACAGGCCCTCTTCTTCCATCTCTCCCCACTGGAAACTTACTGAGGCCCAGGGCCTGCTTCTTGGGAACACAGGCTCCTACCAAGGGACCAGAGCTTGCTACCCCAGCATTCAGCCTGTTGGAAAAGTGCTACCAGCTAGGGTATCCGTTTTCAGTAGAATACTGGCTTATATTTGCCTTTAAACTCTTTTAAAAACAATTCTGCTGAAATAATTCACCCGTTTAAAGTGTACAATCCAACGGCTTTTAGCATATTGCATGTAGCACCAGAATCCATTTTAAAAAGTCCTCAAACACATTCCAGAAAGATCTCACCCACCTTAGTCACCATCCCCCAAAGTCCCCACACCTCCCCGCCATCCTCGGCAAGCAAGAAATCTACTTTCTTTATAGACTTGCTTATTCTGGGCATTTCACATAAATAGAATCATGCAATATGTGACTCTTTGTGACTGACTGCTTTTCCTTAGTGTTTTCAAGGTTTGTCCATGTGGTGGGAGGTTTTAGTACTTGCTTTCTTTTTACTGCTGAATTACATTCCACCTTATATGCAACATTTTGCTTATCTATTCCTTAGCTGATGGATATGTCAGCTGCTTCCACTTTGGGGTTTTGGATTAATGCTGCTATGAACATTCAGGTCCAAGTTTTTGTGTTTACAGAGGTTTTCCTTTCTCTTGGATTATATACATAGGAGTTGAATTATTGGGTCATATGATACGGTTGGAGGAATTACCAGGATGTTTTCCAAAATGGCAGCACTATTTTACATTCTCACCAGCAATGTATGAGGGTTCAATTTCTCTAAATATTCACACACTCTTGAGGTTTTGTTTTTATTCTAGCCATCCCAGTGGGTGTGAAGTGGCATGTCATTGTGGTTTTGATTTCCATTTTCCTGATGTCTGATGATGCTGAGTATCTTTTCATGTGTTTATTGGCCATTTGTATATCTTCTTTGGGGGACTGACTGTTCATATCCTTGCCCATCCATTTAAAAAATTTTTATAGAATTGTACAAGTTCTTTACATATTCTAGATGCAAGTCTCTTATCATATGAACAGTTTGCAAAAAAAAAATTTCTTCCATTCTTTGGCTTATTCTTTTTACTGTCTTGGTGTTACTCTTTGA
Organism: Neotragus moschatus; assembly: GCA_006410615.1. Taxonomy (NCBI): domain Eukaryota; kingdom Metazoa; phylum Chordata; class Mammalia; order Artiodactyla; family Bovidae; genus Neotragus; species Neotragus moschatus. Next base: position 491,973 of record SJYA01002888.1, read on the forward strand.
AGCACAAAAGTGTTTCTTTTTGATGATATCCATTCGATGTACTTTTTTTCTTGCTCTTGCTTTTGGTGTCAAAACTAAGAAACCATTGCCTAATCCAAATTCATGAAGATTTAACCCATCATTTCTTGAAAGTTTTATGGTTTTAGTTCTTACATTTGGGTCTCTGATGTATTTTGAGTTAACTTTTATATAAGAGGTGAGATTTTTGTCATAAGTTTTGAAATCAGGAGTGTGAGTCTGACAACATTGTTCTTTTTCAAGATTGTTTTGTCTATTTAGGGCATAAAAAGGATACCTTCTGTAATAAAGAGGAATCTTGAAACTCTTCATTCTAAGTGAAAGCAGTCAGTTACAAAAGGCCACATACTGTATGAGTCCATTTATATATGAGTCCATTTCATATATATATTATGAAATATACAAAATAAGCAAATTCATAGAGACAGATAATAAATTTGTGGTGTTAGAGGCTAGAGGTTGGGGAAAATGGAGTGTGACTTCAAATAAGAATGAGATTTTATGTTGGGGTGACAAAAACATTCTGGAATTAGGTAGTAATGATGTTTATATAAGCTTGCCAATGTATTGAAAACCACTGGATTCTTAAATAGTGAATTTTATGATACATGACTTATATCTCAAAAAATTAAACAGATCATTTGAATATCACTGTATCTATTAAAAAAAATTAAATGTGTAGTTAAAAACTACCCCACAAAGAAAACCTCAGGCCCAAATAACTTCATAGGTGAATATTACCAAATATTTAAGGAAGGAAGTACCAATTCTATAAGCTCTTTCAAAATATTGAAGAGAATGGACTATTTTCCAATTCATTCTAAGCATTACCGTGAAGAAAAACCTGATAAAACCATTACAGGAAAACAGATTAATATTTCCCATTAACACTGATATAAAATTTCTAAACAAAACTAGTAAATTGAATTTAGCAACATATAAAAAGGAAAATGCACATCAGCCAAGTATGTTTTATCTCAGGAATGCAAGTTTGGTTTAATATTTGAAAATCAGTGTTATAACCATTTTGGAAAATGATATGGCAGTTTCTTTAAAAGTTAAACTTACATCTACCGTGATTCAGACATTGCACTTCTATATATTTACCCAAGAGAAATGAAAGCATATGTGCATACAAAGACTTGTGTATAAGTTTTTATAGCAGCTTTCTTTTCACAGAGAAAAACTAGAAGGCACCCAGATCCATCAGCATCCATGTGAAGACACTGGGTCCTGCTCAGCCTTCACAGGGCAACCAGAGGGGGCTGCACTGCTGGGATCATAGGCTACCTTCTACAAAAGGCCACTTCTCCACGGTCGAGAAAGATACCACCCTACCAGATATATAAAAATAAACAATTTTTAAAAAGCAATTTAGATGAAATTAGGCAGCGGAAGAACATGTTCCAGATTAAGAAATAAGATTTTTAAAAGTCCAGAAAAATAACCAAGTGAAGTAGAGATACACAGTCTACCCAGGGAGGAGTTCAGGGTAAGGATCGTGAAGATGATCAAGGAACTCAGGAGAACTGATGCACAGAGCAAGAAATTAGAAGATTGAAACAAAGAGTTAGAAAATATAGAGAACAAACAGATGAAGAATATAGTAAATGAAAAGTGTACTGGAAAGAATCAGTAAACTAAATGATATAGGAGAATGGATTCGCAAGCTGGAACACAGCAGTGGAAGTCACCGAACCTGGACAGAAAACAGAAGAGAAACGAGGACGGTGTGAGAGCGCTCAGTAACATCAAGCATGCTAACATTCATGGCACAGGGGTCCCAGAGGGAGGGGAGAGAGGGAGGAACTGAGAACATGCTCGAAGACATAATAGCTGCAAACCGTCCCTAACCTAGGAAAGAAAACACACCTCCAAGTCCAGAAGAAAAGAGTCCCAAACAGAATTAACCCAAAGAGAAGCACAAGACTCACTGTAAATGGCAAAAAAGAGAGTATTAAAAGCAACGAGGGAAAAACAACAAGTAACATACGAAGGAACTCCCATAAGGCTATCAGCTGACTTTTCAGCAGAAATTCTGTAGGCCAGAGGGAAATGGCATGATATATTTCAGCTAATGAAAGACAAAAACCTACAACCAAGAATATTCTACCCGAGTAGAATTCTACCTGAATGAGAGCAAAGTTCTCATTCAGATTTGGTGGAGAGATCAAAAGAAAAAGAGAGAGAGAACCCAAATTGAGCAAACCAGAAACATAAAAGGAGAAGTTATAATTGATACAGAAACAACAAAATACAGAAGATCATAAGTGACTACCACAGACAACTAGAGGCCAGTAGAATGGACAACCTAGAAGAAGGGAACGAATGCTTAGAAATGTGTAGTTTCCCAACACTGAACCAGGAAGAAAGAGAAAATATGAACAGACCAGTTATCAGTAATGAAACTGAATCAGTGATTTTAAAAAATGAACTCCCAACAAACAGAAGTCCACGACCAAACGACTACACAGGTGAATTCTACTAAACATTTAGAAGAGTTAACATCGCTTCTTCTCAAACTACTCCCCCCAAAAAAGCACCAAAGAAGTGCTTCCAAACTCATTCCAGAAGGCCTGCATCATTCTGATACCACAATCAAACAAAGATACCACAAAAAAAGAAAATTACAGGCCAATATCACTGATGAACAAAGATGCAAAAATTCTCAACAAAATATTGGCAAACCAAATCCAGTTGTACATAAAAAGGATCATACACCATGATCAAGTGGGATTTATTTCAGGGGTGAAAGGATTTTCCAATATCTGCAAAATGAATGTGACCCGCCACACCAGCAAGCGCACGCACGCTCCGTCACTCAGTCGCGTCCAGCTCTTTGCGACCCCCCCAGACGGTAGCCTGCCAGGCTGCCCTGCCCGTGGGGTTCTGCAGGCAAGAAAACTGGGTTGCCATTTCATCCTCCAGGGCATCTTCCCGACCCAAGGATCAAACCCACATCTTCTATGTCTCCTGCATTGGCAGGCAGATNTCGCCACACCAGCAAGCGCACGCACGCTCCGTCACTCAGTCGCGTCCAGCTCTTTGCGACCCCCCTGACGGTAGCCTGCCAGGCTGCCCTGCCCGTGGGGTTCTGCAGGCAAGAAAACTGGGTTGCCATTTCGTCCTCCAGGGCATCTTCCCGACCCAAGGATCAAACCCACATCTTCTATGTCTCCTGCATTGGCAGGCAGATCCTTTATCACTGTGCCATCTAGGAGGCCCCATATTAACAAACTGAAGAATAAAAAGCATATGATTACCTAAGCTTAGAAAAAGGTTTGGATAAAATCAATATCCATTTATGATAAAAACTCTCCAGAAAGTGGGTATAGAGGGAACCTACCTCAACATAAAAGAGGCCATATATGACAAACCTACAGCTAACATCTTACTAAATAGTGAAAAGNATCCTTTATCACTGTGCCATCTAGGAGGCCCCATATTAACAAACTGAAGAATAAAAAGCATATGATTACCTAAGCTTAGAAAAAGGTTTGGATAAAATCAATATCCATTTATGATAAAAACTCTCCAGAAAGTGGGTATAGAGGGAACCTACCTCAACATAACAGAGGCCATATATGACAAACCTACAGCTAACATCTTACTAAATAGTGAAAAGCCTACAGTCAGAAATAAGACCTGGATGGCCACTGTCACTTTTATCCAACATGATGCCGGAAGTCCTAGTCCCCAAATCAAACAATAAGTGAATACAAATTGGAAAGGAAGAAGTAAAACTGTCTCTGTTTACAGATGACATGATAATATATATAGTAAATCCTAAAGTCACCACCAGAAAACTACTAGAGCTCATCAATGAATTTGGTATAAGTTTCAGAATACAGAATTAATATACAGAAATCGGTTGCATTTCTATATACTAACAAGCTATCATAGAGATTAAGCAAACAATCCCATTTATCACTGCATCAATAAGAATAAAATACCTAGGAATATGCCTACCTAAGAAAAAAGAAGACCTGAACTCAGCAAACTCTTAAGACACTGATGAAAGAAACTGAAGATAAGATAGATGGAAAGATATGCTGTGTTTTGGGACTAAAAGAATCAATATTGTTAAAATGACTGTACTACCCAAAGCAATCTGCAGATTCAATGCAACCCCGATCAAAATACCAAAGGCATTTTCCACAGAAACAGGACAAATAATTTTTAAATTTATATGGAAACACAAAAGCCCACAAATAGCCAAAACAATCTTGAGAGAAAACATAGCTGAAGGTATCGTGCTCCCTGCCTTTAGACTATACCACAAACCTACAATAATCAAAATATTAATGGTATCAGCACAAAAACAGACATAGAGATCAATGGAACAGACTAGAGAACCCAGAAATAGACCCACACACTTAAGGTCAATGTATAACAAAGGAGGCAAGAATAGAGAAGAGACATTCTCTTCATTACACAGCGCCAGGGAAACTGGACAGCTACATGCAAAAGAATGAAATTAAAGCATTTTCTAACACCATATGCAGAAATAAACTCAAAATTATTAAAAATCTGAATGTAAGACAGGAAACTCCTAGAAGAAAACATGGCCGAACACTCCTTGACATAAATGTGGCAATATTTTTTTTGGATCTGTTTCCTAAGGCAAAGGAAACAAAAGCAAAAATAAACAAATGGGGCCTAATTAAACTTAAAAGATATTGCACAGCCAAGTAAACCCCTGTGAAAAGACAACCTACTGAGTGGGAGAAAATATTTGCAAATGATATGACCAATAAGGGATTAATATCCAAAATATATAAATGGCTCATACAACTCAACATCAGGGGGAAAAAAAGCAATTTAAAAATGGGCCAAAGACTTGAATAGAAAAGTCTTTTCTATTTTTCCAGAGAAGACATAGAGATAGCCAAGAGGCACTTGAAAAGATATGCAACATCATTAATAATTAGAGAAACACCTATCAGAATGGCTGTCATCAAAAAGACCACAAATAAAAAGTGTTGGCAAAATGTGGGGAAAAGGGAATCCAGTACGCTGTTGGTGGGAAAGGAAACTGGTGCAGTCATTGTGGAAAATAGCATGGAAGTTTCTCAAAAAATTAAAAATAGACCTACCACCTGACCCACCAATCCCACCCCTGGATATATATCCAGAAAAAATGAAAATACTAANTAGAGAAACACCTATCAGAATGGCTGTCATCAAAAAGACCACAAATAAAAAGTGTTGGCAAAATGTGGGGAAAAGGGAATCCAGTACGCTGTTGGTGGGAAAGGAAACTGGTGCAGTCATTGTGGAAAATAGCATGGAAGTTTCTCAAAAAATTAAAAATAGACCTACCACCTGACCCACCAATCCCACCCCTGGATATATATCCAGAAAAAATGAAAATACTAATTCGAAAAGATACACGCACCCAAGTGTTCATGGCAGCATTATTTACAATAGCCAAGATATGGAAGCAATCTAAGCATCTATCAACAGATGAATAAAGAAGACTACTACTGGAATAGTACTCAGCCATAAAAAAGAATGACATCTTGCCATTTGCAACAACATGAACGGACTTGGAGTGTATTGTGCTAAGTGAAACAGGTCACAGAAAGACACACACACATGACATCACTTACACATGGANTATCAACAGATGAATAAAGAAGACTACTACTGGAATAGTACTCAGCCATAAAAAAGAATGACATCTTGCCATTTGCAACAACATGAACGGACTTGGAGTGTATTGTGCTAAGTGAAACAGGTCACAGAAAGACACACACACATGACATCACTTACACATGGACTTGAAACCATAAAACTAGTGAACGTAGCAGCAAAGAAAAACAGACTCACAAAGAAGCTAGTGGTTGAGTGGCGAGAGGGAAAGAGGAAGGGGTAAGATAGAGGCAGGTGATTAAGAGGTACAAACTACTATGTATAAAATAAATTACAAGTATGTATTGTACAAGGGGGAATATAACTAACATTTTATAATAACTGCAAATGGAGTATAACCTTTAAAAATTAGGAATCACTGTTATATACCTGTAACATATAATATTATATATCAACTATCAACGAATATTTGAACGCTAACCATGGGCTGGGTGCTAGGGATACGTAGCTTGTACACAAGACTGTAGAAAGGGCTGTGCCTTCATGGAGTTTACATTTCAGTGTGAAGCTTAGGTAGATTAGATACTTCATAATAGTCCCGGAGTTCACCCACACAATCCTTTCAGCCCCAGGNTAGAGAAACACCTATCAGAATGGCTGTCATCAAAAAGACCACAAATAAAAAGTGTTGGCAAAATGTGGGAAAAAGGGAATCCAGTACGCTGTTGGTGGGAAAGGAAACTGGTGCAGTCACTGTGGAAAATAGCATGGAAGTTTCTCAAAAAATTAAAAACAGAACTACCACCTGACCCAGCAATCCCACCCCTGGATATATATCCAGAAAAAATGAAAATACTAATTCAAAAAGATACACGCACCCAAGTGTTCATGGCAGCATTATTTACAATAGCCAAGATATGGAAGCAATCTAAGCATCTATCAACAGATGAATAAAGAAGACTACTACTGGAATAGTACTCAGCCATAAAAAAGAATGACATCTTGCCATTTGCAACAACATGAACGGACTTGGAGTGTATTATGCTAAGTGAAACAGGTCACAGAAAGACACACACATATGACATCACTTACACATGGACTTGAAACCATAAAACTAGTGAACGTAGCAGCAAAGAAAAACAGACTCACAGAGAAGAAGCTAGTGGTTGAGTGGCGAGAGGGAAAGAGGAGGGGGTAAGATAGAGGCAGGTGATTAAGAGGTACAAACTACTGTGTATAAAATAAATTACAAGTATGTATTGTACAAGGGGGAATATAACCAACACTTTATAATAACTGCAAATGGAGTATAACTTTTAAAANGAGAAGAAGCTAGTGGTTGAGTGGCGAGAGGGAAAGAGGAGGGGGTAAGATAGAGGCAGGTGATTAAGAGGTACAAACTACTGTGTATAAAATAAATTACAAGTATGTATTGTACAAGGGGGAATATAACCAACACTTTATAATAACTGCAAATGGAGTATAACTTTTAAAAATTATGAATCACTGTTATATACCTGTAACATATAATATTATATATCAACTATCAACAAATATTTGAACGCTAACCATGGGCTGGGTGCTAGGGATACGTAGCTTGTACACAAGACTGTAGAAAGGGCTGTGCCTTCATGGAGTTTACATTNAATATTTGAACGCTAACCATGGGCTGGGTGCTAGGGATACGTAGCTTGTACACAAGACTGTAGAAAGGGCTGTGCCTTCATGGAGTTTACATTTCAGTGTGAAGCTTAGGTAGATTAGATACTTCATAATAGTCCCGGAGTTCACCCACACAATCCTTTCAGCCCCAGGTGGAGTCATCCCCTCCCTTCCAGAAGTGCAGGAGGGCTGGATACAGGGCTGCATGGAGCTGGGCTTTAGCCCCGGAAGAACTACGGTTGGGTTTTCTCCCTTCTCTCTGGGGGTTCCCCTTTAGGCCTCTGGCTCACCATCCATGCTCCTACCCTGACCAGCAGGAAGGGGGTTAGGCCTGGTGGTCCCTCCTGTCTTTGGGGGACCTTCTCCTCACCCTGACCTCCATCAAACACCCTTGGAGGAGCCTCTCTTTTTGCTTAAACTCCTTTCACTGGCTCTGTCATTGCGACTCAGACAAGCTTTGAGTCCCATCATTCCTTTGGGTGGCCTCTGTCTTCGGGAGCGCTGGAGACGAGGCGTGGAGGGAGAACGACTCTCTGCCCTCACCAGGTAGGGCTGGATCGGTTCCTTAGAGCAGCTCCATGTCCTCAGAGGGGCCACGCAGGAGAGGAAGGTCTGTCCCAAGAAGGACCCCCCACCCCGGGGGGCTCTAGAGACCATCAGTAGAGAGGTCCTGGGAGGAAGCTGAATAGGGTGGAGGCTTTTGCAGGGATCGAGAAGCAGGTTCTGGGCAGGACTGGGGACAAAGGGACAGGAGCACCGTGAGTGGTGACCCACAGGGGTCATCACATGTGCAGGCCTGGCTCCCTGGAGGTGGTCCCAACCCACCTGTGCTCATTGGTGGGTCCTTCCCTGACATGCCTTCTGGATTCCTTTGTGGAGGCTCCTTGCTCAGGACGCTCGTGGTGGGCATCCCACAGCCCATCAGGAATGCACAGGACTAAGGAAGTTGCTCATTTGGGAGCAAAACCCTGGCCTGAGATTCAGACAATCTGGTTTCTAGGCCTCCTTTCACTCCCAGCTCACCAAGTGACCAGGAGCAAATAGCACTGGTTTCCCCATCTGGAAACGGGAACAGTGGCCGCTCTTCTGAGGGCACAGAGGCACGATTAGAATTGAAAACAATGTGGGCTGCTTTCGGGGACCAGAAGAAAGACCAAGGGACAGGCGTCGGGGTCCCCAGTCCCAGCCCAGCCTCCCCACGTTACCAGTGTGACCCTGNTTCCCCATCTGGAAACGGGAACAGTGGCCGCTCTTCTGAGGGCACAGAGGCACGATTAGAATTGAAAACAATGTGGGCTGCTTTCGGGGACCAGAAGAAAGACCAAGGGACAGGCGTCGGGGTCCCCAGTCCCAGCCCAGCCTCCCCACGTTACCAGTGTGACCCTGAGCAAGTCACCCCGCCCCACCTCCTCACTGTCAAATGACAGAGCGTCCCTGCTTCCCACACGCTGCCATGGGGGAAGGTCAGAGTTCAAAGAGGAGGACACACTCAGAGATGCGGACGTGCCACGTGTGGATGAGGAAGCACAGTGACCAGAGCGCCAGCGGCGAGACTGATGATCGAGGCAGTCAAGGACTCCCCCACCTGTCTCAGGGCCTTCCCCTCAGTCATCTCAAGACAAAGACCCCAGAACTCTAACCGTGAGACTGCGTGGGATCAAAGCAGCCTTCATCCCTGATCATCGGGTTATGCCCTGCTCCTCCGGGAAGGTGAGTTGTGCTCACATCACCCCCAGACTGCGTTCGGGAGGAGCAGCCAGGTTTAAAGACCGTCATCATCCTGAGGGGTGCCGGATGATGACCCTCGGCGTGTCCAGCCCTGCCATGGGCTCTGTTGTTACAGTGACGTATGCCTGCTGCTCTCATGGGGAGTCCTGATGCTGGAGCCAGCGTGTCGCTGCTTGATGAATTTCCCAACCAGCTCAGGGCAGGCGGCACTCAGCAAAATAGCAATTAACAGGAATGCTCAAGCAACCAGAGTGGCGTGGTTCTCAGGGACACAGACGTGAGGGCCACGTAAGAGCCTAGATTTCAGCTCCTCTCGCTGCCCAGGGAGGCCCTCCCACAAGTGTCTTGCCTGAGATGATGGTAAAGTCTAGACTTGACGCTGAAGAGCAGATAACCACAAAACAAATACAAGTTGCATCACGAGTTCCCTTTGGACCATCAAGTTCCCATTGGTTCCGAGTCTGAACACCCTGTAGACCAAATGCCAAATGTCTTCCACATTTTCTACGCTTCTCTCTGGTGCCTGATGCCATGATGAACTAAAATTCAGAAAGATCCCGGAAGCGAAGAATGTCACTCAGTCATCAAAAACTGAATTCTGTTCCCTGGGTGCTAGGCACCGAGGCCGGAAATCGAATGGGGACATTTCAGAGATATTTCCAGACACTGAGGTTGAAACAAAAAGCCCTTTCTGCTTAACTCTGTTTTAGCCAGAACACCAAATTATCTCCACAAAAGCACTGGAACTTCTGCATGATACTCTTTAACACTCTGCTTCCTTCCTGAACAATGGATTTTCTTCTCAGAAGTGGCTCCTGGTTTATGCAAACCAAACCACCCTACTCTGTGCTGTTGGAGAGCTAACGCAAGGCGTGTTTGTTCACACACCAAACCCAAAGTCCATTTTGCAAACATGCTTCCCTTTAAGCTTGTACGTGGTAAGCAGGTTGAGGTCTTACTGCAGCCAGCGTGGGCCCAGGTTTTCTGGGACATGTCTGCTCTGTGCAATGAGACTTCCTTGACATCTTTCTCAGTTGTTTGGTGATGTGGGTGCCCACGGCCATCCTAGAAAGGGGTACTGCTTTTGTCAACTGCACTCTTGTTGACTGGAGGAGAGAGGAGCAGAATCAGGACTGAGGTCACGGATTTTGAGCAGTGAGACCAAGGAAGCCAGACAGGATGGATGTGAGATCCCTGGCAAACCCACCTTACACTCAGGACCCCCTAGCCTCCAGCCTTCTCCACAAAGCCTAGACTGGGAGACCCCAGAAAGGAGGGATGCAAGGCCTGAGTCTCAGAACCCCTGAAGGCTCATCTCTCCTAAGCTAACTCTTCTGCTCACCTGCCTTACTGTTTCAGGTCATTACAGTGACCTCTGCAACCGGGCAGCTGTGACCTTGCTTCTCTCCAGGGCCCCTTAATAACAGGCAGTAGAAAAGGAAAATAATCGCTGTACTCCTGTTTTAAAGTGACAGTGTTCCGGTTGGGCTTTCATATTTCTAAGCCTCTCCCACTCCTACTCTTTTAGATCCAGGTGTGAGTTGATAGATAAATTATCCTCACTTCCTTCCAGAAAAGCATCTTGCTGCTAACAACGCTTGACAGTGAGTTAACCTCGCTAACATATTACAGGGCACCCAAATGCACAATGAGAACAAGACATTCAGAAAAAAATTTAAAGAGCTCTGAACAGAGATTGTAAGTGACAAAAGAATCGGGCACTCACTATGTAACCACTTAAAAAGCTCCTTTTATCCTAAAGAGAAGTCATCTGTAATTGAGGTGAAGAAATCAGGTGAAGGGAAAGTATAATAATTTCATTTCTGAAAAGAAAGTATATATGTGTGTGGATGGAGAGAGGAAAGGAAAAAATGAGAATTATGCTAGCAACCCACTCCAGTACTCTTGCCTAGAAACTCCCATGGATGGAGAAACCTGGTAGGCTGCAGTCCATGGGGTTGCAAAGAGTCAGACACGACTGAGCGACTTCATTTTCACTTTTCACTTTCATGCATTGGAGAAGGAAATGGCAACCCACTCCAGTGTTCTTGCCTGGAGAATCCCAGGGACAGAGGAGCCTAGTGGGCTGCCGTCTGTGGGGTCGCACAGAGTCGGACGCGACTGAAGTGACTTAGCAGCAGCAGTGATTCCCTTTAGGGAATGGTGTTGGGGGGTGGTCCCTTGAGAATCAAGGAATAACTCACTTTGAAAGATTATTTCTTTAGTGGCTGAGATTTTTAAAGTGAATCTATACCAATTTGCGATTAAAGAATAAAACAAAAATCTGTCTTGCAAGACAGCAAAATGGAAGCTCCAGAAATAAATCTGCCAGGAAGGCAAAGCGTCTTCAGGAAGGGCAGGGTGCCTGAGAGGTAGGAAGGAGCAAGAATTTGACTCTCACTTGTAAAGAGAGGATTTGTGGTCAGTTGAAATTTAACATTTTTTCTGCCTTCTGATGGAGGCCTGTGCTATTGAACTTAACAAATCCTGGAGCATATTCTGTGTAAGAGCCTCCTCTATGTATTTATGGGGTTTCCTGCCCACCCACACATGGTCATTTAAATGCCCATGTGGCATTCAGTAGAGGCAGTTTTCCGAAACCAATCTTCAGGTCAAAGCATTAAAAAAGATTAAGCCTGGCGAATTTTTTTTTTTTTGCACAATAGGTTTTATCACTCAGGATTTACTACTGAAAGTTTTCCAACTGAGGCTCTTGCCCCATGTACCTTTGTGCAGAGAGCACCTCTGAAGGTCTCAGAGAGTGAGTATGTGGAACCAGGACTAGTTTTAGCCAAAACTGCAGAGCTAGTGGGGTCTGTATCTCTTAGAGTCCTCCCTGCATCCCTTGCCTCACATTAGAGCTTCCCTCCTCACTTTGCGATGCCCGATCATCTCCTTTCCCATCCTTCCTTATACCCACAGGAGCACTACTGGGTGCTTCTTCCTTCTCTCGAAACCCTCCACGGATCTTAAAGGGAGCTGGTATCAATCATTTACATTTTAGTATGAATGTTAACATATGGCCAGAGAAGCAGGAGGTCTTTATATCTTAAGTTTTACTCTTGACTGTGAAATGGAAGGTTGAATCCCAGGGAAAGGAATTTCCAGGCAACAGCTAGCAGATGGAGGCAGTATTTTTCAAGCAACCTTCCTGCTGCTACTGCTGCTGCTAAGTCACTTCAGTCATGTCTGACTCTGTGCGACCCCATGGATAGCAGCCCACCCCAGGCAAGAGTACTGGAGTGGGGTGCCAGTGCCTTCTCCAGAAAGCACACCACCTGATTGCTGCCTCAGTCTTGGGTCTTCCTGCCCAGAGGGTCAGTACAGGGCCTCCCCTAGTCCTGCGGGGCCCCCTCTGCTCTCCGGAGGATACTTTTCCTTGTTCTCCACCTTGTTCATTTTTCTCCTTTCATTGTTCTCTAAATGGTGCATGTCAGGTCTCTGGCTCAGACCACTCACCTTTTGTAGGAAAGAATCTGGACACCCAGGACCCAGCAGGGCCTGGGATTCACTGTTGAGAGCCCAGGAGAGGGAACTCTGAAGAGCACTGTGTGACCTTGGGACTTCCCTGGTGGTGCAGTGGTTAAGAACCTGCCTTGCAATGCAGGGGATGTGGGTTCGATCCCTAGTCGGAGAACTGAAATCCCACATGCCACAGAACCACTAAGCCCGCACACCAGAACTACAGAATCCATGTGCTCAACGAAAGAGCCTGCATGCCGCAACTAAGACCCAACACAGCCAAGGTAATTCATTCAAAAAGTTGTGTGACCCTGAGCAAGCTAGTCACTCTCTCCCAGGTCAGTTTTCTTACCTGGAAGGAGGACATAATGGCTTCTCTTTTCTTGTGTTAATATGGATTGTGATCAAGAAGGCAAAGTGCTCGGCAAGAGGCCGAAATCTGAGTGCTTCCTTGGTGGAACAAAGCTAGGCACAGGGGAGGAAAGAAAACCAAAAATCCCAAAGGTGGCAAGAACTTGGGTTCTCTGCCCCTAGGGTCAGAGAACTTGGCACAAGGACACCTGCTGCTGTCAACTGCTTTGATCCGGGTCTCCTGTGGGTTGTGCAGCGAAAGAGGACACGAGAGTTGGCTGGTGGCTCCCAAGCCCAGCACAAGAGTAGAAAGGGTGGCTTGTAAGTAAGGAGAACTCGGGTCGGCAGTCCCTCTGTTATGCAGCCTCTCTCATCTGAGGCACAGGCAAGACAGAAGCTAAAAGGATCATTAGCTGCTGAGCAGAGGGCACACAGCTGGTGCACGACGTCTGTCATACACTTTACCTGAGCCTGTGTGCCTCCACTTTACACGTGGTTCTCACAAAATTCATTATCCAGTTGTCAAGGCCACCATGGATGAGAGGCAACAACCTAGGGGTGAGACAGACACCGGAAGCGCAGAGAGAAGTGACAGCCGGGAGTCTGCCAAGGAAGGAGACAGAAAACTAGAAAGACAGACATTAGAATTAACAAGGAGTCACAGCCATCAGGCTCTGGGAGAGTGTCTGCCTCCCTTTGATTTCTGAGTGCTGCGGTGTGTGATGGCTCAGAATTCAGAATTATGATGTCCAATTTCTTGACCCTGCAGAAGGATGTTCAGTTACAGTCAGTGCACGTTAAGCAGCCAGCAGTGTGTGTAATGTGAAGGACAATAGAACCTTGGGTGCGGGGGGATGGACAGCCTAGGCTATCCAGATTTCATTATCATTTCATTCCCATGATAATCCTGGGGGAAAGGCAGGACTCATGCTATCATCTCCCATTTGACAGAGGGCGAAATGAAGCCTTAGGGTGGCTGAGAGACGGGCCTCGGCTCACGTGACTAGTGCGTACTAGAGCTGGGCTTCCCCTAGGACTTCTGACTTGCAGTCCAGTGCGGTTTCTACCACGTGGATGCTTTCAGACTGTGTTCCTGGGAACCCCAGGGTTCTGCCCAGAGGCGGATGCAGGGGCACTGCCCCCCTTCCCCCGCAGGGCTGTGTCTTCCCACCTCTGATGCAATGAGGATTGCTCAGTATTTGTCCACAGGAGTCTTTAGATGAGGAAAAATTTTAAAAGATCCTGCTGCCTGGGGGAGAAAAAGAATGGAAGAAAGAAAATCTGTGAAATGCTGCCCAAAATATTTGGAGAACATTTCTATCCAGTTAAAATCAAAAGAAAGTCACGAGGCTGTGTGCACACAGGGGAGATCTGCTGCTCTCCAGAAATCTCAGCCAGCCAAAACGCCTTTTTCTGGGGATGTCCAGTCCTGCTGGAGGCAGGTTCCCTGAGGGCTGACCCAGGTGGGCTCAACTGCTGACCTTAGATGGAGAGATCTCAGCCTGCACTCTCCACACCCCTCCTCCATCCCCTACACGTGCACACAGGGTCCCCAGGCCACCCAGGGCCATCACAGATCTTTACAGTCCCTCTCATGGGCCACACGAGTTCTTCCTCCCCACCTCAAGGCGACACCTGGCAAACTCCTCAAAGATACTCAGCTGACCTAGCACCATCACTTCACGTGGTGTCCTCTCTGCCCAACAAAGCCATTCCTAAATTCTTTCACAGGGGCTCACACCTGTTGTATTTCAACAACTTAGTACTTGTTGAGGAGAAGGCAATGGCACCCCACTCCAGTACTCTTGCCTGGCAAATTCCATGGACAGAGGAGCCTGGTGGGCTGCAGCCCATGGGGTTTCTAGGAGTCAGACACGACTGAGCAACTTCACTTTCATGTTTCACTTTCATGCATGGGAGAAGGAAATGGCAACCCACTCCAGTGTTCTTGCCTGGAGAGTCCCAGGGACAGGGGAGCCTGGTGGGCTGCCGTCTATGGGGTTGTGTAGAGTTGGACACGACTGAAGCGACTTAGCAGCAGCAGCAGTACTTGTTGAATGAATGACAGTTATCTGTGTGTTAACAGTGGCCTCACGTCCCCCAGAGTACCACCGTGTCATGTCACTTATCTGAGGGTGAGACGGTCAGGCCCCAACAACAGGTCCCGGGGAGCGTTATCTGCAGAGAGAGGGCTTCTGTGACACCATACCGGTGGCCACTAAGTCACCTGGGAAGAGCTGGCCTAGCTCACTGTCACTCTGCACCCACAGCCACCTCACCGAGAGGAGGAATGAGCATGAGTGACACCCAGATGTTAGTCATTCCGGTGTCACCACCGTGACCACCAGCAGACACTTGCTGGATGTGGACAGTCTGGGCTGGGTATTTTAAGATGGAAATTATACAACTCCTTCACCTGGCCGCTCTCAGAAATTGGTCTGAGTTGTAAGCGCTCGACTATGACTGAAGCCGACAATCCAAGGGGAAAAACAGAACACAGACTAAAACCTTAGCAAAACAGACAAGGTGGCATCTAGCCAGTGTGGAGGGAGTGACACAGATGGCATCCTTTGTCAAAAACTTTCCTTTCCCCGCCTCCTTTTCTGGCCCCCTCTCAATTAGAGGTCATTTTGGAGCTGAAGGGCTTCCCTCGTGACTCAACTGGTAAAGAATCCGCTTGCAGTGCAGGAGACCTGGGTTCGATCCCTGGGATGGGAAATGTATAAGAAAACATATAGATGTGAGAGTTGGACTATAAAGAAAGCTGAGCGCCAAAGAATTGACGTTTTTGAACTGTACTGTTGGAAAAGACTCTTGACAGTCGTTTGGATGGCAAGGAGATCCAACCAGTCCATCCTAAAGGAAATCAGTCCTGAATATTCATTGGAAGGACTGATGCTGAAGCTGAAACTGCAATACTTTGGCCACCTGATTCGAAGAACCGACTCATTTGAAAAGACCTTGATGCTGGGAAAGATTGAAGGCAGGAGAAGGGGATGACAGAGGATGAGATGGTTGGATGTCATCACAAACTCAATGGACATGAGTTTGAGTAAGCTCCAGAAATTGGCAATGGACAGGGAGGCCTGGCGTGCTATAGTCCATGGGGTCACAAAGAGTCAGACACGACTGAGCAACTGAACTGAACTTAGAACTGAAGGGGTCAAAGAGGATGTTTTGAAGTGAGGGTAGGGTGTGAAGTGAGCCCTATGGGTTGTTAGGATGTAAATAGGAAGGGGGGAGGAGCCTTTCCAGGGGAGTAGAGAGACTGGGGGAGGGCAGAGCAGGAGGAACCTGAGCACGCTGACAGAGTAAGAAGACAAAGAACCTTTAAAGTCTCTCACCATGGAGACTGACAGAGGGAGAGCTGAGGAACTTCTGCAGTGTTCCTGTTGAGCCCTGACAGCAATCTGGTCAAGTGTGAACTCTGTCTTGCACATGAGGAATCTGTTGCTCAGAGAGGTTAAGAAAGTTGCTGCGAATCACCAGCAAGTACATCACTGGCCTGAGATTTGAACCCAGGCTCACATTCTCAACACAGATACCCAGCATTGGAGAAATCTTTGTCTGGAGGGACAGTGTGGGCTGTAGTGGATGAGGAGTCAGGTCCTCCTGCTAAGAAAGCCCAAAGATACTTCAGTGCAAGAGTCAGGGCCCCAGCAGGGCAGAAACACCTAGGAGGATTTGTAAAGAATTTTACTTTTGCTATTAAAAACAAAAAGCAAAAAAAAAAAAAAGTCATCATCTTCATGGGTAGAAAATTAGACCCTTGTTGGACAGTGTATTGGGCTTCCCTGGTGGCTCAGACGGTAAAGCGTCTGCCTGCAATGCGGGAGACCTGGGTTCCATCCCCGGGTTGGGAAGATCCCCTGGAGAAGGAAATGACAACCCACTCTAGTACTCGCGCCTGGAAAATTCCACGGATGGAGGAGCCTGTTAGGCTACAGTCCGTGGGATCGCAGAGTCAGACACGACTGAGCAACTTCACTGGACACTGTATTAGTTTGCTAGGCCTGCTGCAATGAAGCGTCACAAATTTGAACAACAGAAATCTAATATCTCACAGTTCTGGAGGCTGGAAGTCCAAGATCAAGGAGATTTGGTTTGGTTTCTCCTAGCTCTGTGAAGGAGAAGGCAATGGCACCCCACTCCAGTACTCTTGCCTGGCAAATTCCATGGACAGAGGAGCCTGGTAGGCTGCAGTCCATGGGGTCGCTGAGGGTTGGACACAACTGAGCAGCTTCACTTTCACTTTTTGCTTTCATGCATTGGAGAAGGACATGGCAACCCACTCCCGTGTTCTTGCCTGGAGAATCCCAGGGACGGGGAAGCCTGGTGAGCTGCCTCTCTGGGGTCACACAGAGTCGGACACGATTGAAGTGACTTAGCAGCAGTGCTGTGAAGGAGAATCTGTCCTCTGCCCCTCCTCTGGTTGCTGGCGATCTCTGGCATTCCTTGGCTTGTGGGAGCATCACCCCAACATCTGCCTTCATCTTCTCCCAGCATGCATGCAGGTCCAGATTTCCCCTTTTTAGAAAGACTGGCCATATTGAATTAGTGAATGTTAGTCTCTTAGTCATGTCTGACTCTGTGCAGTCCCATAGACTGTAGCCTGCCAGGCTCTGTTCATGGAATTCTCCATGAAAGATTACTGGAATGGGTTGCCATTACCTTCTCCAGGGGATCTTCCTGATGCAGGGATCAAACTCAGGTTTCCTGCATTGCAGGCACATTCTTGACTATCTGAGCCACCAGAGAAGACCTATATTCCTATATTGGATTAAGACTCACCTTAATGACGTCATCTTAACTAGTTACATCTGCAGTGACCCTGTTTCCAAATAAGGTCAACTTTTGAGGTGCTGGAGGTTGGGACTTCAAGATGCAAATCTTGGAGGACACAATTCACCCTACAACAGGCTTCCTTACATTTATAGTTTCTGTAGATTTTATTTGAATTACCTACAAGAAAGGAGCACCAGGCTAGATCAGTCCTAAGGGCCTCTGTAGTGCTCTTCCTGGCCTGGGGGACCCCACAAGTGGAGCAGTGTGGCGAGAACAGACCATGAAGTCCTGACCTCGAGGTGGGATGAGGCTTGGATACTTGAGTCAAGAGAACAGCATGAGACAGTGCTCCCCGGCGCTGAACCCCACTGTGCAACCCCAAAGGCTGCGTGGGACACTGTGGGCTTCCCTGGGAGAGCAGCAAAAGTCATCCTGCAGAAACTGCAGGTCCGAGAGAACAGTATGTTGGGTTATACTGTGGCCATGCTGCACTCGCTGTATGCTGGGCTGTGCCATGTGGGCCTGCAGGCCTTGTAGTTGCCCGGCCTCAAGACCAAAGAAAGAGCCCAGAGACAGCGACAGAGACCACGGATCTTACAAGTCAGAGGCAAAGGGTCCCAGAGCAACACAGCACGGTGTGGGGAGCAGGGCATGGTAGCCATCGTGACTACTCCAGGGAGAAGGCGGCCACCGTTTATAGGGGGCAATGACGTCAGGTGGGCTCGTCAGTTACCGAGGGCAGTTATTAATTATTAAGGCTTATAATTAGGAGGACTGGATGGTCATGCGAGTGAAGCAGGGACTGGCCGAGCAGGGCATGCAAGAGAGCAGGCATCTCAAGTGGCCTGACCGTACACCCTGGGACAGACTGAGGTTCCAATCTGGGGTCTCTTCCAGGTCCAGGGACCCTCCTCCCCATTTGGCCAAGGGCCAGAGCAGCCAGCATCAGCTGCTGTGAGCTGTGTGTTGCCCATAATGCAGCCTGGGAAGTCGGGCAGGAACAACCCCTTTTCCCAATGTAACTTGTTTACACAGAGTATAACAGAGAACATGTTTAATTGGGGTGATTATCCACATAGACACAGACAGTGACGGCAGCACTGGCTGGCCACAATGAGGCTGAGGTCCTGGGAACATGTAGGCAGGCAGCCTGGCGTGGAGCCCCTGGCACATGCTTGGAAGAGAGGGTGGTGAGGAGGGGAAGAAGTGGGATGTGAAAGAACCAACGAGAAACTCAAGAGTTCTGGTTCTGTATACAGAACAGTGGTTCTCAAAGCCTGGCCTCCAGACCCATAGTGTCAGCATCAGCTGGGAACTTTTTAGACAAGCGCATCCTCTGGCCCTGCTGCAGACTCACTGACTCTGAAACTCTGAGGGTGGAGCCAGGGCTCTGAGTTTAACAAGCCCTCCAGGTGATTCTGATACCTGCTTCAGTTTGAGAATTGCTGATGTAGGGCATCGCGAAGCTGTTCAGAACAAGACGGGGCTCATTCACAGCTTCAGCACTTAACTAGCTGGGTCACCGTATCTTTATCTAAGCCTGCCTTTGTGTGTGTTCAAACACTTTAGTCCTGTCTGACTCTTTGTGACCCTATGGACGGTAGTCCCTGCCAGGCTTCTCTGTCCATGGGATTCCCCAAGCAAGTATACTCGAGTGGATTACCATGCCTTCCTCCAGGGGATCTTCCCGACCCAGGGATCAAACCCAGGTCTCCTGTATCTTCTGCATCGCAAGTGGATTCTTTACCCCTGAGCCACCAGGGAAGCCCAAGCCATACTTCAGTTATCTATAAAATAGGAATAAAAACAGCTCCCCTATGGGAGCAGCAAGTGGACCGCAGAGGTGGGAACGTCTCTGCTTTGTTCACTGCTCTGCCCCAGGACTCAGAGCCAGAACATAACAGCTCAGCTGATAGTTGCTACGCTGGTGATGCAACACGACTGTGGTGAGGTATTCGCTGAAGTTCTGCATGTAAAGTGTTGATGCAGTGCTCGGCAGGCATCTAGGAAGTGCTTCATGATCATGCGGGTTACAGACACAGATGATGGTGATGGTTAGGAGTTCCCCTTCTGCAACATGAGAGGCTTGGTTAAAATGACCTACATCATCCCTTTTAGAGAGGAGTCAGAAGATCAGGTCCACAGCCTCTGAGGGTTCTAACTGTGCACCAAAATCTCTAAATGGGAGGAGAAAGGAGGTTGGTAGGCTGTCATTTCGTCCGCAGAGGGGAACAGAAGGAAACAGGACAACGCTGGTCACCTCTGGGTCTTGGGCCCAACAAGTACAGAGTGTAACTCAGCCATCTAGAGAGTTCTCAAGGGCCTCTGAGTAGCTTGGAGGTTTCCAGGTGAGTCTGGGTCCTAACTCCTCGACGTGAGGCCCCCTGTTGGCAGACAGCCCGCAGGTGCAGCATTCGTGGGCCCTGCCCAGTGAGCAGTTTCTCAGAGCTGCTTTGTGGGATGGGCTTCTCTGGGCCAATTAACTTAGTTACAGGAGCTCGCCCAAATTCCTCTGTCACCCTGAAAAGCGCTAACCACAGCAAGACCACAACAGAGTGCTAAACCACAGCAAGAGCTCCCTAAAGGACAATAATGCTCTTTCCCTCTGGGAATCAAAATGACAGCTGAACATGGCTTCATTCTCCTGAAGGCAGGGCCTTGCCCACGGACACTCCTGTGGGTGGCACACCTCAGATCAACAGGAAATAAAATCAAATCGGGCAACAAGCTGGCAAGTTTCAGTGTCAGCCTTCCACAGAGTGGCCAGTGGCCTCCAGGGTCAGACCATTCCAACAGCCCTAAATAGCAAAGAACATAACCACAGATTCTAAATTAACAGTATACTATGAACCCTATGCCCATAAATGCTCATTTATTAAATACATACATTCATTAAATAGTAATATGAAGTGAAGAGGTTCTTAGAAAAATATAATTTTATCAAAATTTGACTCAAAAAGAACACCTCAACAATGCAATAACCATTAAAGAAATTAAATCAGGAGTTAAAAAGCTCACAACAAAAACCTCAGGCCTCATAGTTTACAGGCAAACTTTTGAATAACATAAGTTTCATCAAACTCTTACAGAGAATGTAAAAAGAGGAAAATACCCTGCTACTTTAAAACCTTGCTACCAAAGTCAGAAACAAAAGGGTAAAAAAAAATCACATGATCATTTCTACAGACACGAGAAACATTCTAAAAAATTCAGTATCTGTGAATGATAACAACTCATACCTACTAGGAAGAAAAGGATTTCCTTCACTGAAAAATGGTTTCTACCAAAAATCTCAACAATGTTTTATTTAACAATGAAATGTTAAAAAACCTTTTTTAAAAGCTGCTGCTGCTAAGTCGCTTCAGTCATGTCCGAATCTGTGCAATCCCAAAGACGGCCCAGCCCACCAGGCTCGGCCGTCCCTGGGATTCTCCAGGCAAGAACACTGGAGTGGGTTGCCATTTCCTTCTACCAATGCATGAAAGTGAAAAGTGAAAGTGAAGTCACTGAGTCGTGTCCAGCTCTCAGCGACCCCATGGACTGCAGCCCACCAGGTTCCTCCATCCATGGGATTTTCCAAGCAAGAGTACTGGAGTGGGATGCCATTGCCTTCTCCGTTTTAAAAGCTAGAAACATGCTAAGGTTGTCACTTACTGCTCATCATTGCACTAGTCCTGGCAAGCAAAATAAGGCAAAACTGTTATTATTCACAGATGATCTGACTGTGTAAATAAAGCCTCAATCTACAGCCAAATTAATAGATTTAATAAAAAAGACTTTAATAGTGTTACTGAATATAAAATCAATATATAAAATTCAACTTCATTTCTATACACTGGCTGAAAGCAGAAAACATAATCTTAAATAATATACCATTATAATTAGCAATTAAGTATAGCATTATATATACAGCAATCAAACAATATGTGGTAACTTGGCGATTCAGTTCATACCCAGAGTTAGAACAAACCTCACAGGTTAAGGGTATTCCCCCCACAGAACTACCTATACTTCAACCACAAACTCAAGGTTTCCCAGGCCACTTGCAAAAATAACCAACTAGCTACAAATTTGAGGACTCCCATACCCCCTCGCTTGAACAATTCACAAAACTTGGGAAAGCCCTATACTTAAAATAGGACTTTTTAAAGCTAATCCAATAAACTTCAGATAGAGACCACAACCAGCCAAAAGATGAGGCCTGTGGGGCAAGGTCTGCTGCTGCTAAGTCGCTTCAATTGTGTCCGACTCTGTGCGACCCCAGAGACGGCAGTCCAAGAGGCTCCCCGTCCCTGGGATTCTCCAGGCAAGAACACTGGAGTGGGTTGCCATTTCCTTCTCCAATGCATGAAAGTGAGAAGTGAAAGTGAAGTCGCTCAGTCATGTCCGACTCCTAGCGACCCCATGGACTGCAGCCTACCAGGCTCCTCCATCCATGGAATTTGTCAGGCAAGAGTACTGGAGTGGGGTGCCATTGCCTTCTCTGGGGTGAGGTCTAGGAGGGTCCCAAATGTGAAGCTTCTAGGTCAGCCTCTCAGCAAATTGATGTGTATCACCAACCAGGGACACTTACTCAACTTTCAGTGTCCAGGGTTTTAACTGTGGATGTGTTTACCTGGTTTGCAGCTACTTCTACATGGAGTTAAGTTACTGCCAGCAACTTGGTATAGGAATTACTTCTAGGAATACCTCTGTGGCTCACTAAATCAACTCACGCACAGCAGGGCCCACCCTGTGGCTCACAGTAGATGACAACAAGTCGGACATCACGGACAGCTGGGTTGATGAGCGTCATGGATTCAAAGAATAAATGTTTAGTCACCATGTAAGAAAACTGGAAATGCCCCCCAAATCTTACAGCTCATAAGCAAAAGAATATCTAAGTAAGGTTTTCCCCAAATTTGACAGTAATCTTGAAAATTTATATGACATTGCTGATAACTAGTCTTGAAGGTAAAAGAAACTTCTAGACTATCTACCCAACTAAAGAATCAACTGTATTAGAGGAAAGACTGAGTTATCTTTTCAATTATCTTTCAAACACTGAATTAGCTCTAAATTCTGCCTGTAAAAAATATTACAAAACTGTCATAGACAAGATCAGAGATTATGAAATCCATTCACGTGTTTGCTACCCAGTTTGCCAAGCAGCTAATTAGTAAAAAATGTTATTTTTATGAAAGTTGTGATGTTTTTGCTATTTTCCAGCTTTTCAGAATTTTTAATTTGCTGCACTTTTCTGATTTAAAAATATTCACTTCCATACCCAATTTTGTGTTCATAATTCCTAAGGACCACCCCCCGAGCATGGATCCACCCTGTCCCCTTTCTGCTTCATTCTTCACTCAGTGACTGCCTCCTCCCCTCTCTCTCCCTCGCCCAGTGTTGACTTGTTGCTGGTTTAATGACTGTCTTTGCAGTTAAGCCAGCAAACTCACTGTCTAGAACTGGGCTGTAAGCTCCTTGAGGACATTCCCCTAACTTAGAGCATCACGCCCAGGGCCAGCACCACCGGAAACACGGAAGCAGTGCTGTCAAAACACCTGTCTGAAATGGGGCCGGTGTTCTCTGGCGCAGGTGACCTGGCAGCCTCTCAGTGTTGGGATACTTCTAAGGAAGGCCCATGCCGGGGACCTGCAGCTTTTGTAGGAAGAGAAGGGTTTCTGCAGAGTGGATGTGGCCCCTGATGGATACCATGAGCCAGCTGGTTGCCGGGTCAGCAAGGAGAGAAGACCCTTCTCGAGGTCAGGGTTGGGCAGGGTTACTGAGCCTGCATTCAGACCCTGCCAGAAGCAACAGCAGAGAAGAGCTGGAGTCTGCAGTCTCTCCTCCACCCTGCCGCCTGTGTGTGCCCTGGGCAGTGGGCTGGCCTCAGTGCCTGCACTCCCCACACCTCTAATGGCTTTTGTAACAGGCAGCACCCTTGCCTTGGCTCAGCAAGTCCAATGGCCCCGGCCCTCAGAGGCTCAGAGATAAGCGGGGGAGGAAATGCGTTTCCATCTACACAGAGCACACTTAGCAGCGGCCACGGTGACCCTAGAAGATGGCAAATGGGCCAGTGTGTTTCCTCTCCCAGGTAAATGCATTAACAAGGACCTTACCTGGGGCTCCCCACAGCGCATCCTGTGAACGATTGGTCCCTGAGATGCACCTAGAAAAGAGAAGTGGTTGCGTGGACACAGAGAAGTGCCAAAGACTGCATGCTTAGCCCCTGAGACGGTAAAAATAACTTCCTAGCCGCTGCTAATCTGTCCCGGGGTGTCTGTCCACACGCCTTACTTGCCCCTAGTAGCCTCTCTGGGGTGTGGACCCATCTGGGGAAATACTGCCTTCACTACAAGCTGCAACTATGGGTGAGACTCACCAGGACAGGCAGGTAGTCAAATTCAGCAATCGTGGGGCATTTCTGGCTCCTTCTACCAACTTCTACCGGCAGTGACTTCCTTCTGACACACAGGCTTCCTTCTCCTGGTCAGGGGCCTTCCTGCATCAGGAGCCCTGAATGACCACCACCTCCTCCCCCCAACTCCTCCCCTTCTCAGGACCCGGGAGAGAAGGATTTCTAACACCTGCAGCCCAAGGCCTGACCCCTCCCACTGTCACCTGTGAAATGAAGCCACCTGGATGCTCTCAAGTTTGCCTTCTAAGTTCCACCTGATCCTGGATGGAAACAAGCAAGGCCACGAGGGCTCTCTCTTCCTTTTCTTAGCCGATTGACTCCATCTTTGTTACCTTCAATAAAGGTGGTGGTTTACATCCCAGAGCCTTCAGAGAAGGGAAGTTGCCCAATGAAGTGCCTTTCATTCTTCTGAGTATGCTCTCCCCGCAGGCTGAACAAGGGGGAATTTTAACCTTCCGTGAGAGGATGAGTGAGCAGAAATGAGGTTGGGGGGAGGCTGGGAGCAGGAGAGGGACTTCAGAGACTGAACTGTCCTCTGGGGGACTTGGTGACCTTGGCACTGTGTCACCGACCTTCTGCCCCAGCTTCCCACCCCCTCCCATCAGGAACAGTAACAACACCCACCTTGTGAGTATATGTGTGTGCTAAACCGCTTTGGTCATCTCTGATTCTGTGCAACCCTATGTACGGTAGCCCACCAGGCTCCTCTGTCCATGGGGATTTTCCAGGCAAGAATATTGGAGTAGGTTGCCATTTCCTCCTCTGGGGGATCTTCCCAGCCCAGGGATGAAACCGCATCTCTCATGTCTCCTGCGTTGGCAGGCAGGGGTGCCTGCCAACTAGTGCCACCTGGGAAGCCCCCACATTATGAAACTGATAATCAAAGGAAAGGTGCAACGCTCAGGTGGTACCTAGGACCTAGGACGTGGNGGTAAAAATAACTTCCTAGCCGCTGCTAATCTGTCCCGGGGTGTCTGTCCACACGCCTTACTTGCCCCTAGTAGCCTCTCTGGGGTGTGGACCCATCTGGGGAAATACTGCCTTCACTACAAGCTGCAACTATGGGTGAGACTCACCAGGACAGGCAGGTAGTCAAATTCAGCAATCGTGGGGCATTTCTGGCTCCTTCTACCAACTTCTACCGGCAGTGACTTCCTTCTGACACACAGGCTTCCTTCTCCTGGTCAGGGGCCTTCCTGCATCAGGAGCCCTGAATGACCACCACCTCCTCCCCCCAACTCCTCCCCTTCTCAGGACCCGGGAGAGAAGGATTTCTAACACCTGCAGCCCAAGGCCTGACCCCTCCCACTGTCACCTGTGAAATGAAGCCACCTGGATGCTCTCAAGTTTGCCTTCTAAGTTCCACCTGATCCTGGATGGAAACAAGCAAGGCCACGAGGGCTCTCTCTTCCTTTTCTTAGCCGATTGACTCCATCTTTGTTACCTTCAATAAAGGTGGTGGTTTA
Source organism: Neotragus moschatus (assembly GCA_006410615.1). Classification (NCBI taxonomy): domain Eukaryota; kingdom Metazoa; phylum Chordata; class Mammalia; order Artiodactyla; family Bovidae; genus Neotragus; species Neotragus moschatus. Next base: position 517,440 of record SJYA01002888.1, read on the forward strand.
CATCCCAGAGCCTTCAGAGAAGGGAAGTTGCCCAATGAAGTGCCTTTCATTCTTCTGAGTATGCTCTCCCCGCAGGCTGAACAAGGGGGAATTTTAACCTTCCGTGAGAGGATGAGTGAGCAGAAATGAGGTTGGGGGGAGGCTGGGAGCAGGAGAGGGACTTCAGAGACTGAACTGTCCTCTGGGGGACTTGGTGACCTTGGCACTGTGTCACCGACCTTCTGCCCCAGCTTCCCACCCCCTCCCATCAGGAACAGTAACAACACCCACCTTGTGAGTATATGTGTGTGCTAAACCGCTTTGGTCATCTCTGATTCTGTGCAACCCTATGTACGGTAGCCCACCAGGCTCCTCTGTCCATGGGGATTTTCCAGGCAAGAATATTGGAGTAGGTTGCCATTTCCTCCTCTGGGGGATCTTCCCAGCCCAGGGATGAAACCGCATCTCTCATGTCTCCTGCGTTGGCAGGCAGGGGGGGGTGCCTGCCAACTAGTGCCACCTGGGAAGCCCCCACATTATGAAACTGATAATCAAAGGAAAGGTGCAACGCTCAGGTGGTACCTAGGACCTAGGACGTGGTCAGCTCCTGGCAAACATGATCACTGCACCACTCAGCAGTGCTTTGGGGGGGGTGAATATTCTCTTTCTTTTTGAGAGTGAATTAGAGGGAATTTCACTAAAGCCCTGAATCTGACCTCTAGGTTGGCCCCAAGGGCCCAGCTCCCAGCATCAAGGTCACGTCAAACAGAAATCCACAGCCACACCTCACATCTGAGGGAGCCCCTAGATTTCAGAGGGCTGGACTGGAACGTGGCAGCTACCCTTGTCCCGCAATTCAAACATGGCCCACAAACTTCAAAATAATCTCCCCTTGACCGGTGATCAGCGTCTGAAATTCCACCATGGGCGTATCAATCATTCCTTTGGCTTAGATTTTTATCCAATTCAGTCACCACGTTGAAAGTGAGCATCTACCCTAGAAAAAACAGCCTTCAGGGCCTCCCCTTCCATGGAGTTGTGATCTGGAGATAAAGAGGTCCAGGATCACAAAGGCTTACCAGCTAAGCCAGGCAGAGGGGAGGGACCTGCAAGAATTTCCCCAGAGAGAAAATGAAAAAAAATACCTTCCAGGGTTGTCAGGAGGTCAGCTGAGTTAGTGCTGCCAAACTCCCTTGTGCCTAACGAGGACTCAACAAACATTCGTTCCCTTCTCCTCCTAACCTGTTGTCAGTGGTTTACACCTGGGGTTAACAAGGGCCTGAGAAGAAGGCTTGCTGGGTGAGGGCGAAGGTGAGAGTGTTTCTGTTTGGGGACAGGACGGGGAGACAGAAAGGGAGGACCTGGGGCCACTCCTTTGATTCACTCTGATCCCTGTTCACTTGTCCCCTTGTCACAGAGGCCTTCCTAGACCACCCACCAGTCCCTCACTGCATCTCCTCACCCTGCTTAATTTTTTACTCCTCACACTCCCTCAGCTGTCTTTCATTCCAAATGCATGGCTACAAGGACCTTGTTTTGCTCCCTGCCAGGATGGAATCTCAGCATTGCCAGTTCAGACCTAATTTGGCCTTGGTCAAGCTATTTCCTTCTCTGTGCTGTCTTCATAGGGTCATTTTGATGATTAAATGCACTGATAATAAAGCAGCACTTGGCACAGTGCCAAGCACATCCTACATTCTCAATAAATGGCAGATGTTGTTATTATTGGTTATTTTCCAGCAAAATTTTCCTTCCTGCGGGTCAGCCGTCTGGAGAAGACTGCTGTGGCCACTCAAGGAATTCATCTCATCTTGAGTGGAGCCAGAAATAGAAGCCTGTGCTAATTGGGGAACTGTGAAAATACTGCTTACCTTTCCAAAGCCAGTGAGCCAGGGATCCCTAGGATACTGGTTCTCAAATATGGCTGCACATTGGGGTCACCTGGAGAGTTTTAAAAATGACTGATGCCTGGGTGCTCCGCCAGAGACTCTGATGTCATCAACATGGTTGGTGGCCTAAGCATCGGGATTTGTCTTAAGTTGCCCAAGTGCTTCTAATGCGTATCAGGTTTGAGAGTCGCTGCTCCAGACTGCTGCCAGATTTCCCCCTTGAAAGTCAGCGAGAGACCAGTGTCTAATTATGGCCTGCTGGTTAATGCATCTTCCTAAAAGGGGCCATTCACTCACAGTGCAGCCCATTAAAAATTAATCACTTTGGCCCCACAGGGTCCCCTCACTTAGAGATTGCTAGTGACGGCGGAGCAGATTTCTAGGACTCTAGCGCCCCACAGAGGACATCCTGGAGGCCAGCAGCACAAGCAAATGGGGAAACTGAGGCTGGAGCAGCTGCACCAAGGCTTCGTCCACCCAGCCCAGCCCTGGTCCTGGCAAGGATGGCGGTATTAGAAATGGCCATCCAAACAAGCGAAACATTTTGTCATGTCTTGCACTGTAACAGAACTCAGAGCTGATGATTAGGGTCCCAGAGGGATAACATGCAAAGCTTCTATCTGTGACGCGAGCTCTAGTTGAGGGAGGAGACGACCACATTTTGAGAAAGTGCTTTTTAAAAAGCAGCTCAGCTCCATTGCTCCCACCTTCCTGCTGTTTCAAGCAGGGAGAAATACATTATGATGAGTGAAAGAAGCCAGTCACACACAGATACTGTATGGTCCCACTTATATGAGTAGTTACGTTCAGCAGTGCCAGAAAGAGTGCTGGTCAGCGGGGGCTTTGGGGGCTGGAGTATGGAGAGCTGCTGTTTAATGGGCATGACTTGGTTTTGCACATGCTGGTAATGCTGGGACAACAATATGAATGTACTTAATACTACTGAATTTTGTGCTTAAAACCAGTTAAAACGGTGAATTTTATGTGTATTTTACCACGCAAAAATAAGTCATTTTTTAAAGCAATTCTGATTTTTTTTTTTTTAGTGTAAAAGTAAGGGACCACATGGGGGGCTGCAGGCCTATAGGAACTTAACTGGGCTTTTGGTTATTTCCATGGAAACCAGGGGAGAGATGAATTTCACTGGAGAGGATCCAGAGCAGGGAGTGGGGAGGGGGCAGCCCTGAGAAAGGAGGGCATCAGATCAGCACTTAAGGGGCATCCACTTTAGAGGTTAATGATGGCTTGGACAGTAAAGAATCTTCCTGCAATGCAGGAGACACGTTCAATCCCTGGGTTGGAAAGATCCCCTGCAGAAAGTAATGGCTTACCCACTCCATTATTCTTGCCTGAAGAATTCCATGGACAGAGGAGCCTGGCGGACTACAGTCCATGGTGTCACAAAGAGTCGGACACGACTGAACTAACACTTTCACTTGAGAAGTTAATGAAAACGCAGGGCAGCTGATTTAACTACACTGTTCACATGTGTATTTTAGCTGCATAAACAGAATGTGAGTGCGTCCTCATTCGCTCAGTGTGTCCGACTCTTTGCAACCCCATGGGCTGTAGCCCACCAGGGTTCTCTGTCCATGGAATTTTCCAGGCAAGAACGCTGAAGCGGGCTGCCTTTTTCCTTCTCCAGGGGTTCTTCCAGATCCAGAGATGGAACCCACGTCTCCTGCATTAGCAGGCAGATTCTTTACCACTGGGCCACCAGGGAAGCTGTAAACAGAACGTACCCAGTGACTTGCCAGTGATTGTGTTGTACACTGGGCTTGTGAGACTGTGCGTTCCTTCCCTCAGCTTGAGAGAGTCCCTGCTGCATATCTTAATGGAAGTTTGGAGTCAGCAAGAAGAAAGGCGATTCCGCTGTGGTATCCTTTCTGTTTTAAAAGGCTTCTAACATGCCTGATATGGATATTGGCACAAATAAGAATTATACCTTCGAAGGAAGGAGGCTGTGGAGAGGGAGGCCGTGTATTTCTGCTTAAACTGGGCCTCTGAGAAGGTGGTGGTTTTCTAAATGATCTTTTGATGAGTGCTTGTAACACAAAGAATTAACCCCTATTACAGGTCAGTCTGCTGCTCAGTTAGAGAAATCTGCCTGGCCTACGAGCAAGGCATTAATCCCTTGGGCAGGGCAGGATATTAAAGATCATCCAGGCTTTTGCTGGTCCAAATGTGGTCCTCCAACCTGCAGCATCAGTACCGCCTCGTTGGCCTGATGAAATGGAATCTGCACACATTCAGCCCAGGTCCCCAAGAATTAAGTCCGAGGCAGAGTCCGAGGATCTGCAGCCTGGAGGGTGCTGCTGGCTCATCTCCCATGAGCTTGTCCATCCCTGTCTGCCTACGAGCCCAGCCCCACCCTGGGACAGCCTGGTGGGTTTGAGGGCTCTCTTTCTTCCAAAGGCAGTTCAGCCATCTCTCCAGATCACAGGGACTACATCGTCCCAAACTGGTGCTGCATCCAGCTGTTCTGCTTGCAGCTGGGTGACCACGGATAGGTTGCTTACCCTCTCTGTGCCTCCGATTCCTCCCTGTCAAATGACTGTCATAAGAGTCCCTAACTCATGAGATTGTCGCAGGGATTAAAAGGGTTAATCCCTAGGAAGCATGAGAGCAGTTCGAATATTTCAGTAAGCGTGAGCTATTATTATACTGCCTGGATTTCTCCCTCATGCCATGGTTCACGTCTGTCCCTAGAGCCTCAGAGAACAAGCTTAACTCCCCATCTGTATGACAGCCCTGTGTATGTCCAGAGGCAGCTCTCATGCCCTCTGCAATGTTCCCCAGGCTCTAAGCGCCCCGTCTTTCCCATACCTTGGGTGATTTGCCTTTGATTTCCACAGCACATCTGCCGGGAGCTCTTCTGAGAACTTGCGCCTCCACAAAATCACAGCATCTGTGCCACTGCCCTGTTGACCCCCTCAAGCTCAAAAGTTCTCACTTCTCTGTAGCCTGGTAAATCTTTCCCTTGCCCCGGTTTCTTCTAGATCAGACGGGATCCACGTGTGCATTCCTCCCCTCTTCCAGGGAAGCGTGGTGCCCGGGGGCCTTCCTGAACCTGTTAACCCCCGGCTACGCAGAGAGCACCGAGTTGCAAGCCTTTCCAGGCTTCCTGCAGCCACTGCCAGGGCTCCACGAATGGCTCCCCCTCTAGTGGAGTGTGCAGGAGCCCTACCACAGCACAGGCCTCCCCAGGACCTTCCACAGAAATCCCCGTCCTGCCCACCTCCCCTCCGCAACCCCACCCCCAGGTCTGCCCTGACCCAGAACTGCCCACATCCCTCTGTTCCCATCCCTCCTTCCCCAGGGCTCCTTTTGCTCCAGAGCCTGGCAGAAGCCACCAAAAGAAAGTGAGTTAGTCACTTCGTCATGTCCAACTCTTTGCCACCCCATAAACGGTAGCCCGCCAGACTCCTCTCTCCATGAGATTTCCTAGGCAGAAATGCTGGAGTGGGTAGCCATTCCCTTCTCCAGGGCATCTTCCTGACTCAGGGATCGAACCCACGTCTCCTGCAGATTCTTTACCTCTGTCCTATGGCTCCAAAAACACATCAGGGGCAGCCTTGCCTCTGCAAACATCTTTTACGTTCAGGGCATCCACTTCAGCCCCAGATTCTGCAGATAGATAGGTGTTAATTATAGGGAATTCCATAACAGGCTGCTCACTGACACATCAGAGTAAACTCCGCTCAGTATCTTCCCCAGTGAGCACTCTGCTTTAGCCTTCCTGCGACCCTCTTACCTTCTGGCTGGAGAGTAACATTGGGCCATTCTTTATTTATAACCCATCCGCCCAGATGTGCACACCTGCAGTTGGGCTTGTCTCTCATTTTGAGACTCAGACTTAAACTCACAAACTACTCTCCATACAACCACAGGGATGAGTCCAGATGCATTAGGCTAAGCAAAGGAATTTCAACTCAAAAGGCCACACACTGTGACTCCATTCATATGCATTCTGTACAAGGCAAAACTAACGGGATGGAAAAGAGTGGTTTCTAAGGAACTGGGGCTGGGGGGTGACCCGAAGCTGGCAGGAGGGAATTGTGTGAGATAATAGAATTGCTATACATCTTGATTTTGACGGTGGTTACACGATTCTATACTTTGTCAAAACTCATACACTAAAAAGTGAATTTGAAACAGTGACAAAACAGGGTTGGTGGAGCTCCTGGGAGGGGCAGTCAACTTCACCCTCAGGGAGCTGGGGAGCTTCTGAGAGGAAGCAGGCCTGAGTGAGTTAGCCAGGAAGGACAGCAGGTGTGAAGACACCCATCCCTGGAAGGTGCACACGCAAAGGCCCAAAGGACAGAGAAAGGGGGCAAGTTTTAAAAATTACAAGGAGCTCATTTGGGAGCCTCGAGGCTGGGGAATGGGGGTGCTCTAGTCTTTTCTTTCTTTCTTCCGCCAGTTTGAGGTCCCGCTCTCAAGAAACCATGCGTTTACCGAGGAGAGAAAACTGCCGTAACTGAGGGCTCTCGGGTTTTAAACACAATAAATCTTTGCTCAACAAGAGAAGAGATTTCAGATTAATTGATTAAAAGCTCCTGGGGACTTGAGCTTCCTAACTTTTCCTCTGTTTTAACCTGGGTCTGTGATACTTTCTACTTGAGCAAAAAAAAGGAAAATTAGGTGCCAAATTGGAAATTACAATAGCAAATAACAAAATGTTCCCTAGACTCCCTGACTGGATACCCCTGGTGCTGTCTGACCTTGACCACCAAATAGGTCTGTTTTTTTCACTTTAGAGAGACTGTTCCAGGTAATGCAAATAGGCATTTTGCAGATTTCACTGTTGCACATGCTTTCTGAATTACACAGAGAACAGTTTCCACATGGCCTGGCTATATTTCCCTAAAGCACCTATGATGTCATTATTTCCCATAGGAAAGGCTTCCACCCCAGGCCACACACTGAGCAGTGGCTGAAATCAGCTAGAACATCCACCCCACACTCTGGAGAATTCCCAGAAGCCTCTGGGCCAACCAAAGCTGTGTCCAGTCTGCCTTTCAGGGCTGCTCCCTAAAGCCCTTCACTCATACCCATGATGAAGCTGGCTTCGTCCATTCCCAGCAGAAGATTGGTGTCTGGCATTGTAGCAGAAATAATTTAATCAGGACCAAAGCAACTGGCTTGATTTCAATTTTCCAGCTATTTCTGAGATTCAGCCCACTGAATAAATGAAATTCCAGTTTCTCATCATTACTCTGTTGATGGTGATAATGAACTCGAGTACGGCTCCTGTTTATCCATCTTCTTACTAGATGAGGGTAGAGTGTTATGTGTTGTTACATCAAGATGGGCTAGGAAAGCATTGCTCCTTAAATAGTGGCATCCTGGATTCCATTCCACAGAACAGAACTCCAGGGCCTCATAAGATTCCCCCACCAAACTCTTTGAGCCCCTCAAACCTGCCTGAACCCCTCTAAACAGGTGATCAACAGGAAGGATGGAGAGTGAAAGGGGTCTTTTCTCCCTGAGAAGGGACAAGAAGAAAGGTATGGGAGGGAGTGATGCTCAGTCATGTCGGACTCTGTGATCCCATGGACCAGTCCATGGAGTTCTCCAGGCCAGAACACTGGAGTGGGTAGCCTTTCCCTTCCGCAGGCAATATTCCCAACCCAGGGATCAAACCCAGGTCTCTGGCACTGCAGGCAATTCTTTACCAGCTGAGCCACCAGGGAAGCTCTGTGGGAGGGAGGGTGTCCACAAATAACTGACCATTGGGGTTTTGTCTTCCAGGGTTACCTGTCAGAAGGGCTGGTAACGAAGTGGTACCGCTCACCACGCCTACTCCTATCCCCTAACAACTACACCAAAGCCATCGACATGTGGGCTGCCGGCTGCATCCTGGCTGAGATGCTCACGGGCAGGATGCTCTTTGCTGGTAAGCTCCTCCCGGGCCACCCTCCTGCCCCTCTGCTGCAGCTCAATAAAAGGGTGGGGAAACACGCTAATCCCACAACCTGCTATCCTCCTCTTTGAGGTTGCCTCTGACTTTGATGGCACTACTTTGGAGGCACCTTGTTATCAACTATTTCAGGCAAAATTCTGGAGAAATTGTGTCTCTTCAAACACCTGGAGATTGACCCATGAAAACACACTTCAGCTCCTTTCTCCCCTCTCCCTGCCATGGTGAGAGTCGATCCAGAGTGCTCATTCAGAGAGGGGACCCCACCAGGCTCCCAGAGTCCCTGAACTGACCCTCCCTGAGTCCACTGCAGGGAGAAGCCAAGTGACTCCTTCAGAGCAGACGCTGACACTTCGGCACTTTCTGGGTCAGCATTCGCATGAGTTAGTGCCACACAGCGCATCGTCAGGGGGACACGGGAGAGCCCTGCCCTTGGCCTCCAGCTTCTGGAAGACTGGGACCCCATGGGACTCAATGATGGTGGGGGTCGCTCTGTGCAGCTGGATGAGTCAGGAAGGAAGACCGTGCTTGGTTAGATTTAACCCAGTAGAGGTGAATGGCAAGGCTACTCATGCAAAAAGGGGAAAAAAGAGGAATAGGATGGCCCAGACACCAGAGAGGGCAGCAAAAATTCAGACCTGACCCATCCCAGCAGCACCAAAGCTCTGAAACAGCATCAGCGATGGCCTGGGTGTGGAAGAGGACTTGAGTTTCCAAGAGCCAGAAGCCTAAAGCTTCTTAGGGGTGAAGATGCTATTCATTGCCAGCATCTAGCATGATCCTTGGCAGGGAGAGGCCACTCCATAAATATCTGTTGAATGAACAAATGAGGGAGTGAATGAGGCCTTGAATGAGCTGTCCATCCGGTCCCACGACTTGGCAGCCCTGTCTTCCTCCCCCTGCCTGGAGGAGCACCAGTCAGCGTGTTCATGACATGTCCCAAACTTAATTTGCTATTCCTGATTTTTTTGTTACCCTCCTAATGGGAACCCAAAAGGTAAGACTCATTTTTAGCCTTAAAATCTCTTCCTCCCCCAGCCTGGTAAAGGACATGCACAGAGGTGCATAGGAAGGAACGCTTGGAAAGCCTCGGGTCGGGCTGCTCCCATCATTTTAGCACGGGCTGACTCAGGCTGTATGAGGCTGGACCATTCCAGAGGCACAGAATCTAAGAGAATGGATGGGGCCCCGGAGACTGCACCTCCTTTCTGCATTTGACCAAGCCCCAGAGATGGCCAGCAGCTTGCACACTGTCACCCAGCAGTTAGCAGCAGAATGAACCCAGGCCCCTGGGCTCCCACTGTCCTGGGCGCTGCGGTTTCCACGTCCACGCATAACCATCGGGCATTTGCCTCCCCAGGGGCTCACGAGCTGGAGCAGATGCAGCTCATCCTGGAGACCGTCCCCGTGATCCGGGAGGAGGACAAGGACGAGCTGCTCAAGGTGATGCCTTCCTTCGTCAGCAGTACCTGGGAGGTGAAGCGGCCGCTGCGCAAGCTGCTCCCGGAAGTGAACAGCGAAGGTACCGCCGCCTGACTTTCGGCCGCCGGCGTCTGGAGGCTGGGCTCTGCGCCCTGGCTTCACCCTGGGGCCTGGGGGGCAGGCAGTCTTTTCCGAAAGGATCAGAGTCCCTAGACACAGAAGCGGGGGACCCCCTGGCAGCAGGTGTTTGCCCTCGCTGCTTCCAGACCGAGTTCAGCCGTCAGGCCACCCTCAAGGCAGCCACTGCTGGTCCTCCACACTCAACCCTGACTTTGCTTCCTTTTCCTTCTTTCTCACTTGCCTCCCTCCCTCTCCTCCACCTCCCTTTATTTTTTCCCCTCTGGCAGGCATGGTACGGTTTCCTCAGCTTCGAAGTCCGACCCAGGCTCAGCTCCCCGTTCCCCCAGTGACTAGCTGTTTGGCATTGGGCAAGCTTCTTAACTTCTCTGCATCTCAGTTTCCCTAACTGTAAAATGGGTATAATAATACATGACACATAGGGTCATTGTGACAAGTACATAAAATAGAGTTTGTGAAGTCCTTGACATAGGATAGTTTCTCCATTATCTGAGATGTTAGAATATCACCAATCTCATACCTGCTAGAGGCTTCCTTGTTGCTCTTCAGCCACTGAGTTGTGTCTGACTCTTTGCCACCCCCTGGACTGCAGTATGCCAGGCTCCTCTGTCCTCCACTGTCCCCCAGGGTGTACTCAGATTCATGTCCAGTGAGTCAGTGATGCTATCTAACCATCTCATCCTCTGCTTGAGGAAATTCCTATATCAGATAGGATATAGCTTTGGCCAATTGTAAGAGAAACCCAGATTCTCAACGACTTAAATAACATTTATTTCTTATTTAAGAAAAGAGAGTTTATTTCTTTCATATAAGAATCTAAAGTAGACAGTCCAGGGCCACTGAGGTAGACCTGGTCTACAGTCATCCAGGGGTCCAAGCCCCTTCTGTCTTATATCTCTACCACCTGAGGGTGTCGCCCTTACCCCTTGGAAGAAGGTGGGGGAGGAGGGCAGCCCCTTGCCTTTAATGTCTTGAGCCAGGATTTGGACACCTCACCTCCATTCATGTCCTGTTGGCCAGAGCGTAAGTCACCTGGCCCCACCTCGCGGCAGTGAGGCTGTGGAATGGAAACCTACCCCACCGCCACTGTGTGTCCACGTCCACTACTATGAAAGAAGAGAACAGACATGGGTACCAGCTACCGTCTCTGCCACGCTCCTCCCCATCGAGAAACCAAGAACTTGGACTAACAGTGTCTTTGGCCATGATCCCCTGTCAATCAATAAACTGTCTCAGCTTCCCCGTCATCAAGCGAGAGAGGCAATTTGATTCCCCACAAATTCTCAGCCCGTCCACATTTTCTTTGATTCTTGGGCCTCTGTAGAAATCCTGCCGTGTGACAGGAGGTTCAGAATTCTCGGGAATTCTGGATCGGGGATGAGTCATCCATGTCTCTTCCCAAACCACCACACACACAGCAGCCCCTCTGAACATTGTGGGCCTGTCTCAGAGAAACCAGAGACATGATAGATGGTCTACACCTGTCAGAGATGAGCAGATGAAGGAACACCCCCTAAGGGGTCAGCGAGAGCTCTGGGGGTTTGGGGAGGGCGTGAGAGCCACTGGGCACAGAGAGGGACAGAGAGCCGGCCCGGAGAGCTGGGGAGGGCTGGGATCAGCAGGATCTGATTGTCTGAAGGGAAGCCGGAGGGGTGAGCAAGGCCAAGAGGCCACAAGGCTCTGGATGCCCAGGTGACGTGTCTGGACTGGATCGTGGAGCCAAACAGAGGTTCACGAAAGCCGGGCCGGCTTCACCCTCCCAACGTGCCAGGTTTACCCTCCCAGTGTGCCGGCTTCAACCACAGTTCTCTCGTCCGTCTCTTGGCTTGAAAAGTGACCCCAGTCAGCCTGGCCTCAGAGAAGTGAGGTACGGTTGAAACGAAACTTCAGTAGGGAAAGGGTATCACACCCGCCTGCCCCAGAGAGCCAGCTACTGTCCCTCAGCTCACCAGGGGCTGTCCCTCTGAGGGCCTGCAGGCCTAGTAAGAGGCTGTCTCTCTAGCTTTCCCCCTCGGAGGCTCGAAGGACACAGTCTGGGTGGACTATGTCCCCCAAGCAGCCGCCACTGCACGGCTGCAGGACAAGGGAGCAGGTGCGAGACCGCAGCCACAGGGCTATCAGTCCTGAGCTCCGCTGGCAAGAAGCGACTACACCACAGGGGACAGAGCCGACGAGGAAGCCTCTACCCCAGAATGGAGAGGAGCGCTCTGGGTGCAGCAGGGGTGAGGGGCCCTGCCCCCACCCTGCCTCTCAATCACCAGAGACGCCCCTCCCTGAGAATCCTTCCAGAAACCCTGGGGGCTCTGAGAAGCCCAGCTGGGAATCCAGTGGGGCCACATAAAAGTCACATGATTGCACAGAAGCCATTATATCAGAAGCACCAAAAAACCCTACAAAAACATGTGGGCGGTTGAACTTGCAGAAGAAGAAAGAGTTGGGGACTGAGGGTGGTGGTTATGAGTTAAGGGGAAGCCAGTGCTGTACCGATAGACCTGAAATCTCCGTGGCCTACCTGCTAGCGATGTAGCCACCGATCAGCTCAAGTCCAGACAGAGGGGGGCCTCTGCCCAGGACACGGGCCTTCTGCCATCTTCAGTCAGAGCTTCCAAGGCTCCCCCGGGCACCAACTTCCAGCTGAAGCCAGAGGCGGGAAAGAGACCAGACACATGTGCGGGAGGTTTTGAAGAAGGTGGCCCTGATCTTCCAAACCTCCAGGGGCAACTTGTCTGGACCCAGGATCCCCGGGCTGGCAGGCTCTGTCCCCCCGCCCTCCTCCACGGTGACCACTCTCACTCAGGCTTTCTACTGCTGAGTCCTACAGGAGGAGGGTCCTCCACCAGCTCCCCCCACAGCTGCACTCAACCCACGACATCTGACGGTGGGGGTGGAGATGCCCCTGCTTCCCCACTCCAGGTGGGACCACCTCTGAGGCGTATCCCACACTGTTTCTTGGAGGACCCAGTGGAACGGAGCCCCAAGTGCCTTCAGCAGGAACTGCTCACTTGGCACGTCCTTGGCTGGCTTCTCCCCCACCCCCCACCAGTGCTTCCTGGGGTCACTGCCACATAAAGTGCCTCCACCCCATTCCTTGTCTCTGCAGAAATCCAGCCAAAGGCAAAGTTCTAGCCCTGACCTCCGGTAACCAACGGTGACCTTATCTTACAAGTCACTGCAATCCCTCTGTATGTATGTGGGCACTCAATCGTGGCCGACTCTTTGCGACCCCAGGGACTGTAGCCCGCCAAGCTCCTCTTGTCCATGGAATTTTCCAGGCAGGAATATTGGAGTGGGTTGCCACTTCTTGCTCCAGGGAATTTTCCTGACCCAGGGATCGCGCCCACATCCCCTGCATGGGCAGGCAGATTCTTTACCACAAGTGCCACCTGGGGAGACTGTAACCCCTCTGAAAGTGAAAGTCTCTCAGTCGTGCCCGACTCTCTGCGACCCCATGGACTATACAGCCCATGGAATTCTCCAGATCAGAATACTGGAGTGGGTAGCTTATCCCTTCTCCAGGGGATCTTCCCAACCCAGGGATCAAACCAGGGTCTCCTGTACTGCAGGTGAATTCTTTACCAGCTCAGCTACCAGGGTAAGCCCTCTGGACCTCCGTTAATTCATTTGTGGAGGCAGAAAGCAGCATCTGCTCTGAATTTATCCCTGGACTGTGGTGAGGGTCATGAGAAAGGGAACGGGTAAGAAGCCCTTTCACAAATGGAAAAGTACAGACACTCGGGGGCATCCTCAGGCTGAGGAGTCTCATTCTCACTGTGGGAAGGGCACCAATGACCATCCCGTCCTGCTCTCCTCCCCACAGCCATCGACTTTCTGGAGAAGATCCTGACCTTTAACCCCATGGATCGCCTGACCGCCGAGATGGGGCTGCAGCACCCCTACATGAGCCCGTACTCTTGCCCAGAGGACGAGCCCACCTCACAGCACCCCTTCCGCATCGAGGATGAGATTGATGACATCCTGCTGATGGCCGCCAGCCAGAGCCAGCTCTCCAACTGGGACAGGTGCGGCTCCAGGGGCCCCGCCCTGGAGGTTAGGGCCCACGACCCCATCCTCCCATTTCTACCTGCCTCTAATCCTCCCTGACCTCTCCTTCTGTCTCCCGAGTTCTAAAGTCCATGGGGCGCTCTCCCCAGCTTGGCTTCCCGCCCTTCTCTGCTTGTCCCTAGATGCTCGCTGTAGATGAACAGCCGTGTCTTGCACGTGCAGGACTCTTCTCTCCTAAGCTGGGNCCATCCTCCCATTTCTACCTGCCTCTAATCCTCCCTGACCTCTCCTTCTGTCTCCCGAGTTCTAAAGTCCATGGGGCGCTCTCCCCAGCTTGGCTTCCCGCCCTTCTCTGCTTGTCCCTAGATGCTCGCTGTAGATGAACAGCCGTGTCTTGCACGTGCAGGACTCTTCTCTCCTAAGCTGGGCCGGGCCTCAGAATCCTCAACCCAGTGTGCCCAGAAGTCACTACCAATGAGTCACAGCTGGGGAGGAGATACTTTTTTTGTTTTTGTTTTTGTTTTTTTTTTTTTTACAAACTCCACATAAGCACACAATGATCTCTCAGGGCCCTTCCCATTCTGATGTTCTAGATCAGGCAGCTAAACGTTTAAGCTTCAACACCTGCTAATTCTGGGAGGGGAGCGATGGTAGCTGCTCTGTTTAGAAACAGAACTTGAGGGCTTAGCAGCTAGGACTCCGAGGGGGCTGAAGTGGGAGTCCTGCTGCTGTGAGAAAGTGACAGCTGGTTACAGAAGTGACAGATGAGCAGTGTCTCCTTTTTGGTCATTTGACAGATGATGGGTTTCAGATTAAGGAGGCTCCGAGGGAGGGTCAGGGCCACCTTNTTTTTTTTTAAGAAAAGGAGATGTTCACCGCTCTCACGTGCCATTTGTCCTCAGAGGGCGGCTTTACTTTTTTGGTAAAGGAACAAGCTGCTGATCTTGACAAGGAGTTCATATATAATTGTTATTACAGAGGAATTGCTATTAATCATGTTTTAAAAGTATCTATTAAACATTATTAAACTTGATCGGGATGGGCCAAATAAAGTTTTATTGGAACATAGATTCTTGTTCGTCTACTTACTCTTATTCATGTGCACGTTACCTGATCCCGTCTTTAACAGCAGTTGAGTTATTGGAAGGTGGCTGGATTCTCCCTGTACCTGTGAAGGCAAGGTGTTTTGAGGGGTTGCAAGTTGAAGGGGAGGTGAGGAGAGAATCTACAAAGATTGGTAAAAGGGGAAGACATTCCAAAATCGCCTGGGTCAGGCCCAGTGTCCACTTTGTATGTTTCAAAGCATCTCTTGGAGCCAACTCCAAATCTTCTGACTGAGGGTGGTTGGTGGTCCCACAGCTTCCTCCTAGCTTGGAGCTCGATCAGTGAGGAAAGTCAGATGAAGCACTAGCTTAGTTTCCTTCAAAAGCAAACTCAGAGACAGAGTCAAGTGCAAGTAATTAAGGGGCGGGAGAAATGACTTCAGGAGACAGAGGTAGGTGATAGGAAAGTGATGGGGAGGGGAAAGAAGCCAACAAGGTGCATGCCTCCACTGCGGGCAAAGCAACTCAGTCCCGGGGGGGCGCTCGATCAGAGAAGGGCATCCACCTCCCCACCCTGCCCATCCTTGGAGGATGACCACATTCTCGGACTGTTACTTCTCAGAACTGGCCTGTCCTGCACTGCAGCAGAACCGGTTCCAGCAGCCAAAGAAAGGCCACAGACACGAGGACACAGGTGCTGGCAGGCGGAAGTTGGGGTGACAAGTGCAGAAAGACAAGGACCAAGTAGATTTCAGTAAAGCACCAACACTCGCAGGCATCAGCAGCAGGATTTAACGCAAAGAGAGTTCATAACGCCTGTTAGTGTTGGCAGTACACTCTGGGTTTCTCAACCCCTCTTGACTGCCTCCAAGAATTAAAACCGGTCACAGGGCAGGAAGCTGCAGGTAAAACTCTAGTACATCGAGGTGGAAGAGGCTGGAGGTACTAAGGTGACTGCTACCTAAGCTACCCATGGCTTTTCATTTCAATCTCCTAAACACCCGAAGCGTAGCATCTGTGTCCCCGCCACGAGTCCCACTAATCCAACTCTGGGATCAGCAATCCCTGTCACTGTTGAGAAGTTTCAGTGTCAGACCCTACTGGCAGGGCCTGTGGTGTCCGTGCAAGAGCTGTGCGTAGGGCCACTTTGACCCTTGAGATGTGAATTTTGCTTTTTACACTAAGAACTTCATGAAGATCATGAAAAACCCTTCCAGACATTCAAGTTCAAGTTCCTTAGTCTCCGCTGATGTCTCTTGCTCTGCACATTCTTGACTAACAGATATGTTAACACTCTTTACGTGTTGACACCTTTTAGCGCTCAGTGGCTAATTCCCACGGGAATGAAATATGGCAGGGTTCTGAGTACAATCATGGTCCCACCAGACAACTGAACCTGCAGGTGCAGTGTCCTTGGTACAGTGCTTTGGCTGGGCCACTCAGCTATATTCTGGGTCATTCTATTTCGTGAATAGCGATTGGCTGTGTTTCTACTCACAGCATTAGAGTGTTTATCAGTCTCAAGGTCCTTACTGTGGGATCATATTATTGGCCCTCGGAGTACCTACCCCACCCCAGTCCCTTCCATCAAGCTTAGTTGACAGGCTTGTCGAAAATAGGGAGAAAACAAACATGTGAATGACAAGTTTGTGTCTCAGAGCCAAACCGCATATTCAATATTGTTCCATCCTGTCTTCCAGAACTCTGGACCAAAGCAAGACTTAACATCTTCTCCACTTTAATTCATGGACTCAGTACTAAGATAGAGCTTTCAATGACTGAGAAATTCCTTTGCAGACACAAAGACACCGTGAGCTGTGCAGAGATGCATCAAAATATGGTTGTGGGGGTCCAGTGGCCATCAGAGTTCGGTCACTACTGTCCTGGCTTTGTTCTCGGGAATAAGATGGGGATTCCTTAGCAAGTAATTGATGGAGGAGATGCCTGAAGATGACGGAGGGTATGGGACACAGAGGAGGGCTGGGGATCAGTACTCAGCAAGTGCACGGTCCAGGCGAGAAACCAGCTCCAGCTTGACCCCACGGAGTGCTCTGCAGCACAGACTGCACCGTGGATTGGCCCCACCTTGAAGAGGAGAGGACAGCCTTTTGTGCCTCCATGTCAGCCAGTCTTTGGTTGCAGGCTGTGGGGGTTGGTGGTGAGGAGCAGGACCTATTCACCAAAAGAAGTTCTAGGAGCAGCTGTGAGCCACTCAGCAGTCAAACCCACAGCCCCGGGACAGTGGGCAGACTCCCCGCTGAAGGGGGTCTGGGCAGCATCCCATCCACATCACAGAGCCCTGTGCTAGGCGCTGGCGGGGATAAAGAGGCAGAAAGGGGGCCTGCCCAGCAGATTTTTATGGTTTGAGTGGATAAGTGGGGCAAACATATAAACCCTCTGAGGTGCAAATAAGAGACCTTCCAAGTTCCCCACCTGGTAGGCACACCAAGGCCCAGTTCCAGCCCTTTTGTTATTAACTTCCTGCTGTTCACTTGCCTAAAAGCTACCTCTCCACCACCATCCCCTACCATGGAACTCTCAGCCAAGTGACTGTGTTCGGGGGTCCCCAAGCCCACGCACCCACCCCACCCCCAACACACACACACACACACATCTTATTGACCTGTTTCTCTGGAGAGCCCTGACCAGTGAGAGCACAGGGCTTGACATGCACCATCCATTTAAATCCTCACCACAACTGAGGAGGCAGATGTCATCAAACCCATTTTACAAGTGTGGAGACCAAGGGACAGAGAAGTTAAGTAACTTACCCAAGGTCAGCGTAACAAAGGATTTCAGCCAGGAATAATTGAGCCAGACGGCCTGGGCTGGAATCCCAGCACTGTCACTTACTCACTTTCACCCTTTCATTTTCGTCACTTACTCAAGTTCATCTTTCTCTGCCTCCATTTCCTCATCTGTAAAATGGGGATAATTATAATACCTGTCTCATAGAATCATTGCAAACATTAAAGACGTTAAAATATGTAAAGCACTTGGTGTTTGTACAATACAGCGTTTGACATGTCGAAAGTGTTTTATATGTGTTTGGTGAGTAAGTTAAAAGAAACAAGATTATTAAATGGCAGATCCAAAATTTGTACCTAAGAAATGATACTTTCAATTTTCTTTGTTCTCTGGGATTTTTATATTGCTCTACGTTAAACAGGTAGAAATCCACATCTCCGTTAAAAACAAAAATCAGCCACAAAACCCCACCCTTTGAAATATTTGCTCAGCCCACAACCTCCCTTCTCTGAGAAGTGTACCCCTGGAGAGGCCGCTCCATTCAAGTCGGAGCTATGGTGAGAGGGTCTGGGAGGCATTTAGATAAAGCCTTCACCTTGGGCCAGAACTGAGTGAACCCAACCCAGGTGGTGCTGTGGTAAAGAACCTGCCTGCCAATGCAGGTGTCCATGAAAAATGTGGGTTTGATTCCTGGGTCAGGAAGATCCCCTGGAGGAGAGTACAGTAATGCACTCCAGTATTCTTGCCTGGAGAATCCCACGGGCAGAGGAGCCTGGCGGGCTATGGCCCATAAGGTCTGTACACAGAGTTGAACATGCCTGAAGCAGCTTAGCACGCATGCTGAAAACCATGGGTGGGAGGGGAAGTTCTGGCAGGACCTCAGGGCTAATTTCATCTCCTCCAGACTTCAGCCTCAGGCTGTCCCGACCTGAGCAGGACAGCAGCCAGTCAGTGGTAGGAGAAGCTCCCACCTGCAAGCTCCATTCTCATGACTTCAGCCACCGTCCAGGTTGTTAGCCACTGGCTGCAGGTGGCTACTGAACCCTTGAAATGTAGCTGGTTTGAATCGAGATGTGCTGTCAGCGCCAAATGCATTCAGATTTCAAAGACTTAGTACCTCCCCCCGCAAAGAATGTAAAATAGCTCATTCATAAATATTTATATTGATTACATATTAAAGTCATAACAGTTTTGTGTGTGCGTGAATGCATGCTCAGTCACGTCTGACTCTTTGCGACCCTATGGACTGTAGCCCACCAGTCTCCTCTGTCCATGGGATTCTCCAGGGAAGAATACTGGAGTTGCCGGGCACTCCTCCAGGGGATCTTCCCAACCCAGGGATCAAGCCCGCATCTTCTGGATCTCCTGCATTGGCAGGCGGATTCTTTACCCACTGAGCCACCTGGGAAGCCTCCGTAACATTTTTGATGTATTGAATAAAATACATTAAAACTAACTTCATCTATCTCCTTTGTTAAAAAAAAAAAAAAACTTGACTAGGCTAATACAAAAGTTTTAAGTTGCATAAGTGCCCCACATTTTACTTCTGTTGAACAGCGTTCTCTGATCCTCTCATTGGGAACAAACTTCAAGAGATCAAGGACACCAAGATGTTGTTATAATTAAAGTTCCATCAAAATCTGTGAGCATGAGAGTTTATCCAGCCAACAAATGTCCTCTGACCATAAGAAGGAAAAGAGCCACAGCTGTTTTTCACCAAATGGATCTCATTAAATTAATTACATTAGCACTGGATAGCTCATTCAAGGCCCTCCAGGAGTTTTCATAAAATCAGTAGTGTTAGGGCAGAAAGAGATCGTCTGCTGAATCTTACCCTTGAGATACAGTTGTAGGTTCAGAGAGGCCAGCTAACCAGAGGAAGGTCATATAGCAAGATGGTGGCTCCTGGCTCATAATCCATTGCTCTTCCTTCTATAGCATGGTGCCTTATCTTGGGGCTTGAGGCATTCACTGTTGGCTATCCAACAGTCACTTCCAACCCCCTTTCCTTTTGTCTCTGTCCCTAGAGGCAGAAAACTTTGCTTTTCCAACCTTCCGGGAAGCAGTCCATGGCCATTTGACCCAGTGCTGGTCAATGATATATAAAAGGGTATTTCTTGAGAACCTTCTCAATATATATGAGACAAAAACCTTTTAGCTCTGCTTCCTGTTTTCTTATTTTCGGCTGCAATCCTGGAGCTGCCACAGCCATCCTAAGATCATGAGGCAACAAACCAAAGGACAAAAGGTCAAACCGACTGTGGAGGTGAAGAGGAGGACTAGAGAGAGCCAAGTTCACAGTGATGTCATTAGGTTACTGAACCAGCCCCAGAACTGCCTGCTTTCAGACTTTTTGTTAAGAAAACAGTAAATATCCTTATGATTAAGCCAATCAGTCTTCAGCTACAAGACTTAGAATCCTCCCCGTGGATGCTGAACGCATCCCAGTGAATAAAGCCTTATTTGAAGGTCCCTAATTCCTCCACTATCTTATTCTGCTTCATTCCTGTCACTGTTGCAGTCTGGGCTGCTGTAGCTTGACAAACTCTTGGCTGATCCCAGAGGCATATTTCCGTTCAAGGTTATGCCTTTTATTGCAAAGAATCTGATTTTTCCTAGAACATACAAGCTAACGCTTCAAACCACAGAGTTTGGGCTTTCTTGTAGACACGGCTGTATATTACCCTCACCCACTCCTGCCTCTCTGGGAAGCCCTCTTCCACTATTTGTGTTCTTAATTTACAGTTCTCTAGTCGTCCTGTCCCTCCAGCTTATTTCCTGAGGTGTTTACTGGACACGTTAGCTGCTCTCAGAAATACCTGCAGTCCCCTCTTTACTAGACCCCCTCCCTGGGTTTCGTATCTGCTCCTATCTTCTTTGCACTACCACCTTTACTCTTCCTGGGAGAAAACAGACATCGATCCAGAGAAGCACCCGTCTGCAAGCCCTATTCCTGCATGATTTCCAGCCACTATCCAATTCACTGAACAAACACTGGCCACATGTGGCTACTGAGCCCTTAAAATGTAGCTCATCCGAGCTGCCATGTGCTGGGAGTCAGGGGTCCCCAACCTCCAGGATCTAATGCTTGATGATCTGAGCTGATGTAATAATAATAGAAATAAATGTAATGTGGATGGGACATTGAATTCATTCGGAACATGAATCATCCCGAAACCATCTCCCCCAGCCATCTGTGGAAAAATTGCCTTCCACAAAACCAGTCCCTGATCCCAGAAAGGCTGGGGACTCTGCTGTAAGTGTCAAATACACACCAGATCTCCAAGACTTAGTATCACCTTCAAAAGAATGTAGACTATCTCAACATAACTATTTCTATTGATTACATATTAAAAGCATAACATTTTGAAATCATACTAAATAAAATGTATTAAACTAACTTCACCTGTCTCTTTTTACCTCTTTTAAAGTAGCTAGCTAATGCAAAAGTTTTCGATGATATACTTCTGTTGGACAGCACAGTTCTAGAATGCTATGAGCTGATTATGGCCTTAATTCTTTTACAATAATACTTCATTTCAGTGAGGTCTTCCTCTTTTCAAACTAAAAAAAGTGACTCTCCTAGCAGAACTCCAAACACCATTCAGTCTGTGTGGGGCAGGTCTCTTTCAAATCAAATCAAATTATAAAAGCGTTAGCCTCTTAAAGATTGTTTGCAAACCCACTTAAACTGCCCTAAACAAACAAACAAACAAACAAAAATAGCATTTATCGCCTGGCGTGCTGCGGTTCATGGGGTTGCAGAGTCGGACACGACTTAATGACTGAACAACAACATCAAAAACAGGTACAATAGTGTTTCTCAAAACCTGAAGGCCAGAAGCAAAGTCGAGCCTCAGGAAGGACTAGACAGAAGCCTTGAAGAAGCTGAGAATCAAAGCTCTTCTCTCTTCACTTCTCTTTGCAAAAGTGTTATTATCTCATCTCTTGGCCCAACCACTTTCATTTCACTCAAAGCCCTGCATCTGAATGTCTTTCTGCTTCTTCTGAGTTTAGCAAAATCAATCACGGAAGTCACCAGAACAAAGCAGAGGATCAAGATGACCTGCTTACCAGATTACAGGTAATTTATTTTATCTCCAGTGGTGCCAGACGCTGCATTTTACATTTGGATCCCATCACTCTGAGCTGTGATTTATTATTAGACTTGACAATGAGATGAGTCTGCCTTGTGCATGTAGAAGAAACTTCAGTCTGAATCAGAAAACAGAAGGCACTGTGCCAAGGATAGCCACTTGGCACATCCACATGCCAAGTAATGGAGGGGGGCTCCTTGCCATCAAAGAGCTTGCAAAATTAGGTCACAAGGGGAGGGAACTCATTAAGATAGCGCTTTATTATGAAGATCTGCATATGTCGAAGACTATAGAAACAAAAAGTCATCCCTTAAAACCCTAGTGGGACCTGGTCAGACATAAAAGGTGGTCAAGGCTAGACCTCTCACTAACGTGCCAGATGTTTCCCAAATGGACTGAACAAATCCCTGCAGTGAAGAACCCCCCTCACTGACCCTGCTACTCCAGCCTGTCCCAGAGCCAACATCTCCCATCTCAGTCCTTCTGTTCTCCCATGCGCCACGTTACCTGGAAGGAAAAACACATTGCACCAGCTAAATTCACCACTAGCTGGTGAAACATGTTTGCCAGCTAGATTGAGGTCAAAGCCCAAGAGAAAGGGAGAGAGGTCTGAGCAGTTTGGGTGAGGTGAGCAGAAAAGTCTGAGCCTCTGAAGAAATGAAGGGTAGCAGAATATACCGTGCCAAAATAAGCCACACTGGCCTCAAAATTATATTGAACTGAAGGCAGTTAAGAAGCAGTAAGTGTAAGAAAGCTCTCCCTATCTGTCCTCTTTCTACCTAGAGAGAAGATGTAAATTTTCCCTTCATTGGAGACAGACTCTTAACACCCCAGAGAAGGCACCAGAGGATTCTACAAACAAACCTCACTCTATTTCCTCCCATTCGTTTGCCTTCCTGCCACTTGCCACCCTTGGAAGCCTGAAACTGCTTCCTCTGACTGTTACTTCTCTAAAACGCATTGTCGTCTGTTGAAGACGCTGTATAAATCAGAGATCTGAGCCACCATTTTTTTCAATTGATCTATTTATTTTAATTGGAGGATAATTGCAGTATTGTGATGATTTTTGCCACACTTCGGCATGAATCAGCCACAGGTATACATGTGTTCCTCCCACATCCTGAACCCCCGCCCCCCACTCCCTCCCCACCCTGTCCCTCCGGGTTGTCCTAGAGCAGCAGCTTTGGGTACCTGGCTTCATGCATCAAACTTGCCCCGGTCATCTGTGTCACATACGGTAATGTACATATCTCAATGCTACTCTCTCGAATCGTCCTGCCCTCACCTTCTCCTGCTGAGTTTGCATCTGTGTCTCCTTTGCTGCCCTGCCTGTAGGATCATTGGTACCATCTAAGTTTCATATATATGCGTTAACATACAGTATTTGTCTTTCTCTTTCTGACTTACTTCACTCTGTATAATAGGCTGCAGGTTCATCCACCTCATTAGAACTGACTCGAATGCATTCCTTTTTATAGCTGAGTAATATCCCATTGTGTATATGTACTACAACTTCCAATCCACTCATCTGCCGATGGGCATCTAGGTTTTGCTTTCATGTCCCAGCTATTGTAAATAGTGCTGCAAAGAATGTTAGGGTGTGTGTGGCTCTTTCAATTCTGGTTTCCTCGGGGCGTATGCCAGCAGTGGGATTGCTGGGTCATATGGCAGTTCTAGTCCCAGCTTTTTAAGGAATCTCCACCTAGTTCTCTGCAGTTGAATCATCATTTTGAGTTACTCTTCATTTTGGGTTTCTCACATGTGATGTGCACTGTATGTTAATAAACAGTTTTTCTCCTGTTAGTCTTCTATTAGAGTCCCAAATGAAAACCTAAGATGCTTAGAGGTGAAGTTTGGCCTCTCCTACGAGACCTCTGTTCAAGGAAAGAAAGATGGAAACCAGAAGGAAGAATGGGCACCTGAAGATGGAGGCTGAGCTGGGCTGAGAATGAGGGGGAATTTCCATCAGCAGAGGTAAGAGCCTCTGGGGGAAGTTTTTCTGGACAAAGTCTCCGAAATCTGTCACAGAAGAGGGTGAGCCAGGTCAGACCCAGAGAAACTGACAGGACGGGGATATTGGAGGAGGAGCTCTCAGATCAGAAAGCCCTGGAAATGTGGGGCCCCAGAACTTGGCCTTCTATCCTTCCACACTGGGAGCCTTCAGCATTTCAAATGCTGCCTTCTGGGCTGGCCTGGTTACTACCCTGAAGCCCTGTAGTGGGTCTCTCCTTGGTAGTGAAGCCCAAGCGGACCGTTTCTCCTCTTAGGGACGATACTGCCATGTTCCCCAGGCCGAGTAGTCAGCTCAGCCGGCCTGCGGCAGCAACAGCGCCAGGATGGCGCTTCTCGTCTCTCCTCTGGCTGCATCCTGCAGGACTCCCAGCCTTAGCCAGTCTCTTCTTTGCCCTGATGAAGCCCCCTCAGCCGCCCTGTGAGGGCGACCTACCACGCCGCCCCCTCAGCTCAGGCTCTGAGAGGCCGTATTTCCTGGGAGGTCCCTGGGACTCATGTCATCGAGGCAGTAGGTGCAGGGAAGCTACGTGAAGCCCTCCTCAGGGTCCCTTCCCGCGGAAGCCAGAGCCTCTCATGATTCCACTCTGTCTTTTCCTGCCTCTTCCTGCTGCTTCAGGGCTCCCTTCGCTCGGACAGAGGGAGGGGGAAAGCTCAGCCCCCTGAGGTTAACCGACCCCAGCAGGGCCTCCCCTCCCGCCTCTGACTGGGCCAAGCCCGTCTGCGCTCTGGGGCTCAGGCCAGCGTTCCTGTCATGCAGGTGAGAATTGGGTCACTTCTTTGGCTCTTCTCTTCTAGAAAAAGTACCTACTGGCTTCAGAGAGGGAGGGGGACGTCCTGCTAGGTTGTGGCATTGGGCTCTGTGAAGTCGCCATTCAAGTTTAGGACCCCGGGGTTGGCTTGTACGTGGGGCGGTCATCATCTCGCAGCCTGCCAGCTGTTCCCAGCTGCTCCCACCTTCCTCAGGTTCCCCCCACGCCCCTCTGCCTGGAGAGGCAAGACAGGAGCTGGGCCTCTGAGCCCAGAGCAGTTTGGAGCAGAGAATCTCACCGTTACCACCTCCAGCCGGGTGTGAGGGAAAACCTCCTAGGAGCGCTGTATAACTTTGGTTTTCCTTTCTCTTGTCACACCCTCTGCGGAGGCTGCTGGCCCAGATCAACCGCCTCAGTGTCTCCTCATCACTTATTCCGTCACCTGCTGCTGTCCAGCCTGAGGGAGATGTTTCTTTCGCACAAACCTATGGGAGGGCAGATTGGTCATCAATATGCGTGACCTGGAATCTCAGGAACTGATCCCTCCAGGAGGAGGATTCCTGGGCAGGCTGAAGCTCAGAAGTCCCTGCTCTAGTCGCCAGCTTGATCCTATGGTCTGTCCAACAGGGCTCAGCCCCACCTGCACACCCCCGCTAATACCCAGATGGGATGACATGCCCCAGGGACCAGAGCTTCGGCCATCTGACTTAGTGACAGCTTACAAGGAGCAAAACGACCACGGACAGATACCAGAGGAGTGACTGAGGATACAGGCACCCTGAAGGGGTTTCCATTAGAGGAAATTTATTTATTAGATAACCAGCCCTGGAGTAACCCCAAGGCAGTTCCACCTCCCCTGGCCCCTTCTCAGCACAGCAAATGGTCTTCCTGGAACCAAACGCGAAAGCGGTGGCAAGAGAGGAAAGAGCTGGAAGCCAGCTTTCCCCAGCATCTCCCCTCCCCAAGGGCATAATTAATCCTTGGGGCCCGGCCTTGACCTTCCCTGGAAGTGTGATGCTTCGTTGTAACTGTTTACATGGCGCGAAGCACTACAAAGTTTTAATGAGAAGCAAGCAATTGATAAGACGGCGACACAGTGACAAACTCTCATTTGCTGGAGGTTACGGTAAAGAATCCACCTGCAATGCTGGATCAATCCCTGGGTTGGGAAGATCCCCTGGAGGAGGGCGTAGCAACCCACTCTGGTATTCTTGCCTGGAGATTTCCACGGACAAGAGAAGCCAGGTGGGCTACAGTCCGTGGGGTCTCAAAGAGTCAGACATGACTGAGCCACCAACCCTTTCACTTTGATTTTAATAGCTGTACTTCCAGTTCAAGGGTGCTGCGAAAAATGATGAGTATGGATTGTTATGCGTAAAGACTGTGAAGCAAAAAGTTGTTTATTGTTATGATTATTACATCAGTCTCCCTCTGTAAACCACCTCAGATGAAGGCTTAACATGTTCACTTTGGGGACTGGGGTAATGGGCAGCAGAAAATTGTGCCTTCTAAGTTAAAATTCTCTGCAATATTCCAGAGAAGCTGAATGGGGTTCCCACGGGAAGATGGGTCCCTGAAAGGACCCGCACTGCCGACCAAGAATCTGACCCTGAGTCCAGAGTCTAGGCTGCTGGCTGTCACTGTCCACATCATGAGCTGCAACTGTTGCAGAGGAAAGACTTTTCCTCTCCTCTTGGGTTCTTATGCTGGGGTCTGTGAGTTCAGCTGAGAAAAGACAGACCACAGAGAAANCACTACAGAAAACAGTAGGTAGGTTCATTAAGAAACTAAAAATAGAGCTACCCTATGATTCAACAATTTCACTCCTGGGCATATATCTGGAGAAAACGTTGGTTCAAAAGGATACATGTACCTCAATGTTTGTTGTAGCATTGTTTACAAATACACAGGAAAATACATGCATAATGGCATTTTTTACAGATATTAAAACAGAACCTAAAAAATCATTGAAGAAATGTTAAATCAGAGTAATACAAAGGTAAGGTGTATAAAAAGCTATGTGGATGTTGAGGAATCATCCTTCATTTCCAGCTTGCTAATTTGTGTTTTGTTGTTGTTGTTGTTGTTTGTTTGTTCATTGTTTGGGGATTTTATTTATTTATTTATTTATTTTGTTTGTTTGTTTCCCTAACCACTTGGTTATCTTCCAACCAAAGAGAAAAGAAAGGCTGTGAGACAGGTTTGAAGAAACTGCAAGCACAACATTTTTCAGCTAATTTACTAAAATAGCACATCCATAATGGAGAGAAAGTGGTTAGAGGCAAAAAGGGAGCTATATTTCCATGGACCTCTGAGCATTTAAGCCTGTGTGTAATCAGTTTACATTCAAAAGAAATCAGTGTTGAGCTATTTGGGTGACACTCTATGTCGAAAATTTTGGTTATTTTGTATATTTTTTTTAAACATAGACTTCAGGCTGTCCTAATTAAATAAAAGAAGTTTTATTATCAGCAAAGATGGCACTAGAACCAAGGTAACTTTAGATACTAGAGTTGCTTTCTTAGCTTGGGAAAAGTAAGAGTAGGGCTAGAAGAAAGAGGGGTTCACATTTATTGTAATGAAATCAAGGAGACTTAAAAAGCACTAAAACCACTAGGGCTCCTGAGAACAAAGTGAAGTGGTNCGTTTTATTATCAGCAAAGATGGCACTAGAACCAAGGTAACTTTAGATACTAGACTTGCTTTCTTAGCTTGGGAAAAGTAAGAGGAGGGCTAGAAGAAAGAGGGGTTCACATTTATTGTAATGAAATCAAGGAGACTTAAAAAGCACTAAAACCACTAGGGCTCCTGAGAACAAAGTGAAGTGGTCGATTTTTGTGTTTACTTTGGCTTATCACCTAATTTCTCAAATGCCCTAAGTTCACTTGCCTAGGAAATCAGTTCATCAACGACATTACAATCAATGGTTGTCATGGTGAGGATATTTCTGGAATTATCTTCAGGATCTTTCTTGGTCACTACAGCAAAATTGCTCACAAACAACAGCTAACTCTTTCAGCATGAGCGGACTTGTAGCACCTGTGGCTCAAAAAATCTTAGATTTGGAGGGAATTTTAGATTAGCTCATTATTTCTCCATATAACCTGTTAAATATAGGCAAATGGAGAGCAAGGGAGAGGCTTATTTTGAGTTCCAGGAGACTTGTCCCTAGTGACTCCATTATTATTGTCACTTCAATAAACATTAATAAGAGCCCACTAAGTGGTAAGACTAGGACTATTCATATTTCCTAAACTTCACAGCCCCTACTTTCAGAATGACTTAAAAGAGGAATACAAAGGAGACATAGAATAAGGAGCTTTCTGTCATTGAAGCTGTGCTCCTTGGAGGTAGATCACCTTTTAGGGGCTGAGCACCTAAAAGATGATTACTTTCTTTTTATATTTCACAGACCTGCCTGCAGCCAACCAAAAGTTCTGATCTGCATGGTGCACCCATTTATCTCCTGATGCACAGTTATCCCCTATTCCTTGAGGATTTGTTCTATATAGTAATATTTTGTATAGCCAATGCACTGAATTTTGACCTTTGTAGAGGTCTGTCTTGAAGAAGAACGACAGACAGTATGAGGCATGATCAGATAAATAAATAAATATCTGAGAAGTGATTCTCAATCTCACTCCCAACATCTATTTAAACATTTTTGAATTATTTTCTCTTTCATTGCAGACAGCAATGTGTACATTATCCTTTCTTCCCTCTACCACTCTCTCAAATATCATCTTAATATGGTTCAGGATAAAGTGACAGAAAGATTTGGAACTGACTTATGAAAANTCTCACTCCCAACATCTATTTAAACATTTTTGAATTATTTTCTCTTTCATTGCAGACAGCAATGTGTACATTATCCTTTCTTCCCTCTACCACTCTCTCAAATATCATCTTAATATGGTTCAGGATAAAGTGACAGAAAGATTTGGAACTGACTTATGAAAAACATCTTTTAGAAAATGTATTACAAAAACTATGTGACTTCTAGTCTATACAACCATGAAAAAAAAAAATTCTGTAGTTTAAGCCACCCAGGCTGCAGTATTCTGTTATGGAAGCCCTAGAAGACTAATATACTATTTATATGTGGAAGATACCCAAATGCATGTTTCTAAACCAGGTTCTTCTCTGAGCTCTTGATCTAGTTATACAAGATATCTCTTCTTGGATGTTTCAAAACCACATCTGCAGAACCAAACTAATGCTGTCTTCCATTCACAATGAATTTCCCTGATAGCTCAGTTGGTAAAGAATCCACCTGCAATGCAGGAGATCCCAGTTGGATTATTGGGTTGGGAAGATCCCCTGGAGAAGGGAAAGGCTACCCACTCCAGTATTCTTGGGCTTCTTTTGTGGCTCAGCTAGAAAAGAATCTGCCTGCAATGCAGGCAACCTGGGTTTGATCGCTGGGTTGGGAAGATCCCCTGGAGAAGCGAATAGTAACTCACTCCAGTATTCTGGCCTGGAGAATTCCATGGGCTATAGAGTCCATGGGGTCACAAAGAGTTAGACACCACTGAGTGACTTTCACTTTCCATTCACATAAATTTATATTTCCACTATTTTCTCTCTTCATCCATCTAGCTACACCCAATGTAAATCTACACCTAGCTTTACACATCTGTTACTCTCACATATCATGCATGACTAAGCTCTGTCAATTTTGCCAAGTAAATGTTTATTGAATCAGTCCACTTCTCTCCATTTCTTCCAAGTTGGTGTAAACTAGCATTGTTTCTCATCCATATTATTAATAATATTATAATAACCTTTTAACTGGTGTTCCTTGTTCTTAATGTTTACAGTCTGCTCTTCCTACAGCTCACCTACCTCATTAACATCCTTTATTCCACCCTTCCACTGATGTATAAGAATGATAACACTGAAGATGATATACAAGGTAGTTCTAGACAATTGGTTGGAAAATCAATTTACCAAAAAGCCTTTTGCTGAATTATGAGCATTTCTTTCGTATTTTTCCTTCACCACAGCTCCTCTTTTGGTATCTGACCTTGAATCTGTCCCTACATTTTTTAATTCATTTATTTTTATTGAAGGATAATTGCTTTACATAATTTTGTTGTTTTCTGTTAAACTTCAACCTGAATCAGGCATAGGTATACATATATCTCCTCCCTTTTGAAATTCCCTGCCATCTTCTTCCCAACCCCATCTCTCTAGGTTGATACAGAGTCCCTGTTTGAGTTTCCTGAGCCATGTAGAAAATTCTTGTGACTATCTATTTTACATATGGTAATGTAAGTTTCCATGTTACTCTTTCAATACATCTCACCATCTCTTCCCCTCTCTCCACGTCCACAAGTTTGTTCTCCAAGTCTGTTTCTCCACTCAGTTCAGTTCAGTCGCTCAGTCGTGTCCGACTCTGCGACCACATGAATCACAGCACGCCAGGCCTCCCTGGCGATCATCAGCTCCCGGAGTTCGCTCAGACTCACACTCATCAAGTCAGTTATGTCATCCAGCCATCTAATCCTCTGTTGTCTTCTTCTCCTCCTGCCCCCAATCCCTCCTAGTGTCAGAGTCTTTTCCAATGAGTCAACTCTTCGCATGAGGTGGCCAAAGTACTGGAGCTTCAGCTTTAGCATCATTCCTTCCAAAGAACACCCAGGGCTGATCTCCTTCAGAATGGACTGGTTGGATCTCCTTGCAGTCCAAGGGACTCTCAAGAGTATTCTCCAACACCACAGTTCAAAAGCATCAACACTTTGGTGCTCAGCCTTCTTCACAGTCCAACTCTCACATCCATACATGACCACAGGAAAAACCATAACCTTGACTAGACTTACCTTAGTCAGTAAAGTAATGTTTCTGCTTTTGAGTATGCTATCTAGGTTTGTCATAACTTTTCTTCCAAGGAGTAACCATCTTTTAATTTCATGGCTGCAGTCACCATCTGCAGTGATTTTGGAGCCCCAAAAAATAATGTCTGACACTGTTTCCACTGGTTCCCCATCTTTTTCCCATGAACTGATGGGACTGGATGCCATGATCTTCGTTTTCTCAATGTTGAGGTTTAAGCCAACTTTTTCACTCTCCTCTTTCACTTTCATCAAGAGGCTTTCTAGCTCCTCTTCATTTTCTGCCATAAGGGTGGTGTCATCTGCATATCTGAGGTGATTGATATTTCTCCCAGCAATCTTGATTCCAGCTTGTGTTTCTTCCAGTCCAGCATTTCTCATGATGTACTCTGCATATAAATTAAATTAGCAGGGTGACTATATACAGCCTTGACATTTCTTTTGCTATTTGGAACCGTTCTGTTGTTCCATGTCCAGTTCTAACTGTTGCTTCCTGACCTGCATACAGATTGCTCAAGAGGCAGGTCAGGTGGTCTGGTATTACTATCTTTCTCAGAGTTTTCCACAGTTTCTTGTGATCCACACAGTCAAAGGCTTTGGCATAGTCAATAAAACAGAAATAGATGTTTTTCTGGAACTCTCTTGCTTTTTCCATAATCCAGCAGATGTTGGCAATTTGATCTCTGGTTCCTCTGCCTTTTCTAAAACCAGCTTGAACTTCAGAGTTAATGGTTCATGTATTGCTGAAACCTGGCTTGGAGAATTTTGAGTATTACTTTACTAGTGTGTGAGATGAGTGCAGTTGTGCAGTAGTTTGAGCATTCTTTGACATTGCCTTAGAAATCCAGGTAAGCTGGTAGGTGTTGTAAGAGGGCATCAGAGGGCAGACACACTGAAACCATACTCACAGAAAACTAGTCAATCTAATCACACTAGAACCACACCCTTGTCTAACTCAATGAAACTAAGCCATGCACGTGGGGCAACCTAAGACAGGCGGGTCATGGTGGAGAGGTCTGACAGAATGTGGTCCACTGGAGAAAGGAATGACAAACCACTTCAGTATTCTTGCCTTGAGAACCCCATGAACAGTATGAAAAGGCAAAATGATAGGATACTGAAAGAGGAACTTCCCAGGTCATTAGGTGCCCAATATGCTACTGGAGATCAATGGTGAAATAATTCCAGAAAGAATGAAGGAATGGAGCCAAAGCAAAAACAATACCCAGCTGTGGATGTGACTGGTGATAGAAGCAAGGTCCGATGCTGTTAAGAGCAATATTGTATAGGAACCTGGAATGTCAGGTCTATGAATCAAGGCAAATTGGAAGTGGTCAAACAATAGATGGCAAGGGTGAACATCGACATTCTAGGAATCAGCAAACTAAAATGTACTGGAATGGGGAATTTAACTCAGATGACCATTATATCTACTACTGCGGGCAGGAATCCCTCTGAGGAAATGGAGTAGCTATCATGGTCAACAAAATAGTCCAAAATACAATACTTGGATGCAATCTCAAAAACAACAGAATGATCTTTATTTCCAAGGCAAACCATTCAATATCACAGTAATCCAAGGCTATGCCCCAACCAGTAATGCTGAAGAAGCTCAATTTGAATGGTTCTATGAAGACCTACAAGACCTTTTAGAACTAACACCCACAAAAGATGTCCTTTTCATTATAGGGGACTGGAATGCAAAAGTAGGAAGTCAAGAAACACCTGGAGTAACAGGCAAATATGGCCTTGGAATGCGGAATGAAGCAGGGCAAAAACTAATAGAGTTTTGCCAAGAAAAGAACTGGTCATAGCAAACGCCCTCTTCCAACAACACAAGAGAAGACTCTACACATGGACATCACCAGATGGTCAACACTGAAATCAGATTGATTATGTTCTTTGCAGCCAAAGATGCAGAAGCTCTATACAGTCAATAAAAACAAGACCAGGAGCTGATTGTGGCTCAGATCATGAACTCCTTGTTACCAAATTCAGACTTAAATTAAAGAAAGTAGGGAAAACTGCTAGGCCATTCAGATATGACCTAAATAAAATCCCTTATGATTATTTAATGTATATATACATATATATATACACACATTAAAGATTAACTGCAAGGGGAAAAGAACAGTAGCAAAGGCAAACAAAGGAATATAGAAAAAATATAATGAGGTTAAAAAATTAAAAATATAAAAAAGAGAAAAGAAAAAAAAAAAAAAAAGAAAGAAAGAAAGCTCCAAGAACTACAAAAGCCCAACTTAGAGGCAGAGATTTATAACAAAAATGAAAATTCTGACTGAATATACACATATACATATATACCCATATGCAAAATCAAAACAGTCTAACAAAAATAAAGTAGAACTGTTTGATCTGGTGAACAAAGGAAAACAAAAATTAATTTCACCAGTTAAGAAGAAAACTAACTAAAACACTAACTGGAAAACAAAACTAAAACAAGGTGCCAATTTGCCAGTTGGGGAATAAAGCAATGAAAATAAAACTAACAAGTATTTTGAGAGTAAAGGAAAGAAAGAAAAGAAAGAACAGATATGCAAAGTCAGAGGTAGATAAAGACATATGCATTAAAGATTAACCACAAGGGGAAAAGAACAGTAAGAAAAGCTAACAAGGGAATAAATGTAGAAAAATAATAATAATAGATTTAAAAGTTAAAAATTAAAATTAAAAAAGAGAAAAGAAAGAGAAAAAAGGAAAACTCCATGGAATTGTAAAACGCCAACAAAGAGACTGAGGTTTATAACAACAATAAAAAATGTGAGTGAAAAAAACAAAACAATACTCAAAAGCTTAATTAGAATTCATAGTGCCAATAAAATTGAAAACTACAAAAAAAGGAGGGGAATAAAAGGAAAATTTTAAAGTCCAAGAAACTCTAGAGAACAAGTCAAAACATAAGACTAATAAATTTTTTTCTTGAGTCACTGCTGTCAGAGTCCTTTCACTTGCTGGGAGCCACAGTCCACCTCACCTCCCTAGGATGCCCTCCAACAGTGTGCCAATCTCTGGACCTGCTGTGGGGATAGCTGAGATTCTAATCTGGTCCTGCTCCTGTGGTTCTTGCCTCCATCACCCGCAGCTATCAGAACTAGTGCGTTTTCTTTTTTGGGAGTTCTCAATGTCTTTTTATATATTCCATAGAAGTAGAGTCTGCCTAATTGATCATGTGGATTTAACCTGCAGCTTATACAGCTGGTGGGAAAATTTTAAGTCTTCTTTCTGGGTTTCGACTGTGATTTTATTTCCACCTCTACTTCTTGGTCGTCCACTGGGAATTGTTCCTGAGTATGCCCTGGAGGACTTGGGTTTTCCCCTTTGAGGGCCAGGTGTGGAGGTGGTGCAGCTGCTTGGGTTACAGGGGTTCTGGCAGCACTCAGAGGAGTTGGTAGATAGGGCAGCAGGAAATATGGTGCTCTAGAAGGGTATGGCAACAAATATTGGCCAATACGCTCCAGTATTCTTGCCCAGAGAACCCCCCTGACAGAGAAGCCTGGCAGGCCACAGTCTACAGGGCCACAAAGAGTTGGACATGATCGAAGCAAACCTGAGCACATAGACACTATATATATATATATATATGCCAGTGACAGCTTTGCTCCATAGGAGTTAAGCATGAAGGTGGCACATCTGCTTGTCTTGTGGTGACCCTGGTGGTGCCAAGTGTGCCAGGACATGGACTGCCTCCACCCTAGGAGTTATGGACCTATCACTGTCTTTATTTGAGCCTCTTGTAGCTGGCAATCAGAAGGCCCCTTTGGCCAGTCTTTCTCTGTAGCTCCACCTGTTCAGAGGGGCTCCCCTGTCTCGTGTCTTATCTGTAGATCANTTGTCTTGTGGTGACCCTGGTGGTGCCAAGTGTGCCAGGACATGGACTGCCTCCACCCTAGGAGTTATGGACCTATCACTGTCTTTATTTGAGCCTCTTGTAGCTGGCAATCAGAAGGCCCCTTTGGCCAGTCTTTCTCTGTAGCTCCACCTGTTCAGAGGGGCTCCCCTGTCTCGTGTCTTATCTGTAGATCAGTGCATCAGTCACTTAAAGGAGCACACTGGGTGGAGTCTTACTTTGTTGTTCCACACATCAGTCACATAAAGGAGCGCCCTGGTGGGGTCCTACTCTGTATTTAGTGCATCAGACATTTGATGGGCCAGCCTCTCTATTGTTCAGCTGCCAATGCTGGTGTGTGGGGAGAGGAAGGCTATGGAGATGGCTCCACCCACTACACGTGACTCAGCATATCTCCTTGCTTCCACGACCACCTGGCTTTCCTCCACAGGCATTTCCCACCACGATCTCCTCCTTCACATCCCCTTGATCTGTCTCTGCAGTCAACAGCAGCCCTCATCCTGGGATGGATCCACAATCCTTAAACTCCAGCTTTTAACTACTGTGCCTTCCAGGGAACCTGCGTCCCTGTCTGGGGTATGTATGGCTGTGGCAAGGATTGTCTGATTTTCATTCCACTTAGGCTGCCACAGAACAGCTACTTCACTCTCAGCCTTAAATTTTTCTCCTTTGACTCAGATAGTTCCCTCAATGTGAGGACTGGATTCCTGCTTCAGTTCCCCCATCTGCTGAGGGCAGGTCCAGTCTTATGAACATGCCCATTTCCCTGCCTAGTTCCTTCATCCTACTGAGTTTTGCATGGTTCTACATACTTTTGTCCTTTCGTCAGGTACTTCTTCCCACTCTGACTTGTGTTTTGCATGCATTTCTGTGTCTGAAGGTGTATTCCTGATGTATCTGTGGTGAAAGATATACTCCACATATACCTACTCCTCCACCATCTTTGTCTCTACTTTTTTGTAAGCTGTTGTTTATAGCCACAAAATAACTGTTCCACAGTTCTGCAGAATTGTTCTGTGGAAAAACCCACAGATGTAAAGACACAATGAAGGACAAACATAAAGATGGGGTGAGACTAAATATTCAATAGATGGATGACCACTCAGCACATCGATTTGTGAGAATTCACTCTGGGAATCAATTTCTAGGGATTGTTTTTTCCCTCTTTCCCCTAGAGGTTGAAAGCTATGGCGTTACCATGGTTTTCAAGCTTACTTGATATCAATGTCTACTCCACTGACCTGTCAATTGCATTTAAATANGGGTCCCCCCCTCCAGAAGTTCTCTGCCTGGACCTGTGGTCTAAGATAGCAGGCTTTGCAGCTGCAAAGGATATTACACCCAGATCTGGGGGCCCCTGGTGGTGACTTTCAGAAGAGGAGGTGAGGAGTCTCGTGAGGCTACAGAGAGAAATGAGGAGGGCTTCATACCTGCCTCCACTCCACCCAGCTAGGCTGCCTCTGCCCGACATCACTGTTAGCTGTCACCCACTCAGAGTGCCTCTCTTCCCAGGGATATTCCGTGCAGCCAGGCCAGCCACATGGGCAGAATCCTGCAGGCAGTACTTCCCAATGGGGTCCCAGGGAAAGATCAGAAGTTCTTAATATAGAATGCCTTCTCCAAGAAGTGCCAAGGCCCTGGTTGGTCTCCAAGAGCCCTGAACTCTTAAGAATGTAATGATGGATGGGAGAAGGGATTTACTGTTAGAGCCCAAAAGTTGGCTGTCAAATCCTAAGGGCCTCAGGAGAAAAAAAAAGAAAGAAGAGAAAAATCCGAGCCCGGTTAGATTGGGCTATTTGCTACAGTGGATGGAGGTGGTTTTAAAGCAACTCCACTGAGTTTTCCAGCACTCTTTGAAATACAGGTTCTTCCATAAGTAGTGTATATTTGGGAAAGTTTCTCTCTCTGCAGTTACCCAAACATATATCTTGTATATACACACACACACACAATGCCCCACTGAGTTCTGGAAGCTGTACCATTAAAGGAATAGGCTTAAATTTGGTGAGAAATAGCAGCCTAATGACGAGGGGGCTGGACAGCAGTCCTAACGGACCACGCTTGCCTTCCCTGTAGACTCTGTGTGGTTAGTTCAGCTTGTGCTGTTAAATAGTCCTAGAGAGGGCAGGGCAGAGTGGGGTACTTGGAGATCTCCAGGGCAGACTGGGGCACTGGGATATCTCCAGGCAACCTTCAAACCTGCAGTAACAGGGAATAAACCAGGAGAATAGTAGGAAGCCCAAACTGAGTATCAAGTGGTCACTCAGGGAGCTGACCTGGAAGTGAAAGGGCTGTGCTCAAAAACACAAGGAAAAGGGCCTACTGGGCCCTTCGGGGGCGGCTCTGTTCACAACAGGGCGGGCAGACCTGGGGGGGGTTGTGTTTGTTTCTTTTCTTCTTTGTTCGTGCAGCAAGCTGGATCTCAGCTCCCCAGCCAGGAATCACAGGGATCAAACCCCAACCCCACCCCATCCCCGTGGCAGGGGAAGTCCCAGGAATTGAATTTTGAGGCCAGAAATGACTTCCACCCCCTCACCCCACAGACCCAGCAGGCGAATCCCATCCCAGCCAGAACCTCCCAGTGAGCCCCTTGTTGTATTTTGTTCATCACCTTTTCATGGAAAACATCACACAGCACAGAAAATGCATTTATTCAGCCCAGGGGAGCCAGGGGAGGGTCAGAAAGAGAAGAAGGGAGGAGGGAGCGGGGAAAGAGACAAGGCGGCCGCCAGCTGGGTTTCCACTTTGAGTGGCTGTTTCATGCCCACCCGTAGGGGAGAACTCACTGGTGCCTTCACTGCCTGAGAGCACACCATTCACTGCTCTTACTAAGTGAAAGTGAAAGTGTTAGTTGCCAAGTCGTGTCCAACTCTTTGCAACCCCATGGACTGTAGCCCTCCAGGCTCCTCTGTCCATGGGATTCTCCAGGCAAGAACACTGGAGTGGGTTACCATTCCCTTCTCCAAGGGATCTTCCCAGCCCAGGGATCAAACGTGAGTCACCTGCATTGCAGGCATATTCTTTACCATCTGAGCTACCAGGAAAGCTCTTACTAAAAAACACTGTAGGTGAAAAAAGCCTGAGGTTCAGTCCTCTTCCGTGGACTTAGGCCACTTGCCACACCACAGGCTCCAACTCTAGGAATACTTAGAAGCACCCAGGGTAAGATTTGGACGCTTCCTTAGACAAGGTATAAACCCACATTCCCCCTCCGTCACCTCCCCATGTTACAGTCTGAGACGTGCCTTCCTGGGAGGCAGTTGGGAACAGCTTTGCATCAATACATGAGAAACCAGAAGTTACAGGCTTTGATCCCTCAGGCAGATTTCATTTATTGATATGTAAGTTTAAATCATATTTAATAAAAAGCCTTGTGACATCCAAAATGCTAGGCCAGCCATTTCTTTTCTTAGGAAAAGTAGCTCAAGGAGGTTCATCCATAGTTAGGTCTAGAAATCAACACAGATCCAAGTAAGCAAATGTTATTGCAGGTCTAAACCACTGCAATAAAGCAAATACTGTAATAAAGTAAGTCACATGATTTTTTTTTTGGTTTCCCAGTACGTATGGAAGTTATGTTTCCATTATGCTGTAGTCTATGAAGTGTGCAATAGCACTTGTCAAAAAGCAACGTACAACATACATTGCTTAATTTCAAAATACTATATTTCTAAAAAATGCTAAACATCATCTGAGCCTCCAGTGGGTCATAATCATATTGCTGATGGAATTCCTGCCTTGATATTGATGACTGCTGACTGATCGAGGTGGTGGTTCCTTGGTGCGGCTATGGCAATTTCTTAAAATAAGACCATAGAGTTTGCCGCACTAATTGCCTCTTCCATTCATGAATTATTTCTCTGTAGCATACAATGCTGCTTGAAAGCATTTTACCCACAGTAGAACTTCTTTAAAAGCAGAATCAACGCTCTCAAACTTTGCCACTGCCGTATCAACTAAGTTTAGGCGATAGTCTAAATCCTTGGCTTCCCTGATGGCTCAGTTGGTAAATAATACACCCGCAATGAGGAGACTCCAGTTCGATTCCTGGGTCAGGAAGATCCCCTGGAGAAGGGAACGGCTACCCACTCCAGTATTCTGGCCTGGAGAATTCCATGGGCTCTATAGTCCATGGGCTCTATCGTCCATGGGGTCACGAAGAGTCGGACACGACGGAGCGACTTTCACTTTACTTTTACTAAATCTTTTGCTGCCATTTCGCAGTCTTCACAGTATCCTCACCAGGAGTCACTCCCATCTCAAGAAACCTCTTTATTTAGCCATCTATAAGAAGCAACCTCTCCTCCGTTAAAGTTTTCTCGTGAGGTTGCAGCAACTCAGTCCCATCTTCAGGCTCCACTTCTAGTCCGAGCTCTCTTGCTATTTCCACCACCTCTGCCTTTACTTCCTCCCATTAATTATCTTACCTGGATTTTCTGGATAATTTGCTGTGGCTTCAACATCAGCCCTTGTTGCTTCACCTTCTACTCTGACATAACGGAAATGGCTTCTCTCCTTAAACCTCATTGACCAACCTCTCCTAGCTTCAAGCTTTTCTTCTGCAGCCTTCTCTCCTCTCTGAGACTTCTTAGAATTGAGAGATAAGGGCCTTGCTCTGGAGTTGGCCTTGGATTAAAGGAATGTTGGGACTGGTTTGATCTTTTATCCAGACCACTAAAACTTTCTCTATGTCAGCAGTAGGCTCTTTCACTTTCCTGTGATTCATTTGTTCACTAACTGCTTGGCACAAGAGGTCTAGCTTTTGGCCTGTCTGAGCTTTTGGCATGCATGCATGTGCGTGCGTGCTAAGTCACTTCAGTCGTGGCTGACTCTTTGCAATCCATTGACTGTCACCTGCCAGGCTCCTCTGTCCATGGGGATTCTCCAGGCAAGAGTACTGGAGTGGGTTGCCATGCCCTCCTCCAGGGGATCTTCCTGACCCAGGGATCAAACCTTCATCTCTTAAGTCTTCTGCATTGGCAGGTGGGTTCTTTGCCCCTAGTGCCATTTGGGATGCCCTGCTTTTGACATGCCTTCCTCATTAAAACAAAAGTTAGAAATGACTAGGCTTAAAATGAGAGATGGGCTCCTCTTCCTTTCCTTTGAACACTGAGAAGACACTGTAGGGTTATTAACTGACCTGGGTTATTAACTGACCTAATTTCAATGTTGTTGTGTCTCAGGGCACAGAGAGGCCCGACTAGAGGGAAAGATGAGGGGACAGCTGGATGGTGGAGTGGTCAGAGCACGCACAACATTTATGGATTAGGTCCGATTTCTTACACGGGCATGTTTGTGGCCCCCAAAACAATTACAAAAGTAACGTCAAAGATCACCGATCACAGATCACCTTAACCAATATAATCGTGCCAAAGTCTGAAATGTTGCAAGAATTACCAAAATGTGACACAGGGTCAAAACATGAGCAGACGCTGATGGAAAAACAGCACCCCTAGCGCGGCTCGACGCAGGCCTGCCACAAACCTTCGATTTGTAAAACAAGCAGTTTGTGGGAAAGGCAATACAGTGAAGCTCAATAAACTGAGGACTGACTGTAAGCAGACTTACTGTGTATATTCCATTGTCAAGATAATATCCTTTCTCGGTTTACCGAGCATTAATAAGAAGCAACACTTACAAATAAACCAGTTAACCATCTAAACAAGTACACTGTGTTTAATACAGGAAATTGGATTTGTTCCCTTAAGTCATAAAATTCTGTTTAGGGAATTGAATTTGTTTGCTATGGTTGTAAAATGAGCTCCCTAGTGAATTAATTTAATCCAGCATTCTGCACATGGTGTTGATTTTCCTGCTGGTCAGAAAATCTCCAATTCCTTGGATTGTTTTTCTCAGGCTTATAAGGGTCTAAAAAAATCAACTGCCACTCAAACAGCTCTAAATCCAAACAGATTGCAACTTTTATTTTTCCCTAACAGAGTCATAACTGTTTTGAGTTGAACTTGATCCCAATATTCGAGGGATCTAGAAGAAAAGTGCCATGATTTCTGAACACGGCTCTTCCTATCATAGAGAAAAGGTTTGGGCGTAACTAAACTGTACAAAATAGATCCATGTTGAACTTGTAAAACGGAATCCTATTTCACAGAGTAACAGGGGGACCTGTTATCTGGCAAATCATCTTGATGTAAAACCATGTACCATAGCTAAATTTACTGTTTTTAAGATTTTTGTATATTGACTGTTCCTTTAAAATAGAAGCCTGTGTTAATATTGTAGTTCCTTCTTTCCACCAATTTTCCCTTGGATAAATAGGCTACAATAATGAGTGATTACTATGTAAATAACACCTCATCTTGGAATAACAACTCGCAATTTACACAGACTGCTTCATCTAATCATCAGATATCTTGTGTGGTAAGTTTCTCTCCCATTTCACAGATGAAGGAACTGAGGCTCTGAGAGGTTATATGACTTGCCGAAGGTAGCCAGCCAGTAGCTGACAGGGTGTGAGTCTTCAGATGCCGAGTCCTGTGTCCTTCCAGTGCACACGATGTCACGCTAGGGAGTCAAGCTCCTCCCCTTCTCCAGGAGGCTGTATCTGCTGATGTAGTCGGTGCGAGTGAGTGTGTGGAAAGCTTTAGACTTCTATCCACGTATTTTGCTATGGCAGAGCCCTGTGTCTCTACTAGCAAGGCTTAGCAAACAATTTCAACTCTCTGATCTACACTTCTGAAAAACATTTCTTCTTGAAGGGAGACATTTGGGCCATTTCCTGGTTAACATTTGCAAAGCGCTGCAGGAAACTCATTAGCTTGGAAGGAACACGATCATGGCAGTCGCATTTGGAAACAGAAGGTGAGGCGTTAATTATTAACATGATATCACCCCAAAGATTCACGCAGAATGATTAACGGTGCTGTTGGGAATGTTAGGACAGAATGAACAGAGCCCTTGAAGCCATTCCCGGAGCAAGAAAAGGCCTGGCTTCTGCTCTGAGTGTTCACAGCAAGGACCCAGCAGGAAAGAACAACTTGTTATTCTTATTCAGTTATGATTCTTCCTTATTAAAATGCATTAAACCATTCCAGCGCGTACAAGGTGACAGATTCAGGCTTTGTTGAGGCACCAGCATTTGCAAGTCTATAAACTCAGCCATCTTTGTTGGGCCAAGGCTCAAAGTTAGTCTTGGGTGCCGGCGAGGGGCAGGGTGCACAGCTGGCCCTGGGATTCCAATCATTCACTGGGGAGGATCAGAATCAGCCTCACATCCCCACGCTGCCGGCCGGAATGGACCTCGCTGAACACCTGGGTGCCTCCAGGAAGAGAAGGAACAAGATCTGGAGAGTGGGTTGCGGGTGAGGAGCAAAATTAACTGGTGTTTGCAGGGCACCATCTATGATCCAAGCACTGTGTAAGTGCTCCCTGTTATCTAACTGAATCCTTGTAGAACAGCAACTCTGAGTTATTGTTTCCATTTTAGAGATCTGCACGCTGAGGTGTGGTGCACTGACTTACAGGGTCACGTTGGTGAGTGGCTGAGCCAGATTCACACTCGTGGGGCCTAATCCCCGGCCCCATCCTCCCAACTGCTCTGCCCTCCCTCAGAAGAAGGGCAGCTGGAACTCACCCAGGGAATGGTAGGTGGAAGCAAGGACATGGAGGATGAAACATTCAGGAGGTAGGAATTTAAGAAGAGCCAAGGGAAATTAGAGGTTGGTGTCCATGCAGAATCTTACGTGGCAGGCTTAGAGGTCTGTGCTTAACTTGGTAAATAATAGGAGCCTTTGAATACCAAACCATCTCTCCTCAGTAAATTGGGATGTATTGGCTTTATCTAAGACCCAAGTTTTTTCTAAGAATATTTAACACATATATAAATACAGAAAACACTTACTATACTAAGGTCAGACTGGAAGAAAGTAAATTCTGTACACTGAGGCGTGGTGCACTGACTTACAAATACCTGGCAGCGTTTGAACTTTCCTTTCGGTCTCATTCATTTGACAGTCCTATGTCTAGGGTTTTAAAGCAAGAAGTGTCAAATCATGGCCTTAGGCTGGCATTCAGATTAACAAGCAGCGCTTGGGGAAAGAAAAACTTTAAATGCATAAGCATAAAAGTAACCTGTACAGGGGTTATAAGGAGAGAAAGGATCACTTTCATTTGTCAAAACAGGCTCCTCCCGAGGAGTGATAACTTCAGATGACTTTCAGACTCTTCCTCCCCGAAGTCAACATTCATTTTCTAATCATTTATTGAGCACCTATGAGGTCATACAGGAGATAAAAGGGTTTCCCCGATGGCTCAGTGGTAAACAATCTGCCTGCAGTATGGGAGACACAGGAGTTGTGGGTTCAGTCCCTGGGTCAGGGAAGACCCCCTGGAGAAGGGCATGGCACCCCACTCCAGTGTTCTTGCCTGGAGAATCCCATGGGCAGAGGAGCCTGGCAGGCTACAGTCCATGGGGTCGCAAAGAGTCAGGCACGACTGAAGCGACTGAGCACAGTACCGCGCGGGAGGCACAGAAATATGCAAGGTAGGGTGTAGCCTTGAGCAGTTTCAGACCTACAGGTTAAAAAAGTTTTCAATGAGGTAAAACATGTTAAGTGGCCTAAGGTGGCTGGGATGCCCTGGGCATTCAGAGAGGGGAATTCTCCTCTGAGAGAGGGGATCAGGCATCTGACTCAGGTCTTGGAGTACAGACAGGAGACACACGTGCGTGGGTGTACATGTAAGTGTGCCCAAGTGAGTGGGGGAGGGGATCTGAAGCAGGAAGGATAGACGGAGCAAAGGCAGGGAGCCCTAGAGACCAGGCAGTGCGTGGGGAAGAGAGGAGCCAAACTGAACGGAAGCAGAGGGAGGAAAGGAAAGACAGAGCAAAGGCAGGGAGCCATAGAGACCAGGCAGTGTGGTGGGGAAGAGAGGAGCCAAACTGAACGGAAGCAGAGGGAGGAAAGGAAGAGGCTGGAAAGGGAGCGCGAGAGCCCCTGGCTGCGAGCCCGGGGTGGCAGAGTTTGGATTCCATTCCCACTAGTTTGGAACCACTCTGTCATCCACCAAATGTTTCCTTATCATGATGGGAAGTGAAGCGAAAGTCGCTCAGTCGTGTCCGACTCTTTGCGACCCCATGAACTCATCCAAGAAATTCTCCAGGCCAGAATACTGGAGTGGGCAGCCTTCCCCTTCTCCAGGGGATCTTCCCAGCCCAGGGATCGAACCCAGGTCTCCTGCACTGCAGGCGGATTCTTTGCCAGCTGAACCACAAGGGAAGCCTGTTTCCTTATCATAGACACCATCAGATAGAGACAGAAAAACAACTCATGGGCCCTCGCTCTCACCACGGAATTCCATGATGATTTAACTTTCCAGAAGGATAGTTTAAACTCAAAGACAACTTATCTAGAGCAGAACAAAACCAGCCAAAATGCAACACTAGTGACAAGAATTTTTCTTTTTTCTTTTTTTTTTTTGCTGAGTGACAAGCTGGCCCAAAAGTTAATCACTAAGAACAACACTTATTTGATTGCATACTAAATTGATTCAGTCATGTTCGACTCTTTGAGATCTCATGGACTGTAGCCTGCCAGGCTCCTCTGCCCATGGGATTCTCCAGGCAAGAAGGCTGGTGTGGGTTGCCATGCCCTCCTCCAGGAGATCTTCCTGACCCAGGGATCAAACTCATCTCACTACATCTCCTGCACTGGTAGATGGGTGTTTTACCACTACCATCACCCGGGAAACCCCACTCACTTGATTCCTTACTCATAATTCTGCAGTTTGGGATGGTCTTGATGGACACAGCTTATCTCTTTTCCATGTGGGTCTAGCTGGGGTAGCTTGATCGACAGGGTCTGGCTAGAATGGCCAATTCGTGTCATACATCTGGGTCTCAGAACTCACCATGGGCTGGTGTGGCCTGCACCCTGAAGGCCTGTGAGCTTTGCAGTTGCCCAGCCTTGAGGCCAGAGATGGCAAAGA
Source organism: Neotragus moschatus (assembly GCA_006410615.1). NCBI lineage: Eukaryota > Metazoa > Chordata > Mammalia > Artiodactyla > Bovidae > Neotragus > Neotragus moschatus. The sequence continues at coordinate 561,087 of SJYA01002888.1, forward strand.
AAGAGCCGAGAGATGGCAATGGGACATTGATGGTTTCTTAGATAGGGGATCTTACACAAAGGCTCCTGGAGCAACAACTCACCGTCTGCAGCAGAGGGCATGTGGGACATGCCAGCCATCTCCTCCTCCACTCCGGGAAGGAGGAGGCTACCATTTATAGGGGGGAATTGATGTTAGGTGGCCTCATCAGTTACCAGGGAATAATTAAGCCTTATAATTAAGAGGATTGTATAGTCATGTGAGTGAAGCGGGGACTGGCCAAGCAGGCCATATCCAGAGAGCAAGAGAACAATCTTCTTGAGAGGGGGCACCCCATAATAGGGGTCCTCAGTTCTCCTCCACGTGGCATCTCCGTGTAGTTACCTTGGTCTTCCTTCCAAAACGGAGACTTCAGCCGTTCTTCTTCCTTCCTGGTAGTTTGGCTGTTGATGCGGCAGCTGGCTCCACGCAGACTGCAAACCAGGAAGCTGCTGAGGCCCTTAAAGCAGAGCTAGAGCCTGCGTGTGGCCCTGCCAGCTCGCGCTAGCGGCTGCAGCAGGTCCCAAAGCCAGCCCCGACCTGAGGGCGGAGAGTCACCCAAGGACAGGAGGCCCGATTCACCGGAGGACCCCAAAGTAGCGATGCACCACAAATCTCAAAGGCGTTCCACAGCATCCTCCACAACTGTAATCAACCAAGGGGCCGTAACTGCACAAATGTTTGTGCTTCCGGGTGGCTGACCTGCCTGCCCCCCTCCACCCCCACCCGCTTGAACGCAGTCATTTCTCACGCAGTCACTGCTCACTGACTAGAACCGCAGTAGATTCTGAACCAACCTTGCAGCTTAGTTTTGAACAGGCCACCATCTGAGAAGGAAGAGGGCTCAGCTCAGAGTCATCTCACCAGCTCAGCCCCGAGTCTGGATGACTCCCTAGAGCTCCTGCTGTCAAGTACCCCAGCGTCCAGACAGGAAGAAAGAAAGCCCACGCGTGCCTGGCTCCAGCTGTCCCTTTCGCCCTCTCCCACAGCCTGTCTCTCCCAGGACACATCGCACCCCCTTGACTGTGTTATGTGGTCCTGTCTTTGGAGAGCCAGGACAGAAAACTGAGCCCAGATTGGCATTGTGATCCCTCTGAAGCATCTGTGGCCTTCTGTGTTTTCCAGTTTCAAGGCTGGACATAGTTGGTCCAGGTATGACCCAAACACCAAAATCAGCAGTAAATACCAGGATTTCCAGGAGAAGACTGAGAAGTCACCTGGCTGGAGGGAAGGTGGGAGGGACTGTGAGATTTTCCTTCTTATAAGATTTATAAGACTTTTTGCTTTTTATAAGATGTATAGGATTTTTACAAGAGGGACTATGAAATTAAACTCATTATAAGATTAATGTGACCCCACTTATAACTAGGATTGATCACCAAAAACCTGACATAGTAGCCAAGAGGTGATCAATAAAAATGTATACTTAGTACACATGAAAGCAAAAGTTAACTGAGTCAAACAGAAGAGCAGCAGTGGCAGTTTTTTTTAAATTAGTTTTATTTTTTTACATTTCTAACCATCCATCAGTTATTCCATAACAAGGCAGTGTGCTGACTGAACATAGGCTCCCGTAGTCAGGGTTTGAATTCCATTTCAATTAATTACTGGGTAATCTTGGGCAAGTTAATTTCCCTGTGCCTTAGTTTTCTGGGCTTCCCTGGTGGCTCAGATGATAAAGAATCCACCTGCAATGCGGGAGACCTGGGTTCGGTCCCCAGGCTGGGAAGAACTCCTAGAGAAGGGAACGGCTACCCACTCCAGTATTCTGGCGTGGAGAATTCCATGGACAGAGGAGCCCGGCGGGCTATAGTCCATGGGATCACAAAGAGAGTGACTTTCACTTTAGTTTTCTTACCTATAAAATGAGGGTACTAATAGTACTTTCTCACAGCTTGTTGTGAATATTAAATAATACTTGCAAAGTGCTTAGTACCCAGTGAACTATAAAGGTGCTCAATATACATTATTCATTATTAGTATTCCACACATTACCATTAGCTCGAGGTTTTTCAACACATGCTTCATTGATTTTTTTTCTTTTTATTAACTCTTGTCTGGAATATCTTGGAGACACTGGCTGTTGACAATGATGACCAGCTAGAAACTGCCCTCCACACGAACTTCTTGGTACCTTGGCCAACTTTAAATAGGTCTCACCAGAAAAAGGTATTAACAGCAAATGGCAAAGGGTCAATAGCAGATTAAAAAAAAAAAAAAAAAAAAACTTCAGGTAATATTCTCCTAAACCTTAAAATTAAAAAAAAAGGTTGGCAACAGAGGTACCCTTAAGAAGAAAAATGCTGAGAAAAAAGCACTGAATCCACATATACTTTAAATGTTTTAAAGAAAGGACGCACCTTATCATCAAACTTGTGTGGAAGAAAATGAGGCATACGCTATTTAGAATTTACTTTCGATGCAACTATACAATTCCACGGTCTTAAGTTTGCCATCNAGGTTGGCAACAGAGGTACCCTTAAGAAGAAAAATGCTGAGAAAAAAGCACTGAATCCACATATACTTTAAATGTTTTAAAGAAAGGACGCACCTTATCATCAAACTTGTGTGGAAGAAAATGAGGCATACGCTATTTAGAATTTACTTTCGATGCAACTATACAATTCCACGGTCTTAAGTTTGCCATCAATTGCTCTCCCAACATCCCATTTTCTATCGCAATCGCCAGAGGCAACAGAGCATCCGAAGGGTTAAAAGAGGGGGACTATCAGCCCCCAGCCATGCGCTCACTGGACCCACCTCCCTGCCGCTCTGTGTCTACAGGATTTTATTTGCATAGAAGAACTGCAGGAGCTCGGGATGGTAGTGGCTCTGAAAGAAATTGGCAAAGGGACACATGAGGGAAGGATCCAGTAAACCTCCTCGACTCTAGAACGAGTAGACGGTCATCAAAGGCTGAGCTTAAGGATAAACAACTTTCAGGTTCTCAGAGGAGGAGGCATCGTCACTGGCATTCACCCAGAGATCTAAGACAGGTGGTGCCAGTGGTAAAGAACCCGCCTGCCACTGCAGGAGGCGCAGCGCAGGTTCCATCCCCGGGTCAGGACGATCCCCTGGAGGCAGGCATGGCAGCCCACTTCAGTGTTCTTGCCTGGAGGATCCCATGGACAGAGGAGCCTGGCGGGCTACAGTCCATAGGGTCAGAAGGGGTTGGACACGACTTAAGCGACCTAATACACACACACACACAGAGATCTAAACAGGAACTGCCAATGCATTTTGTGCACAGTCCTCTGGGCGTTTTGCCATTTACATTGCGTTGTGGGTCAATTACAGTTGTTTTATGGGGGCAACTCCCTGGTGTGCCGACCACCTTCCGCCTTAACACCGGCATCGACTGCGCAGGGACTGGAAGAACGTCTCCTGCCCTCGCTCACTCACCAGCTGCCGGCAGAGTTTAGAGTTCCTTTGATCCTCCTCCTTCTGGAAGCTGTGGTCCTTGCTTTGTCGCAGATACGGAGAACAGGCTCGAAAAGTTGTTTTGCAGGCCTGAGAGAAATAATATTACCACCTTATGGTCACAAACGTGAAAGAATTTTATAATCTCAAGCAAGGAGGAGGAATGCACTGATCTGTGATCTGGGGACCACTGAGAGTGTGAACATCACTTCCAGAAAGTTTGAAAATTTGAATCTTAAAGGATTTCTGCTTATGTTTTTTATTTTATTTTTTCAAACTTTAAGCTTTTTATTTTGTATTGGGGTATAACTGATGAACAGTGTTGTGATAGTTTCAGATGAACGGAGAAGGGACTCAGCCACACATATACATGTGTGCATTCTCCCCCGATTCCTCCCATCCAGGATGGCACATGGCTTTGAGAGGATTTATGCTTATGCAATGACCATGTCTGTAACTTGGGCCTGCAGGGGAGGGCAAAGCTTGAGTTTACCACAGCCCTTCCTGTCTCATCAGAAGTAGTGCTGGATCGCTATATTTAAATGGGTAACCAACAAGGGCCTGCTGTAGAACACAGGGAACTCTGCTCCATGTCATGCGGCAGCCTGGAGGGGAGGGGAGTTCGGAGGAGAAGGGATACATGTATGTGTGTGGCTGAGTCCCTTCGCTGTTCACCTGAAACCATCACAATGTTGTTTGTTAATCGGCGATACCCTAACACAAAATAAAAAGTTAAAAAAAACTATTTTAAAAAGTCGTGCTAGATTCCTAAATTCAATCTCAGTCTCTCTCTCTCCCTCTCCCTCCCTCATGCACCGCCTTAAAGAAGATCAGTGATTTAGTGGAACCCTTTGCTGGGTTACCCTGATAGGTCAGTGGTAAAGAATCCACCTGCAATGCGGAAGACCTGGGCTCGATCCCTGGGTTGGGAAGATCCCCTGGAGAAGGGATAGGCTACCCACTCCAGTAATCTGGCCTGGAGAATTCCATGGACTGTGTAGTCTATGGGGTCCAATAAAAAGTCAGACACAATTGAGCGACTTTCACTTTCACTTGTTCCTGATGGTTTTGAAACTCTCACCTGCTCTAAAGCAGCCCTGAGGTCCAGCCAATCCCATTAGGACACATTTTCTCCAAGAATGAAACAAAAGTTTCGTGGCTCAGACAGTAAAGAATCAGCCTGCAATGCAGGAGACTCGGGTTCAATCCCTGGGTCGGGAAGATCCCCTGGAGAAGGGAAAGGCAACCCACTCCAATATTCTTGCCTGGAGAATCTCTTGGACAGAGGAGCCTGGCGGGCTACAGTCTATGGGGTCACAAAGAGTCCTACACAACTGAGCGATTAACTCACTTCTCACCTTTCATCGGAAGCTAAGAAGCCAGATCTGAACCAGGTGGGAAATCTGAACCAGGTGTGGTGACAAAAGCTAGCTGGGCGTGAATTCTGAGAGGAGCTGCTGCCTCAGAGAGTCAGCCAGCACCTCCCTGCCCCCTCTCCATTAACCTGACTGTGTCTGGCGTTGATAGGGGCCGGAACCAGGCAGGCAGGGCAGGAGCAGATGGAGAAGAACACCCCTGCTCGGAGAGGAATCAGCCATCAGAGAGGCACTTTCTCCAGGACTCACACAGATGCTCCTCTGAGCTTCCACGATGGAACTGGCCACAGCGGAGGGCTTTGCTGCCTCCCCGCTCCCTCCACAAACGGTGCCGTGGTTCCAGGCGGCTGCCCAGAGAGGCTCAAACTTACCTTGGCCACCTGGGGATTCCTGTCCTGTAAGTGGGTCAGGAGGGAGTCCTGAGTCTGCTTCACCTGACGGGTGAAGAACCTCCTCCACTTCCGTCCAGCAAGGGCAGCCAGTTGCCCAAACAAGACAAAGGCCGAGTATCTCAGGCTGTCATTCTCCTGTGGGTCCCCCGTGAACAGAACAACAAACCCGAGTCAGTACCACAAAGAGCTGCATCACGGAACAGCACGGCCCTATTCCCTGCACGTTCCAGGTGGGCCCTGACCTCCCGTCTCAGCACTCGGCCGGCTGGGCTGGGGGATGGAGAAGAGACCCCCTGAGTCTGCACTGAGGCTCTCCTCCAGCAGACATGGGCATCACTGTGGCTACTCCCAGCTCCCCAGATTTTTTCTTCATTATTTAACGTTTTGGAGATTGACGATGTTTACAGGGTTCAGAATTCAAAATAACCAAGTATTATGGGCTTCCCTGGTGGCTCAGATGGTAAAGAATCTGCCTGCGATGCAGGAGACCCAGGTTTGATCAATTCAAAATAAACCAAAGGGTTTATAAAAAAAAAAAAAAAAAAAGTCAGTCTCCTTCCTCCACTTCTCTACCTGCCACCAAAGTTTCCTCTCCGCAAAGTCATATATTTTGTATGTAGCCCTTCAGAAAATTAAGAAGGAAGAAATAAAATATATATTATTATATAGCCCTTTCCCACATTTTTACACAAATGGACATGGACCATTCCACTGTTAGGCATCTTGATTTTTCATCAGTCTCTCTGGGAGCTCTTTCCCATGTCAATCCAAATAGAGGTTTTTGGCGGGGCAGGGGGTGGGGGGTGGAGGTGCTGTGTCATAATTCATTTGGTCCACTCCCTGTTACCACTCCCAGCATTTTTGCCAGGCCACCTCTCCTTACTTTGGTCTGAATTCTCCCACATGCAGCAGAAATCACTGTTTCTTTCCTGACATCCTGCCAGCTCTCCAGCTCTGGATATGGTTGCCCAGTGTGTCCCTGACTGCAGGTCAGTGGCTTCAGGCCTTTCTCCATCTCCCCGGAGAGCTGTCTAGTCCAAGCATTTCCCTGCCCAGGTTGGGGAGACAGCAGGGATCTGCCCAGAATCACAGGATGAGGGAACAGAGAAGCAGAGTGGTAACCCAGTCTCCTGACTCATGGTGAAGGAATTTTTATATCAGTGCTTCCTGATCCTCACCAGCTCCAGGTGAACCAGAGGGAACCGGACTGGGACAGGCCTTCTCACCTAGAACAGGGGGGCCACAGACTTTCAGCAAGACTGGACACCACTGATCTCTGTGAAACAATGTTTAGCGCGTGTGACACACACAGAAATTGCCTTAGTGTTGCATTCTCCACTGTTCTCCCAGTGTGTGTGTGTTTAATTCAAGTCAGCTAGCGCTCACTGAGTCCTGACTCTATCTGAAGCACTCCCCTAATGCTATGAGATGCACAGAGGCGGGTAAGGGGCTGTCTGTCCCCCGGGGAGTCTGACAGTCATCTGAAGGGGACATAGCACAGGCAGGCAGGGAAGAATGCTCAGAGTTACAAACTGTCAGAAAGAGCTCCTCACAAGTATCCCCAGGTTTCACCCTGACAAGGGCTCTCTGATCAAAAATCACAGTCTACCTGGCTTTAAAAAATGATTGCATGAGAAAATGGGTTACCGCTTTACTCATTGAAGCCAGACCTGGGGCAAGTTCCTTGACCTGTGGCCTCAGTTTCCTTAGTCACAAAATGGAGCTGATAAAAAGAGCTCATAGTCCATTAACCAAGAAACATGGGGCCAGAAACTTCTTGGAATTCCATTTTTCACCTCTCAGATTCGGTGTCCTTAAGCGTTTATGTATTACACAACACCCCCACGGGAGGGTCTGCAGCGGTACCCCCTAAGCAAATGCGCTGGGAAAGGGGACTGAGGAGTTTCCCCTGAGGCCCTCTAAGTCCTCGTCCTCCCCGGCTCCTCCCCAACAAAGTCCTCATCCTCCCCAGTTACTCCCCCTCGAAGTCCTGCTACTCCCCCTCGAAGTCCTCATCCTCCCCGGCTACTCCCCCTCGAAGTCCTGCTACTCCCCCTCGAAGTCCTCGTCCTCCCCGGCTCCTCCTCCTAGAAGTCCACGTCCTCCCAGGCTCCTCCTCCTAGAAGTCCACGTCCTCCCCGGCTCCTCCTCCTGCACCCCCCCACCCCCGCCCCCCGCACACATGACCTTAACGCCTAACTGCTCCTCTCCTCTGGAGGAAATTCAGTTTGCTGGAACCGTGGTTGCTGATGTGCACAGAGAATCCTCCCTCTTTCAAGACCCATCTTTGGCCACCGTGTACACACACATAGGATTCCATCACCTGCCGCCCCCAGCCCGCCCCACCCAGGAGGATCCACTGTAAGGGAGCCGTGAGTATACAGACACTGATGACGCTGACGCCCACGTGTGCTCGATGAGATTTCCGAGACGCGATGAATTAGGGTTGGTGCCCCGATCCCCGGTCCTATTTAAAAATCCCTCCCTTCTTCCGTAGGAGTCCTTTCAGGGACCCTCATGCCTGGAATTCTAGAACAAAGGCTTATGCTGCGCCCCCACCCCCACCCCTCAAGATCGCATGGCAAACAAGCCCTGGCGATTAAGATGGCACCTCCAGAGAGACGTAGAGACACCTCCCTGGAGATACCTGCTTAATACTCCGGGGAGGTGGAGTGGAGACCTCCCTCCCCACCCCAGAGAGCCCCGGTTCACATCGAGCACAGGCCTCTCTGTCTCCCTGAGCAGGAGGGGAGGCAAATGTCCCAGCAGCTACTCACAAGCTTCCAGCTCCATACTTTGCGGGTTTCTCTTCCTCCCGTGGGGTGCAGGCACCCAGCTCTCACTGAGCTACTCCTGAGGAATCAGGTGTGCGGAACTCCTGCAAGATGCTCTGTGAGTAAATGCAAGGTCTGCTCCCTGCTCTGCAGGTCTTGCGTGTGTGGGTGTGTGTGTGTGTGTAACTATAGTAAGTTAACTGATCAGCTGTGTGTGTGTGTGTGTAACTACAGTAAGCTAACTGATCAGCTGTGTGTGTGTGTGTGTGTAACAATAGTAAGCTAACTGATCAGCTCTGTGTGTGTGTGTGTGTGTGTGTAACTACAGTAAACTAACTGATCAGCTGTGTGTGTGTGTGTGTAACTACAGTAAGCTAACTGATCAGCTCTGTGTGTGTGTGTGTGTGTGTGTGTGTGTGTGTAACTATGGTAAGCTAACTGATCAGCTGTGTGTGTGTGTGTACTATGGTAAGCTAACTGATCAGCTGTGTGTGTGTGTGTGTGTGTGTGTGTAACTACAGTAAGCTAACTGATCAGCTGTGTGTGTGTGTGTTTAACTATGGTAAGCTAACTGATCAGCTGTGTGTGTGTGTGTGTGTGTGTATAACTACAGTAAGCTAACTGATCAGCTCCCGAGCCCTCACATTGTGTGCCCATGCACTTTTTGTTCAGCCTGCCTTGTCACCCAGCAGTTAAGAGGGCAGGCCCTGATTGTAAAGCAAGTATCCTCCAATTAAAAATCAATTTTAAAAATTAAAATAATAAAATAGATAAGCAACAAGGATATATTGTACCAAGAATTACAACCACTATCTTGTAACAACTTTTAATGGAGTATGAACTATAAGAATACTGAATCACTGTGCTGTGTCCCTGAAACTCGTATTGTAAATCCACTACACCTCAATAAAAACAGAATTCAATTAAAAAAAAAAAAACTTTTAACAGAAAACAAAAAAGTGCAGGCCCTGGGCAGAGAGCCTAGTTTTATACCCACTGACTCACTCCATGATCCCTGGGCAAGTTACCTAACCTTTCGAGGCCTTGGTTTCCTCCTCTGTAAAGTGAAGATAACGGCGCCTGCCTCACCGGATTATCGTGAAGGTGAGACGACCCATGTAAACTCCCTGGAGACATGCCCGCACACAGTAAGAGCTCGCCAAACACGGACTGCGCTGATCATCACACTTGTAAGGAACCATTGAACACACGTGGGCATCATCATCATTAAGTGTGTATATACGCAACGGGTCTATTACGATGAACACTCCCTGAGGGGTGGTGATGGAATCCTGCATATCTTTATATATCTTCCAGCACAGTACCAGTCTTTCAACAGGAAAGTTGAAAGTGAAATGTCTGACTCTTTGCGATCTCATGGACTATACAGTCTCCAGACCAGACCAGACCAGAATACTGGAGTGAGTAGCCTTTCCCCTCTCCAGGACATCTTCCCAACCCAGGGATCGAACCCAGGTCTCCCACATGGCAGGAGGATTCTTTACCAGCTGAGCCACAATTTCTTAATAACTAGCGAATAACAGAGGCCTTGTTTCCTGAGCAACGTGTCACCCAGGGCTTATATTTGACTTTAAGAACCTGGAATTTTCCCACGTTGTCTCACTTACATCATCGAGCAGAGTCCGGGTCTGAAGAGTGATGTCTATGAAGAAGGAGCCCAGGGCTTTCCCCTGCATCTTGCCCAGGATGATGGTCAGGGTTTTCATGCTTTCATGGATGACTTCAGAACTCACCGGGTCATACAGACCGTGCACCAGCAGGTCTAGGATAATCTTCTTATACTTTCTCACCTGTTAGCAAGGTTTGGAAAGCGTTAGCAGCACAGCAATCGCTCTGCATGGGTTGGAAAGCGACTCCACTTCTAATCACCCAATAACCTGGGGCTTGGACTAAGAGGTCATGGCTTTCTTCAGCACAGGATGCAATAACTCTTGGCAAAATAACAAACGCTTTCGCTAATCTGACCCAAGAACCCAGCTCGGTCTTGGAAGAATGGAGAGAATAGTCTGGAGCCTGGCCTGTGGGTGGGTGAGGCTGGGAAGGGCACGTTAAGGAGAGTGGTGGGGTGGGTGACCTAGGGACCTATGGCCTACTGGGGACTTTGACAGGGGATGAGACGAAATGGTCACTGAAGTGGACAGATGCTGAAGGAAGAAGTGGGGAAAACATCTTTTCCTAAACACACATAAATTCTCAGAAAAATTAAATTCTTCTGCTAAACATAAATTCTTAGAAAAACTAAATTCACCGGAGGGTGATATCCAGCTGTGTGTTAACCTTGCTGTGGTTCTGTGTCCCAAGGCTGATGATACTGAGCAGTGATGACCATGAGCTGACATCAGCAGACTCACATGAGCCTCTGTAAGTTTCCTGCCCTCGAGGGTGGAAGGAGCCAGTGACTTTGGGAGCTTCTGACCTCTCAAACGTCACGGTGGTGATGGATGTCGTGCCCACGGTTCCCTCAGATCCCATGGCAGACAGGAGCGGGAGACACTCTCCTGCTGACTGTGAAGAACTAAAGCTGCCGTGCTGTGTGAGGGCGGCCTCCGGGAGCTGGGCACAGCCAGGCGGCAAGGAAAGAGGGATGTTAACTCTACAACCGGAAAGAAGTGAATTCTGCCAACAGCTCCCTAAGCTTGGAAGATGACCCTGAGCTCTGGAAAGGGATGCAGTCTGGCCCACACCTTGATGGCAGCCTTGCGGGCCCCTGGGCAGAGGACCCAGCTGAACTGTACCTAGACTCCTGATCCAAGGAAACGGCAAGATATGAACGCCAGGCCATGGAGATCCGTTACACAGCAGTGGACCCCCAGGCCTGGGGACTCCAGGCCACGAGGGCTGGCCGAGCGCCCCCTGCCCTTCCTACCTTGTCCGGGGTCTCACAGGCCATGGTTCCCAGGCCTCTCATCACCATATGACGCTTTTGAACACTGGGGTCCCGGGCTGTCTCTGCCAAGATGAAAAACACATTCTTCAGAGGTTCCTGCTTCTGGAGCCTCAGATTCCAAGAGACCTAGGTGGTGGGTCAAAAATCCATTGATCTGGGAGTGTTCAGAGTGACACTGTGCCCATCACCAGCCCTAATCCCTTCCTCTAAGAAAAACCTGTTTTGCCGCTCGATTTTACGCCTGCTTTCTCCGCCTAAAGACACCTGGCTTTTGCTGGGAATATGTGGTTTAATCTACATATTGGAGAAAAGAATGGAGGAAGAGAAAACGGGGTGGAGGAAAGTGGTGCAGAGCTTCCGTTGAGGTAGGTTTGGGGGGATGACAGAGGGAGGTGCCTGGGCGGCTGTGGACGTGACAGGCCCGAGACAACGGGGCTTTGGGAGCGTCCGTGCGATCTCTTTGACGGGACAGGGGAAGCCATGTTCCCCAAGTGCCAAAGAAGGGTTTCCTTGACTTTCTTCCTCCCACAGCTCTTCCTTGTTTTTCTGCTCCACCTTGTAGCTAAACCTTGAAAAACGTGTCTATACTCACTTTCTCCAGCTGCTCCATCCTCTCTTGAACCTTCTCCCATCAGGCTGATGGCACCCACCCCCCCTCCCCCACTCTCTGTCCCCAGTATGACTAAATCTGAGGGTCAATTCTCAGTGTTCATTTCACTCAACCTCTCAAGAGCCTTTGACACAGCTAGCAAAGCACATCGACAAGCATTTCAGGGCACCTGAAAGGTGTCCTACCCCAGAATGTGAGCATCTGAGCAATGAAGATTAGGAAAAGAAATGCATAAATATTGCATATTGGGAAGCAGTATGTGGCTGATGCAGAAATGTGGACTTCAAGGTCTAAACTCTAACTGTAGGGCAAGAGATGGGATATTGGGGCTTTGAGCCCTGACACCAAGAAGGGCGTGTTGTCCTGGGCATCACAGAATGTGGCAACATGTTGGAGTCAGAACCAAGACAATGTAAGATTCAGGCAAGATCCAGACAAGATCCAGATTATCCTTAGTAGAGGGTGTGGGATGGGGCTGGAGACAAGACTCACAGCCCTGTTTGGTGTTTGTGTGATTACCAAGGCTCATCAGTATTTCTGAATACTCATTGCAGTTCATCCTATATTAGTATCAAGTTCACAGCAAGCTAAATTCTTCCCAGCTCATCTTCTTGTTATCCTATACACATTTCATTCGTGTTAAGAGGTGCCATCAAACTTCTTTTCAGAAGAGGCACCTCACTAGAAGGAATGGAAGGAACCCACAAGCACACGTATCACAAAGTGGCTGCTGGGACAGGCCATTTGTTCATAATAGTTTGCCTCAGACCTTGGAAAAGAAAGACATCACTGATGTGCTTTTCTTCTTGGGCTGGGAGGTGGGGCTGGAAAGGGGCTGGCCCAGCATTCTTCTTGGTGTTTGGTCCATGAAACTAAAAAAAGAACAAACCATCATATGAGCCACAGTCACTCAAAGCCCTGTGCCAGGGTAGGGCTATAAAGTAGCAGCATCCTTGAGGTTTGTCCTGGGGAAGTTGTCACCAAGGAGAAGGACCAGTCACATCAGAAGATAAAGAGCAACACCGGCGTCACAAATCATCAGGGAAATACAGACCAAAACCACGATGAGATACCACCTCTGGGACTGCACCCTCGGTCAAAGCCTGCAGTGGGTTAGCACGTATTCCTTGAAGAACCAGGTGGTAAGCCAAGCTCTTTGTTCTTCTTTGTTTATGTACAGCTTGCAATTTTACCACGTGTACATATTAATAAAATATATCGGGTTGGCCAAAAACCTGAACTTTTTGGCCAACCCAATACATTATAAATAAATACAGCTTGCAGAGTGATTCTGATCTGCAACATGGTTTGAGACCCACTGGTGTAAACCAGTGCTTCTCAGACATGAGTTATCGGAGGAACTTGTTAAAATGCAGATTCGGACTCAGTGGGTCTGGGTTAGGGTTTCCTGCCTTTCTTATAAGCTCCCAGGTAACATCAAGGCTGCCAATCCCTAGTACTGCACTTTGAGGGCAAGGATGCAAAGTTGGAAGCTACAGGAGATAAGACTGTGTACTGGAAGTGCTGGTAGAGACGCCCCACTGCGCGTGAGAGAGCTTTAAAGGAGAGGCTGAAGCACGCTGCACACGTCGAGACTCCAGTGTGATTCCATGTAGTAAGTTACATGGGAGAGGCAATAATAACAATCAAAACAGGGAAGTGGTAGAAGATAAGACAACAGGAAGTAGTTGAAGGCCAGCCCTGAAGGACTGACTAGAGAGTTTAGTTTTAATTGTAATATTAAATTAAGTTTGATTAGCTTAATTATGTAATTGAATTTAATTTAGTTTTAATTTGTATATGAGTGAACCATTGATTTCTTTTTAGATGCAATCCATGTAACATACAATTAACTATTTTAATAACATTGTGCAACCACCACCTTTATCTGGTCTTAATCTAAAATGCTTTCATCAAAGAAAATCCCATACCCACTGAGAAATCACCATTCTGCCCTCCCCCACCAGTCCCTGGCAACCACTAATTGGATTACTGTCTCTACGAATTTACCTATTCGGGATATTTAATATAAATGGAATCAAACAGTATCAGGGCCTTTTGGGTCTGGCTTCTTTCTCCTGGCACGAGGTTTTTGAGGTTTATCCACGTAGTCGCATAGACTCGTACTTTACTCCTGTTTGTCTCTAGGTAATATTTCATGGTATGGATAGGCCACATTTGTTAGCCATTCATCTTTTGATGGACAGTGGGTTGTCTTCACCTTCTGGGTACTTTGAATAGCGCTTCTATGGACAATGGTGTACAAGTGTTTGAATGTTTGCTTTCAGTTCTTTGGGTATATACCTAGGAGTGGAATTGTTGAGTCATTATGGGCTTCCTTCATAACTCAACTGATAAAGAATCTACCAGCAATGTGGGAGACCTGGGTTTGATTCCTGGGTCAGGGAGATCCCCCAGAGAAGGAAATGGCAACCTACTCCAGTATTCTTGCCTGGAGAATCCCATGGACATAGAGTCTGGCGCGCTACAGTCCATGGGGGTCACAAGAGTTAGACACAACTTAGCAACTAATCCATCACCACAGTGATTCTATGTTTAACTTTTTGAGGAACTGCCAAACTGTTTTCCACAATGGCTGTAATATGCAAGAGTTCCAATCTTCCCACATCACCAAAAGCTTAGTTTCCAGTTTTTTTAAATTATTATTACATTCATCCTAGTGGGTGTGAAGTGGTTTGCCCTTCTGGGTTTGATTAGCACTTTTTAAATGACTACTGGTATCTTTTAGTATGTTTATTTGTGGTTCGTATACCTTTTTCAGGGCCATGTCTATTAAAATCCTTTGCCTAATTTTTAATTGAGTTGGTCTATCTTTTTGTTTTTTAGTTGTAGGGTTCTTTACATATTCTGGATGTGTGTGTGTGTGCTTAGTGGCTCAATCGTGTCTGACTCTTTGTCACCCCATGGACTGTAACCTGCCAGGTGCCTCTGTCCATGGGGATTCTCCAGGCAAGCATACTGGAGTGGGTTGCCATGTCCTCCTCCAGGGGATCTTCGCAACCCCAGGAGGGAACCCAGGTCTCCCACATTGCAGGCAGATTCTTTAACATCTGAGCCACCAGGGGAGCCCCATACTCTGGATACTAGACCCTTATCAAGGGCTTCCCAGTTGGCACTAGTGGTAAAGAACCTGCCTGGCAAAGTAGGAGACCTAAGAACCGTGGGTTTGATCCCTGGGTGGGGAAGATCCCCTGGAGGAGGGCATGGCAACCCCCTCCAGTATTCTTGCCTGGAGAATCCCACAGACAGAGAAGCCTGGTGGGGCTACAGTCCATGAGGTCATAGAGTCACACACGACTGAAGCGACTTGGCACAGCACAGACCCTTATTGGACATTTGATTCACAGATACTTTTTCCCACTCGGTACATTGCCTTTTTGTTTTCTTGACAATGTTTTTTATGCACAATAGTTTTTAGTTTTAACAAAGTCTATCCATTTTTGTTGTTTTCATTGTTGTTCAGGCTTTCAGTGTTATATCTAAGAATTCACTATCAAATCCAGTCACAAATATTTACCCCTATGTTTTCTAAGATTTTTATGGTTTTAACTCTTAGGCTGTTCATCCATTTTGAGTCAGTTTTTGTGTATAGTGTGCAGTAGGGGTTCAGCTTTGCCAAAACCATTAACCTTTGTTTGGGTTTTTAAAAAAAATTTTAGTAGAAAAAAATGACAGGTATGTAGCTACAGTGGTTCTCAGCCCAATTAGTTGGAATCACCTAAGGAATTTTGAAACATTTAGCACCCTGTCTACAGCCCAGACCAAGTCTACCATCGTCTCTGGAGGCGGGGCTGGGAATCAGTATTTTTTAGAAACTCACCAAGTAATTCCAATATGCAGTTACTGAATAGACTAGTGACCAATCATCTTGTTTTGCCCTGGTGATATTGTGATTAATAAGAAGAGGCATATATTTGGTTTGGCCCCATTGCTGGCACAGAGGTCCTAAAACCCTTGGAATTCCCTAAGTGATGGGAACCATAAAATCAACTTCTCTTATGCTAATGAGAGAGGTGGCCCTAATTCATCTGAAGATGGGGGCTGGTTGTCAGGGGAACCGATCCAGTGATCAGAGGGCTGGAATTTTCAATTTCACCTCTTCTTCTCTTGTGAGGAGAGAAGGGCTAGAGATTGAGTTCAGTAACCAGGGGTGAATGATTTGATCAACCGTGCCTAGGTAAAGAGGCCTCCACAAAACCCCAAAAGGATGGAGAGCATCCAGATGGGTGACCACGGGGAGCTTTAGGGCGGGTTGTGCACTTGGAGAAGCAGGGAAGCTCCTCGCCCCTTTCTCCACGTCTTGCCCTGTACATCACTTCCACCTGGCTGTTTCTTAGTTATATCCTTTTATAATAAACCCGTGATTCAGGAAGTAAAATGTTCCTCTGAATTTTATGAGCTGCTCTAGCAAATTAATAGAATCCAAGGAGTGGGCTGTGGGAACCTTCAGTCTACAGCTGGCTGGTCACAAGCACTGGTGACAACCTGGACTTGGATTGGCCTCTAAAGTATGGGGCCTGAGCCCTTAACCTGTGGGGTCTAATGCTGTCTCCAAGTAGATAGTGTCTGAGTTGAACTGAACTAAATGGAAGTGAATTGTGGGGCACCCAGTCAGTGCCCACCAGTAACTGGAGAATAGATTGATGGTGTGCAAAAAAAACCCACATTGGGGCTTGGCCCTGATGGGTCTCCTGGGACATGGGACTTTCAGAGCTAAGAGCCGAAAAGTCCTGGGCAAGCCAGGACAAGTTGGCCCTGCTGGAGCTTTGAATATATTTAAGGCAGGTGACTGCTAGAACCCAGTCCTGTTAAACAGCCATGCTTCGGAACATTTGACTCTTATGACCTGGAGGTACACGGGGATTTGGCTTCTCCATCATCTTTGTCTCCCTACCCCAACCCAAGCTGGTTTCAGTAATGCTGTCTTAGTCAGAAGACACTCAGGAGACCCATGAAAACACCTCTTCACCCTGTAACCCCTGTCTTTGTTGCTTCTTCATCCCTGGACAGCATACCTCCCCTCACCACTGCAATGAGGGACCCCCAAACACCCCAGAACACTGCACTCCCACTAACTAGCAAGATTTTTTTTTTTTTTTACTGCAACATGGCATGTGGGATCTTAGTTCCCCAACCAGGGATCAAACCCACACCCCTTGCATTGGAAGAGTGGAGTCTTAACCACTGGACCAGCAGGGAAGTCCCCTAGCAAGATGGTTTTTGTTGCTTGAATAAAGGCATTCCCATACACTTTGCACTGAGCCAGTGGTTCTCACACCCATGTGCACATCCGAATCTGTTAAAACACAGATTCCCAGAGCCCATCCCCAGGATTTCCGATGCTGTACGCCTGAAGCAGAACCCATCACTCTGCATTTGTAACAAGCTCTCAAGTGACGCTAGAATGTTCCCAGTCCAGGCACCACCACACTTTGAGATCCAGGGCCTTTTAAAAAAAGAAACCACAGTATTACTATGTCATCCCTTCCAGAATGAAGGGATTTAAAAATTTACACTGAGGCAAAAAAAAAAAAAAAAAGCTTGATTGNAACAAGCTCTCAAGTGACGCTAGAATGTTCCCAGTCCAGGCACCACCACACTTTGAGATCCAGGGCCTTTTAAAAAAAGAAACCACAGTATTACTATGTCATCCCTTCCAGAATGAAGGGATTTAAAAATTTACACTGAGGCAAAAAAAAAAAAAAAAAAGCTTGATTGTTCCTTTCTGGGGAACTTCTGGACTCAACCCTTTGTATCAAAGGAACCTGCCACTCCTCAGGCTGAATGCTCTGGATCGGAGCTGATGGGCGCTGAGCCGTGGGTATGCAGAGCTTAAAAGAAGAAAGTTCCCTTGATGGTCACTCCCCAAGGAGGGCACAGGCCTCAGTAATAAACAGCTGGTGTCCCTGTTCTGCGGCATAAGAAAATCATGCCTGAAGCTTCTCCCCATCATGCCTGAAGAAAGGAAAGCCAACCCACTTCCCTGGTCTTCATTCTGGCCTCTTGCAGGATTAGCACAGCACAGCTGAGGGCTTTAACCACCCAGGCCGCTTCCCCAGGCCTCAGAAGGGAAAGGCCTCACCTCTTCTTAAAAATTTTTATTTATTTATTTATTTCTGGCTACACTGGGTCTTTGTTTTTGCAGGCAGGTTTTCTCCAGTTGCAGAGAGCAGAGCCTACTCTCCAGTTGCGGCTTGAGGGCCCTAGGGTGCATGGGCTTCAGTAGTTTTGATTCTCAGGCTTTAGAGCACAGCGCACAAGCTCAATAGTTGTGGCACACAGGCTTAGTTGCCCCATGGTACATGGAATCCTCCTGGGCCAGTGATCGAACCCGTTTCCCCTGCACTGGAAGGCAGACTCTTAGCCACTGGACCACCAGGGAAGTCCCAGACTTGTCATTTCTTAAGAGCCACATCTAATAGAATTTAAGGCCACGGAAGGCTCTCAAGCAAAGTACGTGAGGTTGAGCACCCTGCTTGGGGGATTCAGTTGTGTTTAGAAAAACACAGGGCCCTGCAGTAGCTCTCCAATGCCCACCTCCTCAGCACAAGGGAAAAACTGTGATCTCGTTTAGTCTCAAGGTATCAGGGCTCATCTCCATCTTTGGGGTGGGGAAAGCAAAGCATTTCTCACCATGTTGGCTGGGCCTCCTATGTCGGAATGCCCCAGAGTGCTTGTTAGAAGTGCCAGGCTCGCTCCATAATTACGGGATCCGAGTCCCAAGGAGCGGAGGGCCTGATAGCATTTACAGGATGCCTGGTGATGGGATCACACAGCTGGCATAGAAAAACCTCCGGAATATTCAGGAGGAAATTAACCAACTCCAGAAGTGGCAAACTCCATTCACCTAAGGCTGCACATTGAATTTCCCTTTCAAAATAAAATTAAAATCAGGCCAAGCTGTACAGGCTATGATTTGGGCACACTCTTCAATACTATTCTTAAATTAAAGGTTTGCTTTAAAAAATACAACAAATCTAAAAATTACTTTGAGGCTGCTGGGCCCTTCACCTGAGTTTTGTCTCCCAAGCCTGTGGCCTCTCAAAGGCTTGCCTCCACCCACCTGCCTCGCTGCCTGCCTCACTCCTCCTCCTCTCCAAAAATTAAGTCCTTTCAACTCAAACCAATCAAACAGAAGGATCAACTCCACCTGCTACAAGACAGGATCTCCAAGAGGAATGTTATAAACAAACTGTGAAGAAACAGAGTGTGTGGATTTGAAGACTTAGGTGTCCATAACCCCACCCATAATCCCGCTGGCCCCCAAACAGCCGTTCTTTGCTACGAGTTGGGCTCTGCTGCTGGGTGACTTGATGCCTGGTCTAGCATGACTGAGTCCGCTCAGCCTGGAGGACACCTGGACGCCTTGAGCCTAAGGCCAGGCTCTGCTTGGTGTTTTGTTCACCCCTGTGCACGTTCTTCAACAAATTCTTCCCCCTCTGAAATGTCCTTCCCTCTGTACTGATGACCTGCCCCCGATAGGGACAGGTTCACCATCAGAGCGACCCTGAAGCTTGCCTTCATGGCCCTGTTGTGTTCTTACCTGGTTTTCCTGAACAGACATGGATTTGGGGTGACTTAGATGAGTTTTGCCCTTTAGGCTAACTCCCAAATGCATTTGCAAATTTAATTCCTTCTGACTGAAAATGTGAGGTTTATAATCAATAATCTTTTAACTCACTAAAACTAAAAGCTATATTATGAAGACCAAAATTCTTATCTGTTAAATGAGGGAAAGAAACTGTTAGGTTTGCAACAATCCTTCCAACATTGAAGTTATTAATGATAACAATCATATTTGTAGCTACCACTACTGGACACTTGTGTATGCTAGGCACTATAGTTAGCACTTTGTATACACTGCAGGGAAGGCTATTTAGCTGACCTCTACTGACCTAACCTGCCAGGGTAACCACATTGTGAAGGCCCTCTGCGAATGGTACCTACCAGTGCTTGCGGCTCATCATACTCACTGTTAATTTCTGCTGCGTTAGTCCTCGTATGCTTACCAAGAATCAGTTTATAATAGCTGTACTTGTTACTGTAACTGTGAATTTTAACTATTATAGAAACTGGTGAAATATGAGAAAGGGAGTTGTTTCTGTGAAAACAAAATTGAATATTTTGGGAGGTTTCAACAATGGGGAAGCGGCCAAAAAAAAAAGCTGTCCAATTAAGATTTGTGTGGGTGGACAGAAGTTTGAAAACAGTGTTAATAATCCGGAGTGATTTACTGGAATTGGGATGTTAGTACAGAAAGTGGTTTTACCTGAGTCTTCCCAGATGTCTTTAAGTTCTCACTGCATTGAAAGAAGCCCAACCTAGACCTCACAGATGCAGTGATATGCATGTGGCTTATCCAAAAAGCTCAAAAAACACCCCCTGAAGGACTCTCTGTTCAAAGCAAAGGCCATGGCCCCACATTAAAAACTGGGAACTTCTACCTTTTAAGGTAAAATATTTGATGTTATGTTTTATATCAATAATTCACTCCTTCAACTATAAGCTCTCCAAAATCCTTTCCCAATCCCTCAAATAAGCCTTTGTTTTATTTCATTTAGCTTCTACAATAATCTTGACAGATAGGTTTACTTATGCCCACTTTAGAGGAGAAACTGAAGTTTATCGTAATATAAACAACCTGTGTCTAAGTGCGCAGGCTTAGTCACTTCAGTCATGTCGGACACTGCAGCCCTATGCACTATAGCCCGCCAGGCTCCTCTGCTAATGGGATTCTCCAGGAAATGATACTGGAATGGGTTGCTTTTTCCTCCTCCAGAGGATCTTCCCCGCCCAGGGATCGAATCCGCGTCTCCTGCACCTTCTGCATGGCGGGTGGATTCTTGACCATTGAGCCACCGGGGAAGACCATAAACAACTCAAAGTGAAATAGCTACTAGCAGAGACGAGTTTAAGAGGCCAAAACTACAATTCCCATAACTGTGTTCTAAGCCTGTATCCGGCTCCTAGACGATATCCTGAGTGCTGGTCAGGTAAGGACACACCACAGGGACACTTGAGTTTGAAGCATCAATATCTTTTCAGCCCCACCCCCATCTAAAGCTCTTAATACAATGATCTTAATATAATCATCTATAGTCTATTGGTCATAGATAGATTGGCATAGTTTGTGAAAAGAAAAGAAAAAAGTCTTCATCAAATCGCCTACTACCGTTTTAGGGAATATCAACTTTGATACGGTGATCCAAGTGACATTCCAGAAAGGTCTGGGGATGCAGGCGCACCGTGGCCTCTTCCAGCCGCAGCCCAGATGGTCCCAGCCCGCAGCCGGCCCTTACCTGCGGTCACGTGGCGATGCGGCAGGTGCTGCCGGAGCCCGGGTCACCGCACAGAGCTGCTGTTCCCAGGGTAGCCGCCAGATGGGATGACTCGGCTCAATTTTCCCAGCCCTGAATTCCTAACATAGAGGAAAGGAAACGAGAAGCAGGGTCTGTTCAGGATAACGGGTCAGCGCAGAGTGCTGGAAAGTGAAACTCGTACGAGGAAAACCAAAACAAATCAAANTTTCTTGGCAAAACTCTATTAGTCTTTGCCCTGCTTCATTCTGCACTCCAAGGCCAAATTTGCCTGTTAGTCCAGGTGTTTTTGATTTCCTACTTTTGCATTCCAGTCGCCTATAATGAAAAGGACATCTTTTGTGGATGTTAGTTCTCAAAGGTCTTGTAGGTCTTCATAGAACCGTTCCAACTTTATGCCCGTTACTGGTTGGGGCATAGACTTGGTTTACCATGATATTGAATGGTTTGCCTTGGAGATGAACAGAGATTATTCTGTTATTTTTGAGATTTCATCCAAGTACTGCATTTCAGACTCTTTTGTTGACCATGATGGCTACTCCATTTCTTCTCAGGGAATCCTGTCTGCAGGAGTAGATATAATGGTCATCTGAGTTAAATTCACCCATTCTATATCCTTCTATATTCACATGTAAGTTCCTTTTTTAAACTGCTGCTGCTAAGTCGCTTCAGTCGTGTCCAACTCCATGCAACCCCATAGATGGCAGCCCACTAGGCTTCCCTGTCACTGGGATTCTCCAGGCAAGAACACTGGAGTGAGTTGCCATTTCCTTCTCCAATGCTTGAAGGTGAAAAGTGAAAGTGAAGTCGCTCAGTCATGTCCCACTCTTAGCAACCCCATGGATTGCAGTCTACCAGGCTCCTTTATCCATTGGATTATCCAGGCAAGAGTACTGGAGTGGGTTGCCATTTTCAACAATAATTTTGTAAATCAGAAATTGCCTTTTATAGTTCTAAAATTTATATTTGGTTTTATTTTTATAATATATGTTTCTCCACTAAGAATTCCCATATTTTCATGTGCTTCAAAAATGTCAGGGTAGGTAGAGCTGGATCTTGTCTCTCTGAAGGGGAGTTCCATGTCCAGTAGCATGTTTGGGGGGTATCTATGGTCTTTGTATGGCTTTGGGCAGCCTGTCTGCTAATGGGCAGGGTTGTATTCCTGCTTTGCTAAAGGTTTGGTGTGGGGTAAGGAGCATTAGGGTGCTGCCTTGGGGTGAGGCCTGGTCTTAGTGTTGAGGTGGAGGCCTTTGGGAGAGCCCACCCTGGTACTCTGTGATGACCTAGACGGGTGGGGTGGGGAATCAGAGGGAGGCTCGGGAGGGAAGGGATATATGTAGAATTATGGCTGATTTGTGTTGTAGTATAGCAGGAACCAACACAACATTGTGAAGCAATTTTCCTCCAATTAGAAAATACATTTTAAAAATCTTCACCTTATATGAGTGGCTTTCAAATCTATCTCACAACTCCAACCTCTGAATGATCTTTGGGGCTTGCTGCTTTTGATTGTGTTTTCCCTCGACAATTACATGGTCTAAAAATGTTAAATATTATGTCATGCACCTCTGGACCATGTTAAAATTCTCTGAAGAATGTTGGTTTTCTGTTGGTTTTACAAGCAGCCAACCCAATTACATTTTGATTGCAGGTTCTTTCTTACCTCTGGGCATGGTGGTCCCAGCGTTGGTTCAGTTTTCACAGCCCTGGCTACAGGATTTAATCTATCCCTCACTTGTTCCACTCAGATTTGGTCCAGGACTAAGGCTCTGGTTTCCATGGTTCTTCAGTCCTCCAAACCTTTGCCAGGTTTCTCTGTACATGTTCAGCCTAGAGATGATTCATACATAGATTCATCTTCTTCCTCAACTCTTTCAGACCCCTCCCCATGCCCCATACTGTCTACCTCGCAGGGGCTACTTTTCCTATTTCTCTGACCAAAGAGACAGGGTTTTCAGAGTTTTCACAACCTGTACTGTTCTACATGAGAGTGTCAGCCTTTGAGACAATGTTGTGAGGAAAAATAAAAGGGGGAAAATACATCCAGAAAACTGCCCCCCTCTTTGTGAAACACTCTTTTCCCACTTCCTGTCTCTAATAGGGTGATTCCCTCTTGCCTGCTTTACGGTGGTGCATAGTGTGACTGGGGCTGTTCTTGGAGAAGAATAGGAGAGAAAAAATAGGAAAAAAAAAAAAAAAAAGAGTAACTATGAGTATTCTCTTCATGCTCCCTGGCCCATAGGGTCTTTCTTTCCTGTCTTCTGTCCTGAGAAATAGACATTTCTTGGGGATTTTGACAATAGCACTTGCTATATAACTTCTCATTTTGATTTGTTCTTGGATAAAAACTGAGAATTTAAGAAATAAAAAAAAAAAAAAACAAGAAACTCACAGCTACTTCCTTGGTCATTTTTCATATTGTGAGTTTTGACTCTACTTCCAAATCTGTCTGCTCTTGTTGTTTTTAGAGTCTTCAAGATTTTGTCCAGTGCATTTATTTGATTGTAATCACTGTAAAAAAAATAAGCTGCAGTGGGCTTACTTCATTATGACCTGAAATAGACAATTTTCAGATCAGTCATTCAGTCATGTCTGACTCTTTGCAACCCCATGAATCATAGCACACCAGGCCTCCCTGTCCACCACCAATTCCCAGAGTCTACCGAAACCCATGTCCATCGAGTCGATGATGCCATCCAGCCATCTCACCCTCTGTCGTCCCTTTCTCCTCCTGCCCCCAATCCTTCCAGCATTAGGGTCTTTTCCAATGAGTCAACTCTTTGCATGAGGTGGCCAAAGTATTGGTGTTTCAGCTTCAACATTAGCCTTTCCAATGAATACCCAGGACTGATCTCCTTTAGGGTGGACTGGTTGAATCTCCTTGCAGTCCAGGGGACTCTCAAGAGTCTTCTCCAACACCATAGTTCAAAAGCATCAATTCTTCCATGCTCAGCTTTCTTCACAGTCCAACTCTCACATCCATACATGACCACTGGAAAAACCATAGCCTTGACTAGACAGACCTTTGTTGGCAAAGTAATGTCTCTGTTTTTCAATATGCTGTCTAGGTTGGTCATAACTTTCCTTCCAAGGAGTAAGCGTCTTTTAATTTCATGGCTGCAATCACCATCTGCAGTGATTTGGGAGCCCCCCAAAAATAAAGTCTGACACTGTTTCCACTGTTTCCCCATCTATTTCCCATGAAATAATGGGATAAGATGCCATGATCTTAGTTTTCTGAATGTTGACAACTTTAAAGCACTTTTAAATACATTTTGATACATTTCTTTCTTAATTCCTTGTTTGTTTATTGACTGATTCCCCTCCATGACTTAAAGGAGAACTCTGTGCAAGAGGTTTGGTTCTTAATTCTCTGCTACATTCTCAGCACTTAAAAAAATATCTAGGGAGGAGGGAGGGGGGTTCAGGATGGAGAACACGTGTATACCTGTGGCAGATTCATGTTGGTGTATGGCAAAACTAATACAATATTGTAAAGTAATTAACCCCCAATTAAAATAAATAAATTTATATTTTAAAAAATAAATAAATAAATAAAAGAGAAAAAACATCTGGTACCTAGTAACTCTCAATAAATATTTATTTGATAAATGGAATCTTTATGCTTTAGTGCTTTTTTCAGCACTTTAGATTTTACTTAAAATAATTTCCTAGAAGTTAAATTATAGCCCCAAAGGTATAATTATCTTTTAGCTTGTTATCATGTTGTCAGATTCTTTGGAAAAATGTTCTACTCTACACTAATAAGTGCAAGTCCCTGTGTCATCACACTAGAATGAACTTTTTTTCTTTTTACATTTTCTAAGTTATAAGTGAAGATGTTATCTCATTGTTATTTTGTCTATACCAAGTACTTTTAACCCAAGCATCCCTGATTTCCAAAGCAATCTTCATTACCAGGACAGAACCATTCAACCAGTGTGTTCTGTATGCTCTGCCTTTGAAAATCCCCCTAAAGGGGGCTCTTCTTTAGATCCTGTTGCTAGAGAAAAGAAAAGAGGGGTGTTTTTAAAAGTGTGAACCAAATCATGAATATCCTTTTGCTAAAAACACCCCTAGAGGCTACTAACTTCTTAATTGCACCACCCCCCATTCAAAAAGGTGTTGTAATTCTCTTCTGAAATAATCAGAGTGGTGTTTTTCAACTCAAAAATCTCATAAGGATCATCCCATGTGCTTCTAGTTTCTACTACCAGGGTGAGGTCACTTGAACTAATCATTAAAAATAATGAAAATGCTGAATAATAGTCTTCACATGGAAAACATTTAAATGTAAAAGATGAGAGAAAGTCCCAGATAATTTTAAGAAATTAAATTTGAAGTTTTAAAGTTAAAAATTAAAGCCTTTCATCGAGGATGTAAGTCAAGTTCTGGGGTTTCAGCATTCTGTGGGAATTTACCAATACCAAACACCTGAGCTTGGATTCAGTGGCTTTTGTTGACAGACCTTATGGCCAGGGACCAACTCAGGGTGAAACTCTCTTAGTTAACATTGTAAGCCTATTAACTTTACCTTTGCAATAGTTTCAAATCAGATCTGGTTCATGTGCCACTCCCTCTAATTCTAGGAAAGTACAGAGAAAACTGTCTTGGGAGGAGTGAGCAAGAAAAGTAAAAGAAAATGTGTGAGGGGAAAAACTCCCCAATAAATTCTGGTCTTTATACCTTTTTTCCCTCTGGGAGAGTATAACTGTCATGGAACCTCAGGTTGAGTTTGTCCCCACCTGTGACCCACACAGATTTAGAAATAGCATATATAATACTCCTTTGAAAGAATATCCACCTTTGTCTTCAAGGAACTCCCACCAATCTTTCCAAGACAAGTTTCCATCAGGTGCTCAGAGGTGCCTCCCATGTCAATAGGAGAACTGAAGCAGTTCTGACCCAGGGCAGAGTCATCAGTATTTCTGATGAGGGGGCCAGCAGCACAGATGGCCTGACTCTCTCTCTTTCTTACTTCTAGTCTCATGCTTGGGTTTCTCAGGGGACCAACCAAACAAGGCGCCGGAAACTGTCTATTAAGTCCACTTAGGTCAACTTCCCAGGGCACCAAGCAGGATGGAAAGCAGAGAAGAGCACACATGAAGGTGCTCAGTGCACACAGGAAGCTGAACAAGTACCAAGACATTTCCACCACAGGAATCTCTGTATCCTGTTCCAAAGCTCCACCCAGGTTATGGAGCTGTGTCTGCAAAACTCGATCTGTATACGCATGTCCTATCTAGCAAGTAACTTAGCATTGCCAATAAATGTTCATTTTCTACATCCTACCATAACTTAAAACACATCTGTCCCTGGGATTGGTTGCACAGCTAGTCATTAGCAATCCAAAAAGGGGAGGAAAAGGCATCAACTCTCTCTTCATTCCCTCCTTGCTTTTCTTCAGTGAAGGAAAAATCAACCATGCTTTTTCGGGAGCCATGCTTTTTCGGGACTGCATATGCTAGTTAATAAGATCCTTGTGTTTTATAAGCCATGTAAGTGGGTGTGACTTTCTCCAAGGTCTCTGTCACTACAGACACCACACAGAGTAGAGGGTCCCCTAATCAGGTACAAGGAATTTTCTCTCACTTTACTTCATTCTGGAATATTAAGGTCTTTTATAAATTCTGATAAATTCCCTTTTCATCTTTATTCTGTTACAAATACTTTCTAATTTTCCTTGCTATGGCTTCTTAGATATATCCATTATTTAAAAGTGGACATTTAACTTCCAAATACATGGACTTTTCAAAGTAACTTTGACATTAATTTCTCATTTTGATATTAATTTCTCATTTAAATATTTTTTCTCTGCAATCACCCCCTGTGTTTTTCAGTCTTCTAATTTTTTTTAGGCTTTCAATGGCTAAGACAAAGATTTCTCTTGGTAAATGTCACATTGCACTTCAAAATATGAGGGCTATTTTCAAATATCTTTTTTAAAATATAAATTTATTGATTTTAATTGGAGGTTAATTACTTTACAATGTTGTACTGGTTTTTCTATACATCAACATGAATTCACCACAGGTATACACATGTTCCCCATCCTGAACCCCCTTCCCTTTGATATTGATTTTTAGTATAACCCCACAGTGATAAGAAAACATACTCTGTATGATTTCAATACCTTTAGACCTTGAAATTCTCACACCTTGTTTTATGTCCCTGGGTATGTTTCAGTCTTCTAGCTTATAGTCTATGGGAAACTGAAGAATTTGTATCCTACTGTTGTGTGAAAATTGTACAAAATTCTGTTGAATTGGTTTGTGGTGCTTTTCAGATCTAATATATCCTTCTACTTTTCTGATTATTAATTATATTATTTTTTAGAGTTTTATATTGAAATTCCAACTAAAATATTATCTACTTAAAATAATTTTAATATATAGTAGAAATATATATCAGAGAAGGCAATAGCACCCCTCTCCAGTACTCTTGCCTGGAAAATCCCATGCACAGACCAACTTGGAAGGCTACAGTCCATGGGGTCGCGAAGAGTCGGACATGACTGAGCAACTTCGCTTTCACTTTTCACTTTCCTGCTTTGGAGAAGGAAATGGCAACCCACTCCAGTGTTCCTGACTGGAGAATCCCAGGGACAGGGGAGTCTAGTGGGCTGCCATCTATGAGGTCTCACAGAGTCAGACACGACTGAAGTGACTTAGCAGCAGCAGAAATATATGTAACTTTATTCTGTATTTCTGGCCCTAGAGTTGGTTGGTACATTGGACGTGGTGAGCCTAGCCATAAGCTATGTGCTTCAGTCTAGCTAACAACTACTATGAGGATTTAGAGGCACCCATCAAGTTTACTAAAGCATCATCATATTCTGAGTGTGTGTATATATATATAAAATTTGATGAAGAGAAAGAGTATTTGTAGCTAACATTCTAGGGACCTTTGGTGAAGCACAATTAATAGTTACAGAATCACACCTTCATTTACATAAGACTAAATGTATACAGAGAACATGATGAGAAACACTGAGCTGGATGAAGCACAAGCTGGAATCATGATTGCCAGGGAAAATATCAATAACCTCAGATATGCAGATGACACCACCCTTATAGCAGAAAGTGAAGAACTAAGGGGCCTCTTGATGAAAGTGAAATAGGAGAGTGAAAAATTTGGCTTAAAGCTCAACATTCAGAAAACTAAGATCTTGGCATTTAGTCCCATCACTTCATGGCAAATAGATGAGGAAACAGTGGAAACAGTGACAGACTTTATTTTGAGGGTCTCCAAAATCACTGCAGATGGTGACTGCTGCCATGAAATTAACAGATGTTTGCTCTTTGGAAGGAAAGTCATGACCAACCTAGATAGTATATTAAAAGGCAGAGACATTACTTTGCCAACAAAGGTCCATCTTGTCAAGGCTATAGTTTTTCCAGTAGTCACGTATGGATGTGAGAGTTGTACTGTGAAGAAAGCTCAGGGCCAAAGAATTGATGCTTTTGAACTTTGGTATTGGAGAAGAGACTTTAGAGTCCCTTGGACTGCAAGGAGATCCAACCAGTCCATCCTAAAGGAGATCAGTCCTGGGTATTCATTGGAAGGCCTGATGTTGAAGCTGAAACTCCAGTACTTTGGCCACCTGATGCGAAGAACTGACTCATTAGAAAAGACCCTAATGATGGGAGAGATTGAAAGGCGGGAAGAGAAGGGGATGACAGAGGATGAAATGGTTGGATGGCATCACCAACTCAATGGACATGAGTTTGAGTAAATTCTGGGAACTGGTGATAGACAGGAAGGCCTGGTGTGCTGCAGTCCATGGGGTCACAAAGAGTTGGACACCACTGAGTAACTGAACTGAACTGAATGTGATAAGCATGGTAACTAGACGTTCGGTAACACAGCAGTGAACAAAGCAGTCAAAAAATTACAGCTTACATGAAAATTACATTCTAATTGGCGATACAGTTAATATATATGAATAAAATACAAGAATTTATACTAAGAAAAAACAACAGAAATAGCAGAGTACTTTGTCACCAGCTATTCTGGCTTCTGAAAGCCAATTGTTTATATTTTCAGGAAATTTGGAAGGCAGTTGTTGTCACTTTAGCTGCTTAAAACTAGCCTCATCAGAGACTTCCCTGGTTGTCTAGTGATTAATATTCCACATTTCCACTGCAGGAGGCACAGGTTCAATTCCTGGACAGGCCAGAAAGAAAAACCAAAAAAAATTAGCCTTGATAAAAGTATTTACCTCATAGAAATAAGCAACAGTACAGATTGGTGCACTGCCTGCCCCAAGCCACTAGTCATCTGTTGAACATTTATCAGAACAGCCTGCACCATGAGCCTATAGAGGAGGAGAGCTCCCTTGTTAGCGAGAATGGGGAAGGAGAACTCCAGGATGCAGGGAGCATCTGAGCAAAAGCTGCCCTGAGGTGAGGGGGGCCAGGCAACATGGCTGCAGAGAGAAGAGCATTCCTGGAAGAAGCATGCCAAGCACAAATTGCACCAAACTGGGTGGAGTGACAAGGGGAGCAGAGTGGCTCACAAGGCCAGAGAAGCCAAAGGGCCAGGTCATATTGTCTTGCAGGTCACCATAAAGCCTGACTTTTACTCTGACACGAGGTTATTAGAAGTTTTTCAGCAGTGTGGTAACATGATTAAGTTAATGTTTTAACAGATTCATTTTGGCAGATTTGTTGGGAATCAACTGAAGTTGGTGAGGATAGAAGGGGCCCAGGGGGAAGTTACTGCCATACCCAGGTAACCTGGGTGACAGGGAGCAGTGGGTGGGGCAGTGTCTAAATGGAGTGATGAGAAGTGGTTGGTTCTTGAATATGTTTTTATAGTGGAACTGACAAAATTTGCTGAAAGATCAGAAACTCCAAATCTTCTTGATCACCTGAAAAGACAAAATGCTACTTACCGAAATGGATAAGACAGTGAGAGGACAGGTTTGGGCTGAAGTGAGGGGTGCAAGTTAGAGCAGTAGCTCCAGGTCAGACATGCTACACTTGACATGTTTATGAGATGTCTGGTTAGCAGATGTCTTCTCTCCAGCCTCATACAGATTACCTTTCCTTCCGTGTCTCTGCAAATGCCCTACCTGGAATAGTTGCCTGCAAACTAGTAACTCTTGTGTATTTGCAGCAACAAAGTGACAGGTCTCATGTCATTAATGTGACCAGAAACTCCGGTAAACTGTCCATTTCTGTCTCTGAAACCTTTCCCCTGGACTTGAGTGACTGAACTCAAGTCACACAGTAGCACATAACTATAGATTCAGTGCGCTGATCTGGTGAAAAGCATCTTTCAGTTGCCCATTTTTTATTTGGCCCAGGGGCCTGGGGAAATATCGGAGGATGGACACATAGACACAGATTCTGACTGATGAATCTGCAGTGACCCTCAGTCCTGGGATGTCTTCCCAGAGTCAAGTGATGATGTGCTCAGGAGTCTCTCTCTAAAATCATGGCTGGCCAAAAACAGAAGTCAAAGGACACTTATGAAGATGAGGTAGGGGTAGAAGATTCTTGTCCACATTGAAAAAGTGTGAAAAGACAGACATCTTGTCTAAGTCACCCAAGAACTGCATTTGCATGTGTGAGTGTGAGTGTAGCATCACCCATCTCTCTTTCACCTAGTTTCTAACCTTGGGTCAGCCCAGGGTGAAAGAAAGGGAGATATTAACATGTGACTGAAGTCTGCATTTTATACCTTTGTGCTGTGTCTCAATTAATCAAAGATTTGCCATAGAACTTCACTGGCAGTGAGCCACACCAAGACATTTCATAAAATACGAGCTGATTAACTTCCTTTTAATTTGTGTGATAATTAACATCCTAAGTTTTTAACTCTGTTAATTGTCCTCCCACAAAGAGGCTGATGGGGCTTTCCCAATGCCTTTTGTGACAGTCCTCTTCCCAAGGGGTGGCTTCATTTTCTTTATGATACAGGGTTCCCCTGTCATTCATCAAGACCTAGAGGTAGGTGTGCAGTTATCTCTCCAGCCATTCTGTCAGGAGCCACGCCTGTGCCCATAAATCAAACACTGAAAGTCATTTGGTATTTTATCAGGATGTCAGGCTAGCTCTGTGAATGTCCCTTCCTCTTAATGAACAATTAACTTGCTAAAAGCTATAAGGCCCCAAATACATCTGAGCCCCATGGGCCGTGGTTGAGCACATCCTGGTGCACAGGCGGCTTTTACATCATCACACACTGAGGAAATTCAAGAGCAAAACTGCCATGTTGATGACAGGCTTCTTAAGTGCAAAGATGTCTGTTCAGACCTGCCTCAGAACACAGGAAGGGGAAGGAGAAAGTGATTATCAGGGCTTTTCACTCCAGAATTGCATAGTAACTTCACAAATTACATATTCCATGAAGGAGATTTTATTATACTTGCATTGCATTTGAGGAAACTGAGGCACAGTGAAATTAAATGAAACACAACAGTCATATAGGCCATAAGTGGCAGGATTTGAATTCAATTACATATGACCTCTAAGGTTTTAATCTAGTGGATATTGCATCTATGAATAAAAGAAATCAATAATTCATTAAACATTTATATACTAGGTACAATTATGGTATCTTTACATAAATTATTTGTAATATTTACTATAGTCCTCAGAGCTGGATTGAAGCATATGTTCTTCTGAGGAAAAGGAGCTTCCTCATGGCCATGTAATCTGTTCAGTCTACCCAGCCCAAAAGCAGAGGTGGGCTGCTGAGAGGGTCCAACCATGTAATCTGTTCAGGCTACCCAGCCCAAAAGCAGAGGTAGGCTTCTGAGAGGATCTTGGCCATACCTGTTTGGGTGCCTGAATGACCATCAGCACACATACCCTTGCCTACCCGAAGTCATCACATGGGTTCAGCCCAAAAGGATTTTGGGCAAGAGGGCCATGAGCTAGGTTGAAGATGGGCAAGGTCAGGGCTGGCAAGGAAGAGCAGAGAGATACTGGAAGAGACAAAATGATGAGCATTGACCCAGCATTTCCTTTTTACACCAGGTCACTATCTTCCCTCTCTTTCTAATCCAAACATTTCTCAGATATATTTCTCTGGTCGTATTACAGTTTCCCAAATCTGGATTCTTTTGCCAACAGTTCAATGACACTATTTCAATTTAGATTGCCAATTCTTAATGTTGAAATATGAAATATGTTTTTGAGAAGCCATGTTTCTGCCTGTCACCACTAGTAATTCTCTTTTCCTTGAAACTGCATTTTCTATTTGGTTTGTGTGACTCCATATCTTCTGCTTCCCCTGCTATCTCTTTAATTATTTCATCAGTGTCTCCTTGGCCTGCTCATTTTTTCCTACCATTAATGGCTGAGAAACTAATTGTCCTCTCATACTTCCCTAGTGACCTCAACAAGGTACCACTACTGTGAAAAGAAGGAGTAAGTGTGGTAAGCATCAGAATTGTGCTGCTAACAATAATTTCTCTCTTGTTAATGAGGTCCTATCATGTCCTTTAGCCATCCAACAAGTAACATGAGAAATACTCTAGATTTCTCAATCTCCTTCATCACACCATAACAGATTATCATTTAACCATGCACATTGTAGCCTTAAAATAAAATTTAAGTCCAAGACATGCTGTATAAATCGCAGTTCTATAGAATGTTAAAGTGAGACAAAATTGAACTCCACAAAAATACTAAAATGAATTCAACGAAGTTACAAGATACAAAATATACATGTAAAAATCAGTTACATTTATGTACTCTAATAAGAAATTATCCAAAAGTGAAATGAAAAAACAATTCCATTTACAGTAGGACAAAAAGGAGTATAATACTTGGAAATAAAACTAAACTATGAAATGAAATTTTGATACAGTACTGAAATTAAAGATAAAAAGAAATGGGATGTTTTTAACCCATGTTTAAAGATTGGAAGAATTTTAACATATTGTTAAAATGTTCATACTATCCACAATTATTTATGTGTGCATGCTAAGTCACTTCAGTTCTGTCTGACTCTTTATGACCCAATGGACCATAGCCTGCCAGGCTCCCTTGGGATTTTCCAGGCAAGAATACTGGAGAGGACTGTCTTGCCCTTCACGGGATCTTCCTGACGCAGGGATTGAGCCCAAGTCTCTTATGTCTCCTGCATTGGCAGCTGGATTCTTTACCACTAGCACCACCTAGGAATCCCAAAGTGATTTATAGATTCAATGTAAACCATTTCAAAATTCTAATTCATCACATTTTTTTCTACAGAAATAGAAAAATCCTAAAATTCATGTGCAACCACAAAAGATCACAAAGAGCCAAGCAATTTTGAGCAAGAACAAAGTTAGAAGCATCATGCTTCCTGATTTTAAACTATATTACACAGCTACAGAATAAAACAGACACATAAATCAATGGAACAGAAAGAATAGAGAGTCCAGCAAGAAGCTCACTCATATATAGTCAACTGATACTTAACAAGAGTGTCAAGAATAGACAATGGAGAAAGAACAGTGTCTTCAACAAATGGTGCTGGGGAGAATGGATATCTACACACAAATGAATGATACTGAACTGGACCCTTATATCATACATTACACAAAGTATTAACTCAAAATGGAATAAAGGCCTAAGTGTGAGATATGAAATAGTAAAGAACCTAGAAGACTACACATGGAAAAAATTTCCTGATGTTTACCTTGGCAAAAATTTCTTAGATATGATATCAAAAATACAGGTAACAAAACAAAAGTTGACTGCATGATACCACTTATGTAATGAGACTGAAATAGTCAAACTCACAGAAACACAATGTAAAATAGTGATTGACAGGAGCTGGGTGGAGGGAATATGGCAAGATATTAGTCAAAAGACACAAAATTTAATTATACAAGATAAATAAGATCTAGATTCAAAATACTATAACTATAATGTTTATAGTTAACAATATTGTAACAT
This sequence comes from Neotragus moschatus, assembly GCA_006410615.1. Taxonomy (NCBI): domain Eukaryota; kingdom Metazoa; phylum Chordata; class Mammalia; order Artiodactyla; family Bovidae; genus Neotragus; species Neotragus moschatus. The sequence continues at coordinate 594,822 of SJYA01002888.1, forward strand.
AAAGATTTTCTGAAAAGGTAGATCCGCTAAAGTTCTTATGATAATAATAATAAGTGATAATAATAACAGCCTTAATGATAATAAATGAGGACTAGAAAGAAAGGTTTTGGAAATGATGGATAGACTTATGGCATAGATTGTAATGATGGTTTTATAAGTGTATAATTATCTCCACTCTCATCAAATTGTATACATATATTAATTATGTACAGATTTTTGTATACCAAAAAAATGTTTTACTCAATTAATAAGAAAAAATCAAACTGAAGAAGTTTACTTTACTACAGGACTTATTAGAGCCTTTATACTGTTGTTGGGCTCTATGGAGCAAAATCGTGAGACAGCACATAGACAGTGATGGGCTGCTGACCAAAGTCAGACATGTGTTTCCCCACACTGAGTGTCTTCTACACATCAAGCAATAAGCTAAATGCTCAACTTTTATTACCATACTTAGTCGACTCAACAATTTTGTGGAATTAGCAAAACAATTATCATCATCACCATTTTGTAGATTTTAAAACATCTCATAAAGGTGGAATAATTTTTCCACCATCACGCATGGAGACAGACTAGTATCTGCATTGAAGAGCTACTTGGGGGATCAAATGACTTGCTAATGTGAGTCACTAAGCTCACTTCTTGGCACACAGGAAACACATAATCAGAATACCATTCTTGTTAACTAAAAATATTATCAGAGGTCAAGTATGACTTGCATTTCTTCCCAAAGTGTAGTAACAGGGAGATAATCTACTTTTCCATGAAACAATGACAACAAGCAGACAAAATACACTAAACATTTTCAAAACTCTGGATATCAGACAAAGAAAGACTAAGTCCTGAGAAATAAGAAGAAACTAGGTAAGCTCTATAAATCCCTCAGTTTACTGCTTGAGAGACTTTTCAATTTGGGTCATGGATAAGGGGAACCCAAAGAGCTTTTGCTGCTTGATCCTTAAGTTGACAAGATAGAGCCAAGAATTCTGAGAGACCAAGACAGCTAGAGTTTGCATAACAGTGTATGAAAGAGAGGACTGTTCCTATAGAGATGCTCAGAGAACTACAGAGATCCCCCTTGAAGTATTCATACAAGAACTGATCAGCACTTGCATAGGGAAAAGAACATCTAAAAGAGATATAGAAGAGTAACAGTGATCACATAGTACTGGCAATACTGTTCATTCCCGATAGCTAAAGGGGAAGCACTTAGCATTCATGGGCCATTAGGTAGACTACTCAGGAATGTTTTATCTTATTAGTGAAGAATAATAAATGATAGATATAGCACAATGCCATCGTGGTTCTGATTTTGCAATGATGTAAGTATATTCAAAGCCATCGGCTCTGGATGAACTGTGTTCTCCACAAAATTTACACACTGGAAGCATAACTCCCAATATGCTGATATTTGGGAGGAAATTCAGTTATTAGATTTAAATGAGGTCATAAGGATGGCCACCTGATGCCAAGAACTGACTCATTGAAAAAGACCCTGATGCTGGGAAAGATTGAAGGCAGGAGGAGAAGGGAACAACAGAGAATCAGATGGTTGGATAGCATCACCGACTCAATGGGCATGAGTTTGAGCAAGCTCCAGGAGTTGGTGCTGGACAGGGAAGTCTGGTTTCCTGCAGTCCATGGGGTTGCAAAGAGTTGGACATGACTGAGTAACTGAACTGAACTGAAGAGGATGGAGCTCCCATGATGGGAATATTATACTAACAAGAAGAAAGAGAGAGATTTCTCCTTCTGTCTGCCATGTGAGGACACAGAGCAAAGGAGGCTGTAAACCAGGAAGAGCCTTCTCTGGGGACCTGAAAGGATGGCACCTTGATTATCTCAATAGCTGCAGAAAAAAATTTGGTGACCAAATTCAACATTCATTTGTGATTTTTTTTTTAAACTTTCCACTAAGTGAATGTGAAGGGAATAATAAAGGCTGTATATGACAAACCCACAACCATCATATTCAATGGTGAAAGCCTGAAAACATTTCCTCTAAGGTGAGGAACAAAGACAAAGATATCCACTCTTGTCACTTTTATTCAACACAATATTGGAAGCCTGGGCTTCCCTGATAGCTCAGTTGGTAAAGAATCCACCTGCAACGTGCAAGACCTGGGTTCAATGCCTGTGTTGGGAAGATCACTTGGAGAAGGGAAAGGCTACCCATTCCAGTATTTTGGCCTAGAAAATTCCATGGACTGTATAGTCCATGGGGTTGCAAAGAATCAAACATGACTGAGCAACTTTCACTTTCACATTGGAAGACCAAGGCACAACAATCAGACAAGAAAAATGAAAATAAAAAGAAGCCAAATCATAAAAGAAGTAAAAGTTATATATATAGTATCATGTCACTCTTTGTAGATGACATGATACTATATATAAGAAATTCTAAAAGCACCAACCAAAAAATTATTAGAACTTATCACTGAATTCAGGAAAATTAAAGATATGTAATTAATATATACAAATTTCTTACATTTCTATACACTAACAATGAACAATCAGAGAAATTAAGAAAATCATTTCATTTATATTGCATCAGAAAGAATAAAATATCTGTGAATAAATCTAACCAAGAAAGTGAAAGACATGCCCTGGAAAAACTATAAGACACTAATGAAAGAAAATGAAGGTAACACAAACAGATGAAAAGATATACCATGTTCATGAATTAGAATAATTAATTTTATTAAAATTAGTATGCTCCCCAATGCAATCTAGAGATTCAGTATAGAACTAGAACAAATAATTCTAAAATTTGTATGGATGCACAAAAGACTCCAAATAGTCAAAACAGTCTTGAGAAAAAGAACAAACCTGGAGATACCACACTTCCTGATTTCAAACTACAATGCTAGAATAATCAAAGCAGATGGTAAAAGTACAAAAACAAACACTTAGACCAATGGAACAAAATACAGATTCCAGAAGTAACTCTTACCAATATGGGATCAATTAACCTATGACAAAGGAAGCAGAAATATACAATGAGAAAAAGACAGCCTCTTCAATAAATAGTCTTGGTAAAACTGGACAACCACCTGCAAAACAATCAAGCTGGACTCTATCATAATATTCTCACATAACACTCAAAAATAAACTCAAAATTTATTAAAGTCTTAAATGTAAGAAATGAAACCATAAAACTCCTAGAAGGAAATAAGCAATATGTTCTTTTACACAGCTCTTAGCAATATTTTTTTGGGGAGGGAGATATAGCTCCTCAAGGAAGGTAAACAAAGCAAGAATCAACCAATGGTACTACATCAAACTAATACACTTTTGCATGAAGAAGGGAACTATCCAAAAAACAGAAATTTTGCCTACTGAATGGGAGAAGATATCCGCAAGCAATATATCTGAAGGGGGTAAATATACAAAATATACAAAGAACTTGTACAACTCAAAATTTAAAAAAAAAAAAATCAAATTAAAAATGGTCCAAAGACCTAAATAGACATTTTTCCCAAGAAGATATATATATATGGTCAACAGACACATGAAAAAATGCTCAGCGTCATTAATCACTAGGAAAATGCAAATGAAAACCGCAATATATCACCTCACATTTGTCTGAATAGCTATTATCAGGGCACCTGGGAAGAAGTATCAGCACAGGAAACAACATATATTGGTAAGGATGAGTAAAAAAGGGTAGAAAAGGATAATCCTAATGTACTGTTCATTGGAATATAAATTCATGTAAGCACTATGAGAAACAGTATGAAGTTTCCCCAAACTTTAAAAATAGAACTACCACAAGGTTCAACAATTTCACTTCTGAGTACATTTCCAAAGGGGGTAAAACAAAACAAAACCTATGTGACCAACAGTAGATGAACAGATAAAGAAGATATAGCATATATATTATGAATGAGTGAGTGAAAGTCAGTCATGTTCGACTCTTTGCAACTCCATGGACTACACATATACAGTCCATGGATTTCTCCAGAGCAGATTATGGTTGACTAGTTTTCCATTAATATAGGCTATCTATCTATCTGCTGCTGCTGCTGCTAAGTCACTTCAGTCGTGTTTGACTCTGTGAAACCCTATAGATGGCAGCCCACCAGGTTCCCCTGTCCCTGAGATTCTCCAGGCAAGAACACTGGAGCGGATTGCCATTTCCTTCTCCAATGCATGAAAGTGAAAAGTGAAAGTGAAGACGCTCAGTCGTGTCCGACTCTTAGCGACCCCATGGACTGTAGTCTACCAGGCTTTTCCATCCATAGGATTTTCCAGGCTAGAGTACTGGAGTGGGACACCATCGCCTTCTCTGATCAATCTATCTAGTCAACCTTAAATAGTGAAATATTGTCATTTGAAGCAACATGAATTGCTGGGGTCCAGCCCTGGTGGATCCAGGGAATTCGAAGTGAGGATGACGTCAGTGAGGAAAAACATTTATTATTAATATAAGATTAGATTAGGAAATAATAGTATAGTAGGAAATTTTAGGTGGAGAAAAGAGGCTGAATAACTTGGTTTACGTGGAGAACTAATAAAACTTCAGGACAAGAAGTTTGCACCATCTATGTTAGGCCACCTGTGTCCTCTTGAATATCAGAGGGTGCCCCGCCTTGGACTCTCTCTCTCGTGGAACTTAAAAGCCGGGACAAGTAAGTAGACATGGTGAGCCTCCACGCCCCAGATGGGAATTCAGCCAGAAATTAGAGTAAAGAGGAGACACAGGGGTAACCAGTCCAGCGACTGGCCTGGCCTGTATTGTCCTTCAAGGCCTTTTATACCTTTCTGATTGTACATACAGATCAATGGGTAATACAAAATTATGCAGTGTTAGCAGCCCAGACTTATCAAAACCAGGCTTTTCTCTCTGAATACCTAGTTGTATGCACAAGTCTTAGGTGACTAATATCTTCCAGCTAAAAGGCCAATTAACATTTTACAGCCCTTTTTTGATAAGGGTTTGTTAACCAGAAGACTCATTTGTGTTGTTCTTCCCAAAGTCTGGTGCCACTCTCAGAAAGCATTAAATAAAGTTACATTCTTACATAGCAAGGACACAAGAGGAGTGCAGTGCTATATAACAAAGAGGAAAGTAATTAAAAGTCTAGTGTTTCTAACATCAAAACTACTATATATCTTTTTCCATATCCCATTTACATTGATTAACATCCTCCCAGGTGCCTAAAAGATAAGGAATATGGAGGCCTGGCAGCAATCATTGAGTCAACAGTGAAATCCTGTCACCAATATGATTTTTGGCTCTTTAGAAAAGGCTCTGTATCTTTAAGATGCTTTAAGCTTTGTGCCTCTCACAGTTAGGGGGCTATAAGCAATTCACAAGCTGTAAAAGGTCTGGGGGAACCTGTTAGGCAAGTTAGAGAGTTACCAGAGGGGGTTGAGCTGAAACACTCTTTTCAAATGCAGAAGACTAAACCCCTGAATTAACTTTTTCCAGAGAATGTCAGAAGAGTGGAAAAGTACAATATAATAAGTCAGGCAGACTCTTATTTATGGGGTACATGCTCACGAAATACCAGGGGGTAAACCTGAGACCCAAATCGCCTTGCCCATCGGGCCTCCCACATGACCTTGTCACGGGTGGGATTCCTCACGCTGGCTCCTGGCAATGAATGAACTTAAAGGATATTATACTAAATGAAATAAATCTGAAAGATAAAGATGAATACCACATGATTTCATTTATTTGTGAAATCTAAAATATAAATGATCACACATAACAAAATAGAAACAGATTCATAGATAAACAGAAAACAAGAAAAGTGGTTTCCAGAGGGGAGGTGATAGGGAGAAAGTAGTTATAGCCGAGAGACATTAAGAAGTACAAACTTCCAGTTAGAAAATAAGTGAGTTACAGGGATGAAATATATAGCATGAGGAATAGTCAATAATAATGTCATATCTTTCTATGGTGACAGATGGAAGCTAAACTTACCTTGGTAAGTATTTTGCAATGTATGAAAATATTGAATTTCCCTGTTGTACATCAGAACTAACACAGTGTTGTTGATCAATTAAACTTCAAAACAAACCCATAGAGAAGGAAATGGAGAAAGAAATCAGACTTGTGGTTACCAGAAGTGGGAATGAAGGGAGAGCTGGATGAAGGTGATCAAAAGATCTAAACTTCAAGTTTAAGATAAATAAGTACTACAGATGAAAGTACATGATAAATATAATTATATAGGTACACTGTAAATATAATTAACACCGTTGTATGCTATATATGAACATTGTTAGGAGGGTAAACCTAAGTTCTCAACACAAGGAAAAACATTTGTTTTTAACTTTGTTTCTATACAAGATAATCATATTCACTAAAATTAATGTGATAATCATTTCATGATTTTTTCAAATCAAACAATTTTATTTTATACTTTAAGTATGTACAGTGCTGAATGTCAAATATATCTCAATAAAACTAGTAGAAAAATATATATTTTATTTATTTTTATGAAACTTCTACTGGCTTTTAATTAGGAAGATAGCAAATTATACCCTTAATCAGATGAAATATGTAAAAGTAATTATTTTAAAAACTGTGCATATTTAGGATTCAGTATAACAGAGTAAATATTCTAGAAATGTTAATGTTTTCGTATATTCCAGCTTAAGGCTTGGCATAGTTCAGTTCAGTTCAGTCGCTCAGTCGTGTCCAACTCTTTGTGACCCCATAAATTGCAGCATGCCAGGCCTCCTTGTTCATCACCAACTCCCGGAGTTCACTCAAACTCACATCCATAGACTTGGTGATGTCATCCAGCCATCTCATCCTCTGTTGTCCCCTTCTCCTCCTGCCCCCAATCTCTCCCAGCATCNTTGATCTCTGGTTCCTCTGCCTTTTCTAAAACCAACTTGAACATCTGGAGGTTCATGGTTCACATACTGTTGAAGCATGGCTTGGAGAATTTTGAGCATTACTTTGCAAGCGTGCGAGATGAGCAGTTGTGTGGTAGTTTGAGTGTTCTTTAGCATTGCCTTTCTTTGGAATTGGAATTAAAACTGACCTTTTCAAGTCCTGGCCACTGTAGATCTACATGTGCTGATATAAAGAAATGTTCAAGATATCAGTTCAGTTCAGTTCAGTCACTCAGTTGTGTCCGACTCTTTGCAACCTCATGAAGCGCAGCACTCCAGGCGTCCCTGTCCATCACCAACTCCCGGAGTTCACTCAGACTCACGCCCACTGAGTCAGTGATGCCATCCAGTCATCTCATCCTCTGTCGTCCCCTTCTCCCCCTGCCCCCAATCCCTCCCAGCATCAGAGTCTCTTCCAGTGAGTCAACTCTTCGCATGAGGTGGCCAAAGTACTGGAGTTTCAGCCTCAGCATCATTCCCTCCAAAGAAATCCCACGCTGATCTCCTTCAAAATGGACTGGTTGGATCTCCTTGCAGTCCAAGGGACTCTCAAGAGTCTTCTCCAACACCACAGTTCAAAAGCATCAATTCTTTGGTGCTCAGCTTTCTTCACAGTCCAACTCTCACATCCATATATGACTACTGGAGAAACCATAGCCTTGACTAGACAGACTTTTGTTGGCAAAGTAATGTCTGCTTTTCAATATCTCTGCTGTTCAAGATATATTACTAAGTAAAAAGAAGCATGGTTCAGAGGAGAATATATTATAACTCAATGTTGTAAAATTTTTAAAAGAAATCTGATATAGCCCTTTTTTTCTTCTAAGACACTCAAGAAATCATTAACCAGAGTCTCTTTGGAGGAGAGTAACTGGGGGAAGAAGGAAGCTTTTAGTTCAAATGTATACCTTTATGTGTAATTTGAATTTTTCTTACCAAATGTATTTATTGCTTTCAATTAAAAAAAAAATCAACAGGGGTGATCAGAATAGAAAGTTACAGGTCTTTTGAATTTTTTATTTATTTTAAAAAATGTTTGTTTATTTATTTGACTACACTGGGTCTTAGTTGCATACATGGGATCCTCAGCTGCAGTGAGTCCTAACTCCCTGACCAGGTATGCAACTGGAGCCCCCAGCATTGGGCGCTGGAGTCTTAGTCACTGGAGCACCAGGGAAGTCCTTACAGATCTTTTTTAATTCTTGCACTTTTGAGCATAAAAATATCTAAGAAACATTTTTTAATTGCTGTGCACATCCTCCCATAGAACACATTTTAAAAATAAACTACGGGTTTTTTTTAGTTTGTAAATACTGTTGTTAAATTTTTTTTTTTTTTTTTAGTAAAAGAAGTTCAACTTATAAATATTCAAGGTAACTTGAGAAATACATAGTAAAAAAAGAGAATAAAGCCCAGTACAAAGATTTAGCTAATATGCAAACTCCTGGCCCATCTAAATTTGGTATATTCAATCTACTTAACTGATTTGCTTCACGTGGTAAATTTTTTTGATAAAATTCAGCATTCCACCCTGGTTTTCTTTGTCAAGGGTATAGATGTATCCCTCTGCCTCCAGTGATTTGTGTTGTCTCTTGTAGCAGCGGGGCTGAGGAGTGGGAGTGGGTAGGAAGCTGGTGGAGGAAAGGGAAGACAGAATCCTCTGCACCTCTTAGGGCATTTTCACCTCTCACTTCATGCCTCTGAAAACAGAGACTAAACTCATGTATCTGTTAGACCACAAATACATTTAATCATAGAACAAGAGCATCATTAATCTCACTTTATTAATTCAATTCTTGTTGGGTGTAAATTCAGCGCTTCCTGAGTTGCCTGTCATTTAAAACTGAGGGACCTGGTAGAAAGCTGATAATTGTATGTCATTTTACTTTATAGTACAAAGTGGGCGTAGAAGAATCAGATGAGCTGTCTTTCTCCCTTTGATCTCTGGAGAAAAGAGAATTCTAATTGTTCCTTTCTATTTGTTCCTGAATTTAAAACTTCATTAGAGTGAAAAAAAAAAACTGAATTCATTATTACAAATTTTGTGCTAAAAGTTCACTCTCCCCAAATGAATATTTATATAGGCTTCTGATACATAATTCCAAAAAGAAAAAGAGAGAGAAGGAAAAGAATGGTTGTTCTTGGATGAGCAGAAGTGACATTGAATATCATTAAGTAACAGCAACCCCAACTCTAACAATGAAGTAACATTTCTTTTTTTTTTTAAGAAAGAACTATTCGTATTTCTTAAAGTCTCTCCGGGATGTAGGAGGAGAGCACACTGAATGCAATAACTTTTACAGAACATTTTTCTACTTTGGAGTTTTGTATTGTGAATCCCGCATTTGTTCCAGTGTTAAGGGTATCAGACCTCAATTTTGATTACAAGTTACACACATTCTACACATTGGAAAGTAAGTTTTAAATACTGAACTCCAGGGCAAGGTCTTCCCTTGATTCATTAATGTAACAAATACTCTTTCTACTTTGCTGAATTTCTGTTTGGAGACATTATTTAGAGCCCAGTATTTATTTGCTGACCACATTTGCCCTGTGTGTCCCCTGTCTGTCATTAAACAAATATTTGTTCATCCAATAAACATTTATTGAGAGTCTCCTCTGTGCCAGGCTGTCAGCTCAACACGAGGGTTTAGGGAAGATGAAGATAAATATATAAATAAAAAGACATGATCCCCACCCCCTAAGAGGTCACAGGCTGGCAGGCTACGGGCTCTTCCATCCAACGTCCATGTGGATGTTTTTTCCTGTGCATTTCGGGCCAGGACTGAAGTTAGGCCAACTTACACAGTAGGGCAAAATTCTAGGAGCCACTCACTCACAGAGGTGAGCGAAGGCGGACAGCATCCCCTGGCTGCCTGAGCTCCCTACGTGGCCTTTTCCTCCTGTCTGCTGCCCTTCTCTCAGTTCACTGACACACTCATGCTTATCTCAGTCACCATCCCCAAACGTTTATACTCGGTGCCTGTTTCTCATGCCCAGGTTACCCCCCCAGTAACCATCCTTCGTTTAACCACTTCTTCCAGGCCTTGTTCAATCCCCACCTTGAACGTCCTTCCCAGGCCTAAGAGCCTGGTCAGTTTCTCCCCACACACTTGCATTCCTGCAATGGCCTTTATCACCAGCCAACTTAAAAAATAATAATTTTCATTTTTTTGGAGACACTGCCTTGGGAGAGACCCCTGGTCTTCTCCTTACTTGTTGCTGTTCAGTTGCTCAGTCGTGTCTGACTCTGTGTGCCCCCGTGGACTGCAGCATGCCACGCTTGCCTGTCCTTCACCATCTCCTGGCGCTTGCTCACATTCATGTCCACTGAGTCGATGATGCTATCTAACCATCTCATGTTCTGCCACCCCTTCTCTTTTTGCCTTCAATCTTTCCCAGCTTCAGTCTTGTTGTAAGTAATGTCTTTCATTTTCCCTGAAAAAAATTTTATTTTTAATTGAAGTATAGGGTTTTGTTTGTTTGAGGTCCTTTTTCCCTTTGGCCATGCCACAGCTTGCGAGATCTGAGTTCTATACTATATATATGGGCTTTCCAGGTGGTGCTAGTGGCAAAGAACCCAAACTGCCAATGCAGGAGAGAGAAGACAGGAGACAGGCTCCAGCCCTGGGTCGGGAAGATCCCCTGGAGGAAGGCATGGCAACCCACTCTAGTATTCTTGCCTGGAGAATCCCATGGATGGAGAAGCCTGGTGGGCTACAGTGCACAGGGTCGCAGAGAGTTGGACACGACAATATATATAGTATATGTATAGTATGTATATATAGAGAGAATATGAAAAAGAATATTCTTTTTCAGATTTTTTTTCATTATAGGTTATTACAAGGCTAACAACAGCCTATTTGTATCCGAATTATTGCCTAGGAAACTCTCTCCGCAACCTGAGGTCGGGTGCCCATGGAAAGCAAGGCTTGTGTTCTAGTCTTTGCAGACCTCACTCCAAACCTTCGGGACCCAGTGCGCTGCTTTACACGGGCGTGTGTCTCAGTCCACTCAGGCTGCTATCACAGGTACCACTGACCGGGTGGCTTAACAACAGACACCTGTACTTCTCACAGTTCTCACAGTTCACAGGAGAGAGTGAAGCCCAAGGTGCCAGCAGCGGCAGTGGCTGGTGAGGGCTGGCCTCCCGGTTGGCAGACAGCTGGCTGTCTTCTTGCTGTGTTTTCACACAAAAGCAAGTTATCTCTCAGCTCTCCTTCATAAGGGCACCATCCCCTTTCCTGAGGCCTCTGCTCTCTTGACCCAGTCACCTCGCAAAGCCACACCTCCAAACACCATCACACTGGGAACTAAGTTTCAACATAAGGATTTAGCTGCTGCTAAGTCACTTCAGTCGTGTCCGACTCTGTGCGACCCCAGAGACGGCAGCCCACCAGGCTCCCCCGTCCCTGGGATTCTCCAGGCAAGAACACTGGAGTGGGTTGCCATTTCCTTCTCCAATGCATGAAAATGAAAAGTGAAAGTGAAGTCGTTCAGTCGTGTCCGACCCTCAGCGACCCCATAGACTGCAGCCTTACAGGCTCCTCTGTCCATGGGATTTTTCAGGCAAGAGTACTGGAGTGGAGTACCATTGCCTTCTAAGGATTTAGGGAAAAGCCCAAATAGTCCTGTAGACCAGAGTTTTAGCAAATGACTCCTTTATTTATCTGATTCTTTACAATCTTCAGCACATTTTTAGGGTTTCTTTTTGCTTTAACAAAAGCAAGCATTGATCTAAGGCATTCCCAGCACTTGAATTTAATTCTACAGAAGCAAGAAAGGAATTGTAAGAAGTTAGCTTGCTAGAAAAGAAAAAAATGTGTGTGTGTGTTTTTTTTTTTCCTAGCAGCTAATTAAATGCAACAACAGATTAAGTAAATGAACATTTTGTTCAGCATTAATTTCCTCTGTGTGGCAGGGAGGGAGTAAATTGGTTAGGACAAAATAAGCTTTCTATTCATGGTGTCAGAGATGGCTACTGGGTGAAGGTCTAGGGGCCACTATTGAATGGGTTCTAATAAAGAATCACCCTGGTGGTCCTCTTCAAATTGGGCAGCAATCGCAAGATCTTCTCTTTCCTGGTGATGCTAATGTGTTGTGGAAGAGAACTGGATGCAGCCAATTTTATTAGCAGCGTTTTCTATGTATTGCTAAGGCACACCACCCCCTCACTGTAGGAAACACCACACACATGCACAGATGGTCATCTAAGCACATGAGCTAGAATGCTTCTCAAGATGGTGCCCTTCACGCGCTGTGTTTAAAGTGGATAGTGAGCAGAGACCTACTCTACGGCAGCGGGAACGCTGCTGAATGTTATATGGCAGCCTGAATGGGAGGGGAGTTTGGGGAATAACGGATACATACATATGTCCCTTTGCTGTCCGCCTGAAACTGTCACATTATTCACCAGCTGTACTCCTGTATAAAATCAAAAGTTTAAGAAAAGAGACGATGTCTTGGAGGAGTTAGTGGGCTGGGGCCCTTGGCATAGTTTTTACTAATGGCATTCGCTCTGTCCAGTGGCGTTTGATCTATCACAGTTATTTCGGTACTGATCCCACCTGAGCTTTTGTGAAATCCATCCCGAATCTGCCCATCACTGGCCTCGAGAGTAGTCCTTCCCTCTTCCTGCTGTTGCCGTACACCAAGGGCCTGCTGGACGAGACGTTTCTTTTCATGCGGTGACTATATAATGCAGTTTAATTTTGCTAAGATAGTTTAGGCCAGCAAATTCAGAATACTGAATGGGAACGCCTGTCTTTCTTGGAAGGTCTTAGCTAAAGCTCTCTGTGATCTGTGTTTCCTCCTTCCTCCCTCCACATCCAGGCATCAATCCTCTTCCACCTTAAAGACGCAAAACTCAGAAGAAGCACCACTTGCTGAATGTAGAACAGAACAGGATGTCTCTATTCCACGATGACTTTCCAACTGCCATCAATATAGGTTTTGTCAACCAGGAGCGGTTCCAAATGTGGAAGCCCCAGGGCACATTCAGGAGACCTGCTCTGAAACGTGGAAACATTGTAGCCAGAGGGTAAATAAAGGGAGACTCACACTCCTCAGTATATGTGTTTCTGAAATCAAGGAGATTTTTTTTTTTTGCATATAATATCTTTTATTTATTTATTTTTTTCAAGGAGATTTTTAAATTAGTTAATTGGAAATTTTAAAGGAAATAGGAATGAAGAATTGTCGATTTTTATCTGCTTGAAAATTTTGACTTTAGGGCTTCCAAAAAGTATGGAGGGGCCTCAAAAAATTAAAACTATGACTACCAAACATATCTATGAAACGGAAGCAGACTCACAGATAAAGAGAACAGACTTGTGATTGCCAAGGGGGAAGAGGGATAGGAAGGAAAGGATTGGGAGTTTGGAATTAGTAGAGGCAAACTACTATATACAGGATTGGTAAACCACGAGGTCCTACTATGGAGCACAGGGAACTATATTCAATACCATGTGATAAACCATAATGGAAAAGAATAGAAAAAGGAGATATATATATATATATATAAATAATTGAATCATTTTGCTCTATAGCAAAATTAACATATTGTAAATCAACTATACTTGATAAGTTTTTTTTTTAATAAATAAAATCATTTTCGTAAAGTCTACTTTTTTTGTGTGGCTTTTTTTTCCTGTATAAGTTAACCGTCTGTACTTTTCCTATTAATACCGTTCAAACAAGTTTGAGCCAGTATCATTTAATCTTTCTAGAAACATTGATAAAGCTCTTATTTTGTGTCTCATTCTGGGAATATAAAAATGGAGAAGAAACCATGTTTTTGGTCTACAAGCAGTTTATAATGTAGAAGAGACAGATTTATAAGCCAGTAACATATAAGAAATTGGGTGTCATATGTCTACCAGAGAATTATAAGGGTGGAGGACAGAAAGGCCAGAGTCATCAGTTCCTGATGAAATAGAGTCAGCATTTAAGAATCTGAGTCGTTAACATCAGGGACCTTTTCCAGAACTAGCATTTTCTGAATGGATTGTATCTTCAAGGACTCCTCAGATGTGCCTTCCCTTAACAATGGCACATATCAAAACTCCTTTTCGGGGGGGGGGAGTGTTGTATCATGTCTTAGTTGAAGCACACAGGATTTTTTAGTTGAATCATGAGAGATCTTGTTCCCTAACCAGGGATCAAACCTGGGCCCCTGTACTGACCCAGCACTCTTAGCCACAGTATCACCAGGGAAGCCCCTGTCATAAGCTCTTTAATAAAGTCCTGTTAGTTGGGGAAACTCTTTGTGTTTTCAATGATGACAGATTCATTTGTCATTGCCTATCTTGACGATCTCTGGTTTATAGAAAGATAGCCAAAGGGCAAATTTGGATTCCCAGTTTCCTTCATGGTCAATGGGAAATCACTCACTTTTTTCCCTCCAGTCACTTGGCTCTCCTGATGTACAACAGTACACAGCACTAGCAAGTGAGCAGGCACCTACTTGTGATCTCTAGCTTCTGAATTCGTTCCCTCAACTTTTAGCTAAATATGGATGAAATTTAAAACTCAGGGACTTCTTATATCAGCTAGTGTTTTTAACCTGCAGGATTGTGACTCATTAACAGGTCATGAAATCATTTCAGTGGGTCTTAATCAGCTTTTATAGAAAGAAGTAGGATAGAAGAAAACAAAATAGAAAATACCAGGATGCATTTCATCAAGTAAGATAAAAATTGGTGAAACTTTTTATTCCCACTTGTGTGTGTGTGTGGCCACAACATAAAATGTATTTCTTACTGTGTCACAGGGAAGTTAAGCCACTAGACTCTAATCGAGACTCTAATCCTCATAAAGGCACTTATGACCATCTAGCAAATATTTGTTGAATCGACCTGATTTGTATGTGTGTTTGTGGATTTACTCAACAAACACTAAGACTGTATGTGTATATGGCACTGACCATTGCAACCCCTCATTTAATTTTCTGGAAATGAAGGATGAGAGCAGGCTTTCAAAGATTAATCAGCTTCAGTAAATGCTCTTTTTTAAAGAATAAATCATTCTGTTTACCAGGACTACTTGATAACCTTTAATCTGGCTGGTATAAAATAGACCCTAAAGTCTCTAAACCATGTCCAGAACAGATCCTACAAAGCAGGAGCCCCTGAGAAAGAAAGAAAGTAAAGTCTCTCAGTCGTGTCCAACTCTTTGTGACCCCGAAGACTGTAACCTACCAGGTTCCTCTGTCCATGGAACCTTCCAGGCAAGAGTACTGGAGTGGGTTGCCATTTCCTTCTCCAGGGGATATTTCTGACTCTGGGATTGAACCCGGGTCTCTCTCATTGCAGGCAGACACTTTACCATCTGAGCCACCAGGGAAGCCCCTGGGTCGTAAGCAAACAGAGCTTTCAGATCCTAATCTGTCCTGTGCTGGCCCAAACTGCTGCCTAACACCCAGTCCGAGCTGCTCAGCACACGTTCCTGGCCCCCTAGTACTCTTGCCTGGAAAACCCCATGGATGGAGGAGCCTGGTGGGCTGCAGTCCATGGGGTCACTAAGAGTCAGACACGACTGAGCGACTTCACTTTCATTTTTCACTTTCATGCATTGGAGAAGGAAATGGCAACCCACTCCAGTGTTCTTGCCTGGAGAATCCCAGGGACGGGGGAGCCTGTTGGGCTGCCGTCTATGGGGTCACATAGAGTTGGACACGACTGAAGTGAATTAGCAGCAGCAGCAGCGTAGATGCTGTCTCAGGTACCTGTCCCTGGTGTTCTCTTTCACGCCGTGATGCTGAGCACTGATCTTTTCTGGCTATGATGACCGCCCATCCCCACCGGCACTGCCACCATAGGTGTCGCTCTTCCCGGGAGCCACAACCTCCTTGCCCCTTGGTGGGCGGAGCTGCCACTATACAGAACTCCCAGTGCCCATGACGAAGGTCATAGGCTGTACCCAGCTTGCAGATCTGGGCCAAGCCTGCAGGGGCCTGCACCATCCCATCTGCCCTTTTGTGCTTCCGTCTCCCTGCTGTGTGGGCTAGATCATCCTACAAACTTTTCAGTTCTCTGCCTGCTGGTCCAGGGGAGTGGGGTAGGGTGCTGGGAGGAGACTGGGGGGAGGGGATTTGTGGCAGGGGGATCTGGTGATGAATGCAGTCATTAAGACTCAGCCTCTGACCTGCTTGCAGCCCAGTGGAGGGCATCGGACTGTGATGGTCCACAGATAAACTGAGCAACTTGGGGAGGTGGCGGGGGAAGATCGCAGAGGCCCCCTTGCCATCCCTACAGCACAACAGAGTGCCCTTCAGTAGGACCTGTGCCCTTCAGCAAGACCAGAGCTCTGAGGTTTCACAGCTGCTGCCACAGCCCATGTTCCAGCGCTTCCTGGAGCAGTGGCTTATCACGTCCCCTGTTCCCACCCCTGAAGGTCAGGCATGTTTCTCCCATCTAACCACCAAAGCTTCTTTTGTGGGGAGCATAGACGTGGCTCCACTGAGATAGAACACCAGAGCCTACTACCCAGACAGAGTGTGCAAAAGGGTCCATTTTTGTTCCCTCTGTTTTCCCTGGTGGCTCAGTGGTAAAGACTCTGCCTGCAATGCAGGAGACCTGGGTTCGATCCCTAGGTAGGGAAGATCTCCCGGAGAAGAGGATGGCTACCCACTCCAGTATTCGTGCCAGGAGAATTCCTTGGACAGAGGAGCCTGGGAGGCTACTGTCTATGGGTCGCAGAGTTGGATACGGCTGAGCAACTAACAGTTTCACTTTTCCCAAACTCAAACATCACAGCAGCCTTGTCTGTGCCTTAGAGCAACACAGAGTCCCAGCTTTCCATAAAAATGTATGCTGAAACTCCCTTAAGGGGCTCCTCCTCAGAAACTGAAGAGAAATTCTTGATCACTCCTGTGTGATCTGGAAGATCCATTGCATTCCAGAATCTTCTAGTTTAAAAAAGCAAGCAACCAGCAAGGAGTTTTCAATCTGTCATTTGTCTGGTTTCTGGCACTGCAGCAAAATGGCTAAACCTAGATCTGGGGTCAAATCCCAGCTTTGCCATTTAACATCACTTAACCCTCTAAGCCTCAGTTTCTCTATATATAAAATAAGAATAATTCCACAACCTACCATATTAGGTTGTCATGAGGATAGATTAAAAGAACCTATCTTAAGTACCGAGTAGAGCATCTGGCACAAAGACAAACAGAGCAGGACCCTGTGTCCTTGGCCCCCACGTCCTCTGCCTGCCCTTCACAGTCTGTGGAAAAACTTCAGCCAATAAATAAGTTTAATCAAGGAAGTGAGAACATGCAGAAACAAAGGAAAACAGTCAAAGGAGACTAGATAATACTAGTTTAGTCATTAAGCAGAGTCAAGGACCTTGAGCTCCTTCTCAAGGGCTATAGATAATATTCTGAGCCATATCCTGTGAGCTGTCTGATAGATACCGAAACCAGCACAGGGAGAAGTGAACTATGCGACGGCCGATTGCAGATGATATAAGCTGCCATAGTTCTGAGAACTGGCCTCAAGAAATCGAAGCAAACCGACCCTGAACTGAAGATTAACTGTATGTAAAACAATCGAGATGACGCTGGTCAGACAGCTGATGACCAGTTTCAAGATGACTGTCAGAGCTGACTGAGCTATTTCTGCTTGTGGATCTCTCCGTCTGTGTGCAAACGCTCTAGCCCACTGATCGTCAGTTGTGGGGAGTCAGCCTTTGGACAGGATGGCCTTCCCTGCTTGCCAGCATCCAAAATAAAGCAAACTCTCCTTTCCACTCACCTTGTCCCACTATTGGCTTTTGAAAAGCTGTGCAGCCAGACCACACTTTCAATTACAATAGGAAACAATAAATGTTCATTGTTGTTCTTACTATTATTAGCAATTATGAGAACTGGTGAAAGAGTAGGATAAGGTAATTCAGACTAAGACAAATGATAGAGAGTTTATAGACATGTGTCCTTACTTCAAAGTAGAAATTAAATTTACTGTATTTCAGTGTATCCTACTTGTTTGCTTGTACACGTGCCAAAACCAAAAAGACACAGCATATCATACATTGGAAAGAACATGGACTTCAGAGTCAAACTGTGCTCACATCCCTGTCTGTTACTTCCTGAGACATTTGGGCAAATTACCTAATCTCTCTGAGCCTCGGTGTGCGTGCACACATAGTCGCTCAGTCATATCCAACTCTTCGCGACGCCATGGACTATAGAGCCTTCCAGGCTCCTCTTTCCATCAGATTTTTTCAGGCAAGAACACTGGAGCGGGTTGCCATTTCCTCCTCCAGGGGATCTTCCTGACCCGGGGATTGAACACATGTCTCCTGCCTATCCTGCATTGCAGGTGGATTGTTTTACTACTGAGTCTTCAGGGAAGCCCCGAGCATCAGTGCATTCATCTACAAAATGCAGTCATAATAAACTTGTAGGATTGTGCTGAGGATTTAAAAAAACCCCTCTCTTCTCCGTGTCTCGCAGGCTGACACTCTCTCCCATGCGCACAAACAATTCTTACCCTATAGGAGCCCTTATCACGTTGTACCATATTATCTCCCCCACCATAGTGTAAACATCTTGATTGGAGTGAGCCTGTTTTGTTTGTCTTTCAATCTTTGGTATTTAGTAAGGTCCTTGGACATAGCTGGTGCCCAGCAAAAGTTTGCTAGCTGACTGAATGAATCACTGAAAATGGCAGAAAAATACAGTTGATAGGAAAACGAAATTCATTTACTCCCCATATTCTGGAACAAGCTTAGCTCTTTCATAAGCGAATTGTGTTGTATGCTGAGATTTTCTCACTGTAGTAGATGTAATCTGATTCATGCTTCATCTAAATCTTCGCGAGAAGTGGTATTACTATGCATCCCACTATATTCCCATGTCCTCTGGGTTCTGTGTTATCTGACCTTGCTTCTAAACTTTCTGCTGAATGGAAATCTTTTCTTAAATTATCATTACACAAATAACACACAGTCACAAAAAAATCATAAGTCTGGAAAAGTTAAACTAAAAATAAAACACTCCAAATTCTACCAAAAAATTATTATTAATATTTTAGGTATAAGCTTCTAAGGATTTTTTTACACAATCTTATTGAACTACAACTCATTACATTGTTGTATTAGCATTAGTTTGTATTACTAATTGTATTATTGTATTAGTTTGCTAGGACAAGATATCAGTGTTCTCCAGTGAAACAGTAAAAGGTGTGTGTGTGTGCGTGTGTGTGAGAGAGAGACAGAAAGAGAGAGATTTGTTGATTTATTTTAAGGAATTGTCTCACATGATTGTGGAAGTGCAAGTCCAAAACGGACAGGGCAGGCCGGCTGGCTGGAGACCTGGGGGAGAACTCCAGCCCAAACGCAGTCTTCTGGCAGAACTCCTTGCTCAGGAAGGTCAGTCTTTTGTTCTATTAATGCTTTGATTGACTGGATGAGACTCACCCACATTAGGGAGGGCAAACAGCTTTACTCAAAGTCCACCATTCAAATACTCATCTCATTCCAAAACACTTTGACAGAAAAGTCCAAAATAATGCTTGACCAAATAGATGAGTACTGGCTGTCCTGCCAAGCTGACACTGAAAAGTAACCTTTGCAGGCGGCCGTTGCAAAACATCACAGCCTGGGGCTTAGAGAATGGGAATTACTTTCTCACAAATCTGGAGGGTACAAGTCTAAGATTAAGGTGCTAGCAGGGTTGATTTTTTTCTGAGGCTGCTCTCCTTGGCTTGCAGATGACCGTCTTCTCCCTGGATTTCCATATGGTCTTTGAAGGGCCTAAGCTACTCCACCTTGTAAAAGAATTCCATCCTGCAAGGTTCCGGGCAAAAGATCTTTGGATGTTGCCCAACCTGAGCCCACTGCCCATAGCCAATCAGTCCTCAGATTACCTAACCTAGCCCCACTGTATACGAGCCAATCAGCCCCTAGGCTAAACCTTCTGACTTTACGCCCAGGAGCTTGTGATTTACCTTGGAAGTAAAAACCAATCAAGAATCCACACACAAACCCTATAGATGGAAGTAATCCCAGTTATCTGTCAATTTAAACACGCCCTTAAGTGACCAATCAGTTGTCCTCCTGCCTGAACACCCCTTTTGTACCCTTTTACCTGAATATTCCCTATAAAAGCAGTTGTAAATCAGAGCTCAGGGCGCTTGTCAAGACTCCACTGCGTTGGATGAGACCTGAGCCCTAGCTCGAGCTAGCAATAAAATCCCTTTATGCTTTTGCATTACTGTGGACGTCTTATTCTCTCAGTCTTGGGGATTTGGACCTCAGGTATAACAGTCTTTCCTCTGTGTGTCTGTGTCTTAATTTCCTCTTCTTAAATAGACACCAGTCATATTGGACTAGGCTTCATCCTAGTGACCTCTTTTTAAATGAGCTGCTTCTTTAAAGACCCTCTCTCCAAATATAGTCACATTATGAAGGGCTGAGGGTTAAGATCTCAACAAATGGATTTTGAGGGGGACATAATTCAGCCTGTAATGGTACCATTTTGAAACTGGGCAGGACCCTATGGGGCCCTCCTGGTACAAAAAGACTTTTTGTGCCCCCCGTTTCTCGTTGGCAAAGAAAAGGCTTCAGCCTCCTAGACCTTTCCTGAGTACCAAAAGGCAGATTCAAACAGTTGTTGAGCAGGGAACTGAGGGGATGCAGAAACAAAGGAAGAGTAGTCAAGAAACGATAGTGCAGAAGCAAAGCAGAGTCCTTTCGAACTGTGGTGCTAGAGAAGACTCATGACAGTCCCCTGGACTGCAAGGAGATCCAACCAGTCGATCCTAAGGGAAATCAACCCTGAATATTCGCTGGAAGGACTGATGATGAAGTTGAAGCTCCAATACTTTGGCCACCTGATGCAAACAGCCAACTCATTGGAAAAGACCTTGCTGCTGGGAAAGATCCAAGGCAGGAGGAGAAGAGGATGACAAAGGGTGAGATGGTTGGATGGCATCACCAACTCAGTGGACATGAATTTGAGCAAGCTTCATGAGATGGTGAAGGACAGGGAAGCCTGGCGTGCTGCAGTCCATGGGGTTACAGAGTCAGACATGACTGAGTGACTGAACAACAACAAAGCAGAGTCCTAGTTCCTCCTCAAGCAACATACAATACATCTCCAAGTTCTTCCAGGAACTGAGGCCCCCACCCTTGGTTGGTGGAGGATGGCAACCACATGCTGAGACCTCAGACTGGATGGAAACAGAAGGCTGATGGTAGAGATTCCTAAAATCCCACTCTGTTACTTCAGGACCAACCAATCAGAAAAATTCACATGCCCTGCAGCCCTCCCTGAATATTTTGCCTATAAAACTCTTCCTGGAAAACCATCAGGGTGTTTGAACTTTTTGAGCATGAGCTACCCATTCTCCATGCTTGGCCCTGCTATAAACCTTTCTCTTCTCCAAACTTCAACAATTTTGGTTTGCCTGGCCTCATGGTGCATTTGACACGTGAATTTGCATTCAGCAACAATTCAGTTCATTCACTGAAACTGTATAATTCAATTTTTTTTTAACATATTCACAGAGTTGTACAAGTGAACTCTGGCCCACTCACTTGCTGCACAGCCAAGTCAATGAGCTGACACTGGATTGCAGTGAAGGAGAGTACAGCATTTATTTGTAGGGCACCAAAAAGCCCAGACACCCTGAGATAAATTTTAGGGAGGGTTTTTTTTTTTTAATTAATTAATTAATTTGGCTGCACCAGGTCTTAGCTGCAGCACGTGGAATCTAGTTCCCTGACCAGGGATTGAACCTAGGCCCCCTGCACTGGGAGCTCAGAGTCTTAATCACTGGACTGCCAGGGAGAAGGGGATGACAGAGGGTGAGACTGTTGGGGGTTTTTAAAGGCAGCATTTGGAGTGAAGGTTGCAGCTCATGGACTTCCTTCTAATCGGTTGGTAGTGAGGTAATGGGGTGATATTTGGGGAATGATAACCATCATTCCCCATTCTTCAAGAAAAAGAAGATAATCTTTTTCTTCCAGTTGGTCTGGGGTCTACATGCTTCTGGTCAGTAAATAGTCACCATCCTCCACTTGGGTTGGGG
Organism: Neotragus moschatus; assembly: GCA_006410615.1. Classification (NCBI taxonomy): domain Eukaryota; kingdom Metazoa; phylum Chordata; class Mammalia; order Artiodactyla; family Bovidae; genus Neotragus; species Neotragus moschatus. The sequence continues at coordinate 616,709 of SJYA01002888.1, forward strand.
GGGGGTCTTAGTTTCTGCAGAACAGCTCAAGGATATGTTATGTATACCCTTCAAGGTGGAACTAGGACTCTATTTCATTGCCGAATGATTGCCATTTCTTTTTTTGTTGTTCAACTGTTTTTCTTTGGTTCTGTGTTCCTTCACTTTCCTAATTAGTAACAGACGTGCCTGCTCTTTGGGACTCAGGGAAGTACTGGGAAACTAAAACCTTTTTCCTACAAACGTGGAACAGAGGGACTTTTCTATCTAGGAAGGCTCCACAGGGTCCTGTTTGGTTTCACAACCATCACTGTAATCAAATATAAAACAGTTTTATCACCCCTGAAAGAATTCCCATACCCATTAATAATTACTCCCCATTCACCGCCCCCAGTAGAAGGATCTAAAGCTCTATTCATAATTAAGGAAATGGAGGCCTGGAGATTAGTCCAGGGCTAGAATCTAGCTGAGAAAAACCACAGGGCTTCCTCCCAGGGAGGAATCTGAGATACTGATAGACAGCCACCTGTTCGGTCATACGAATTTTTCTAAGTGCCAAAGTAAGAACTAATATTCCCAAGAATTTTTCCATCTGTCAGTAAATCCCACGGCTATCCTGGCTGTAGGATTGTGGAACTAGATATCTGCTTCTTGTACTCACGTTCATCAGGGTGTTACAGTCTTTTGCTTAAGCATCTTGTTTATCCCCTCTTAGAAGCAGGTACAACGTGCCCTTCTCAGAGAGTAAAGAGCCACCCAAGGGTTTAGTTCATAACATGGATGTTAGCAAAAAAAAAAAAAAAAAGATATTAATTGTTCAGAAGTGCTGCCACAATATCCCCACTTGGAAAAGGCAGCCAATTAGTTCTCTTTACATTCGTTAGAAAGAAAAATGGAAAATGCCACAATAAATTATGCCATGGGTTACACAGTTTTTTGGCTGAAAAACAAAATACAAGAAAGGGGGATTTCCCCCTATAATTATGTGCATCCCTAAAATGCTAGTTTCTTTAGACTTTTTTTCAGTTTTCCTTACTAAAGTGACTTCAAGCACGGCACTTGGCAGCCCCCTCAAACTTCTGTCCCCATAGGCTTCAAGCATTATCTTCAAAGACGTGCAGTCTAAAGAGTCCCACCTAGTACACTACTGTTTTATAAAACAAAAGAACAAAGAAGTAAAATTATTCTGGGGTGATCGGGTCTCTATAAAAGAAAGCATGGTAGGAGACAAGTTTATATACTCTGTCCACAGTACACTGTCCACAGTCGGGTGGAGTAGGTACTAGATTGCAAAATAGCATAATAAACCCGGAATCAGCTCTAGTTTGATGGCCAAACCAGGCTAGGGCCAGATTCCTATCAGTGGGCTAGGCTTGTAGACACTTGCTTGGACCTTGCTTTGCAGTGTAAAGATATTTCAGTCCTAAAATCTGATCTCTGGCCCAATAACACTTTTTTTTTTTTTTTATGACCATGTGGCAAGCAAGACTTTAGTTCCCCTACCAGGGATTGAACCCCTCCACACTGGAAGCTTGGGGTCCCAACCACTGGACCACCAGGGAAGTCCCATCAATTTTGAATCAAAAGTCAGAGAATGGTCAAAGTTGGAGATATACTCCTGTTTCAATTCATGCCCCTTCTAGCATGACAAGCCAGTCCACATCCAAATTTCCAGCTCTTCAGGTCCAGGAATAGAACTGGAAATGTGCACCACCCTCAATGTAGAAAAAGATCGGGATTCTACAAAGGTATACAGACTCTACCCAGTCATATACCTCTCCCTCAGCCAAAACAAAGACAGAGCTCGTGAATTTTTGAGATGTAATCAAAAAGGATAATCCAGAACTTACGTGCAGATTATGTGTTTGCTTCTCTATAAATATCTATTAGTAATAAAATAAATTACCATTAGCATATGACTTTCATATGAACTCACTGAAATATAGGACCCTGGATGTACAGACAGATCCAGGTCAACAAGGAGAAGTACTAGGTCCCAGAGTTTCTTCCCCTTAACTTAGGGAAAAGCTTTCTTTCCCAACACCCCTAGCTTTGCTGTAATGCCATTACCCATTTCTTAATCACTTAAAATTCCAAAAGAAGTACCTTTGACCCGCTTTTCTTTCTTTTGTGGCCCTAATCCCGTTAGTCATCAATTTCCAAGCATTATTTCCTTGAAAAGTCTCACATCCTCCCTTCTTCGGTCCTCAGCCAGGGCAGGTCCTCAGTAACCACATGCTGTTCGTGTCTTGCCCTAAGCTCCTCCCCATCTCATCTGCTTGATACATCCATACCAGAACCCCTGTCATGCCATCTTCACTGAGTCATTCCCTAGCACAAACACATACAGTGGTGGCCCCCTGGCACCTCCAACTTCAGCCTGTAATCCCCTACCAGGTTTTTGAAGTCCTTCACAAACAAGATTCCTCCACTAGACTTGCTACTCCTGGTCTTAATGATCCCCCATTGTAACACAGAATAGGCAGGGAGTAAATTCCAGCCAAATGAACCACCAACAAACCTTGAGTAGGTCATATCGCCGATTTGACTATAATTACTGGGACACAGAGTTAATGAGTAGTGTGGATGATTTGCATTTATACAGGTGAGAAAGCACAAGAAGGGCATTTTGACAGGTCAGTACTTTGCCTGGTCTTGTAAGCGCTTGCAATCCTTCTCTTGAGTGCAGAACAATAAAGCACAATTATTTCATGAGTACTTTTAAATGGTAGTATAGGCTCAGAAGAATTGATGTCAAATATTTCTTAAAGTTGACGGCAATGTGGTGATTTATAGGAATAATATATGTTTGGTCTTCATCCACAGCTCCCCAAACCCTTGGAATTTCCTGAGCAATAAGAGCAATGGGGTATTTGGTCTCTTGTCTTCTGCTCCTGAAAATACTTCAGGGAAGTTGACATTTAGGTCCCACTCAAGCATGGGACTGGTTGCCAGGAAAACTGACCATGCATTTAGAGGGCAGGCACTTTCAGTACCACCCCCATCTCCACTTCACGTTTCTCATTTCTGCGGAACATGGAGGGGTCAGAGGTTGAATCAGTCGCCTTTCGTCAATGATTTAGTCAATCATGATAATGTAATGAAGTCTCCATAAAACCCCCAAAAGAACAGCTTCTTGATTGCTTTTGGGGGGGCTTTCATGTTGGGGAACCAGGAAACTTCTGTGTCTCCTGAGCCAGACCCTAAACACATCCATCACACAAGCTCCTTTGTTCGGGACTTCTCCTTATGTATTTCTTCATCTGGCTGTTGATTCATGCCCTTTAATATCCTTTTATAATAAACTGGCACTCTAGCAAGTAAAATGTTTCTCTGAGTTTTGTGAACCATTCTCACAAATTAATGGAATCCCAGGAGGGGGTTGTGGGAACATCTGATGTATGACCGATCAGTCAGAAACACGTCTTGCTCGGAAACACCTGGACTTGCTCCTGGCCCCTGAAGTAGGGGGCAAGCTTGTGGCACTGAGCGCTTAACCTGGTGGAATCTTATTCTGTCTCCAGGTAAGACGGTGTCAGAACTGAGTTGAACTGCAGGACACCCCACTGCCATCCACGACTTGCTTGTTGGTGTGGGGAAGTCTCCAAGGACTCTGGATGGAACTGGGTCCAGAAACCCTCTTCATTTACTGTACAGAACTTGAGGCTGTGGTGAATACCCTGTCTGACCACAGAACACTGTTTTATTTGATCACATACCCTTTCACACAAATCATATATACTATAAATAGCACCACTTGAAAATATAAAAATAAAAGAACACATCACTGGGAGGTTGCTTAACATTTCTAGGCCTCAGATTCCTTATCTGTAAAATGAGTTTGTACAAACCAGATGATCTCTGTGTTCCCTTCAATTTTGGTGTTATTTTATTTCATATGCTAGAAAACCATCTTCTGCTCCATAAATTAGTAAGTTAATTAGTTTGAGCATTTAGTTTTAAGAGCACACAGGCCAGTAAACTCCTGTATCTCCAGTGTATTTCTTTGGAATATTCAGAGGGTTGGAAACTATTTATTTTGATAAGGAAGGAGGTTTGTTGTTGTTGTTGTTTTTTTTGTTGTTTGTTTGTTTGTTTTTGAGCACCACCATGCTGCCAATCATTACCATCATATCATTTTAAGAAGACATTTTAAAGCCAAAAATTTAGTCTCTGGATAAAAGATAAACCTTATGTTTAAAACATTTACATTATTTTAAAAAACTCATTGCAACCTCTTTATTTGTCTCATTTTACCACAGACTAAGGAAAACTTAGTTGCAGACTGATATCTGTTATCATCCTGACATCATTTCTTTTCCTCTGTGTGACCTAGAATGTATTAAATCCAGCTTCCCCATCTGCGCATAAGGGTACAAATAAATCCACCATTTCATCATCCATAAATATAAAATATAAAATTTTGGCATTGGAAGATGTATTAAATAGAAGAACCAAAAGACATATTCCACCCCAATGTTTATAGCTGCACTATTTACAAAAGCCAGGGTATGGAAGCAACTCAAACGCCTATCAACAGATGAATGGATAAAGATGTGGTGTTATGCTGGTGCAAAAGTAATTATGGTTTCAAATCTGAATTTAAAATCATTATAACTAGGCTCAAACACACTTTATTAATTAAAATAGGAACCATTACAATCAACACATTTTTGCCAACAAGAAATAAGTTTGTTTACTCCTGTAGCAAAAAATCCATGTTTCAGGATTCAATGAACTCTTGGAAAGTATTTTATATGTGGAAAATGTGGAAGCATTTTCCCTGAAAAAAGTTGTTGAGATGCTTGAAGAAGTGATCAGTTGGCAAGAGGTCAGGTAAACATGGCAGATGAGGCAAGCCTTGTAGCCCAATTGTTCAATTTTTGAAACATTGATTTGCGACGTGCAGTTGAGAATTGTCATGGAGAAGAATTGGGCCCTTTCTGTTGACCAATGCTGGCTGCAGACCTGCAGTTTTTGGTGAAGCTCATCCATTTTCTGAGTATACTTCTCAGATGTAATGGTCTCGCTGGGATTCAGAAAGCTGTAGTGGATCAGGCCAACAGCAGACCATCAAACAGTGCCCATGACTGTTTTTGGCATAAGCTTGGCTTTGGGAAGTGCTTTGGTGCTTCTTCTTGGTCCAACCACTGAGCTGGTGGCCACTGGTTGTCACATAAAATCTGCTTTTTGTTGCACATAACAATCCAGTCCAGAAATCCAGAAATGGTCTGTTGCTGTTGCATAGAATAAGAGAGGATGAGACCTCAGAGGGACAATTTTTTTGATTTGTGGCCAGCTCATGCAGCACCTACTTAGGGAGCTTTATCACCTTTCCAATTTGCATCAAATGCTAAACGACCATGGAACGGTCAATGCTGAGTTCTTCAGCAACTTCTCGTGTAGTTGTAAGAGGACCACCTTCATTGATTGTTTCCAGTTGGTCATTGTCAACTTCCAATGGCTGGCCACTGAACTCCTCATCTTCAAGGCTCTCGTCTCCTTTGCCAAACTTCCCAAACCACCACTGCACTGTATATTTCTTAGCAGTTCCTGGGTCAAGTGCATAGTTGATGCTGTGATTTGTCTCCCCTGCTTTATGACCCATTTTGAACTTGAATTAAAAAAATCGCTCAGATTTTCTTTTTGTCTAACATCATTTCCACAGTCTAATATATATATATAAAAGAAATAGCAAGTAATAATTCATTAGCAAAAAAAAATAAAGCAAAAAATGTGCATTAAAATGATGTATAACATAACCACATTTATTTAAGAATGTATTCCAATATCAAATGGCAAATTTCAACAATGCAAAACTGAAATTATTTTAGCACCAACCTAACATGTATTCAGTGGAATATCACTCAGCCATAAAAAATGAAACAGCACCTTTACAGCAACATGGATAAATCTGAGACTATTAAGCTTAGTGAAATAAAATACCACATGATATCACCTACATGTGGAATCTAAAAAAATAATACAAACAATTATATATGCAAAATAGGCTCANAAATTATTTTAGCACCAACCTAACATGTATTCAGTGGAATATCACTCAGCCATAAAAAATGAAACAGCACCTTTACAGCAACATGGATAAATCTGAGACTATTAAGCTTAGTGAAATAAAATACCACATGATATCACCTACATGTGGAATCTAAAAAAATAATACAAACAATTATATATGCAAAATAGGCTCACAGATGTAGGGAAAAATTAGTGGTTGTCAAAGGGAAGAGAGGGACAGGCAAATTAGGAGTATGGGATTAAGTCATATAAACTACTATATATAAATAGATAAGCAACGAGAATATAGGACAGGGAACTACAGCCACTATCTTGTGATATGCTTTTTTTTTTTTTTTTTAGCTATAATGAGTAGATTACTGCCTCACAAAGTCTATAATTGAGGTCCTGTTACAGTAGCCTCTGGAAACTCATTTCTTTCTAACCTGCAGCTGATATAGAAAAAAAGGAGGATATATTCTGTCCATCAGCATAAGCGGAGATAGTGGAGACCATGTTCCAGCTGCAGTGGCCACCGGCAGACTGGACACCTGCATGTGTTGAAGGGATGGGGTTCCAGGAGGAGCTGAGAGGTGCATTACGTGTTCAGATTTGAAAGGCATCAAACCACCCCTCCAGCTACAAAAGCACCTTTGGAAAACATGGCATTATCTTTTAAAGTAAAAAAAAAATTGTTATTCAGTCACTCAGTCATGTCCATCTCTTCATGACCCTATGGACTGTAGACGGCCAGGCTCCTCTGCCCATGGGATTTCCCAGGCAAGAATGCTGGGGTGGGTTGCCGTTTCCTTCTCCACTGTGATAGATTTAAAGAGAATAAACCTCTTTTACAGAGTAAACTCTGTAAAAATACCAAATCACTGTTCTCACCCCTGAAACTAATATGATGTTATAAGTCAATGATGTTTCAATTAAAAAAAAAACAAGAAGTAAGGTTAATTGGGCCCACCCACCCATCAGAGGGTGTTCCCATTCTTCCTGGTGCATCACCACCAGTTATCGAAATGGACAGTTGGCAACTGGGCTGTTCTTGGATTCCCAAAGTGAGAATGGAACCATAACAACGGACAACACTGAAAAACGCTCATTTACCATCGGTTTCCCTTTTACAAATCCCACATTTGCTTTCTGAGCTCTGAAAAGAGGCTGAGAAACATAAACATAGTTAAGTGTATGCATTCGGTGTAACACAGATAGAAGGCCCCATCTGTACACGTTTCAGTTCAGTTCAATCTAGTCACCCAGTCATGTCCAGCTCTTTGCTACCCCATGGACTTCAGCACAACAGGCCTCCCTGTCCATCACCAACTCCCAGAGGTTGCTCAAACTCATGTCCTTCGAGTTGGTGATGCCATCCAGCCATCTCATCCTCTATCATCCCCTTCTCCTCCTGCCTTCAATCTTTCCCAGCATCAAGGTCTTTTCAAATGAGTCAGCTCTTCGCATCAAGTGGCCAAAGTATTGGAGTTTCAGCTTCAGCATCAGTCCTTCCAATGAATATTCAGGACTGATTTCCTTTAGGATGGACTAGTTGGATCTCCTTGCAATCCAAGGGACTCTCAAGAGTCTTCTCCAACACCACAGTTTAAAAGCATCAATTCTTCGGCACTCAGCTTTCTTTATGGTCCAACTCACACCCATACATGACTATTGGAAAAATCATAGCTTTAATTAGATGGACCTTTGTTGGCAAAATAATATCTCTGCTTTTAATATGCTCTCTAGGATGGTCACAGCTTTTCTTCCAAAGAGCAAGTGTCTTTTAATTTCATGGCTGCAGTCACCATCCGCAGTGATTTTGGAGCCCAAGAAAATAAAGTCTCTCACTGTTTGCATTGTTTCCCCATCTATTTGTCATGAAGTGATGGGACCGGATGCCATGATCTTTTTTTGAATATTGAGTTTTAAGCCAGGTTTTTCACTCTCCTCTTTCACTTTCTTCAAGAGGCTCTTTAGTTCCTCTTCACTTTCTGCCATAATGGTGGTGTCATCTGTGTATCTGAGGTTATTGACCTTTCTCCCAGCAATCTTGATTCCAACTTGCGCTTCATTCTGCCTGACATTTCGCATGACGTACTCTGCATATGAGTTAAATAAGCAGGTGACAATATACAGCCTTGACCTACTCCTTTCTTGATTTAGAACCAGTCTGTTGTTCCATGACCAGTTCTAACTGTTTCTTCTTGACTGGCATACAGAATTCTCAGGAGGCAGGTAAGGTGGTCTGGGATCCCCATCTCTTGAAGAATTTTCCATAGTTTGTTGTGATCTACACAGTACATGTTTCACTTGTCTCTCATTTTCAAGACCTAATTCAAATGTCCTCCCCCTCCAGGAAGTTTTCCCCACCCCTTCCAGCCAGAAGCAATATGCCCTTTTATGAACTTCCTCAGTCTTGTCTCATACTATTTTATCTCACTTTTCAATTTCTTCCAACTTTGTATTTAGTATTATAGTGCTGTGCTATGCAAGTTGCTTAGTCATGTCCGATTCTGTGTGACCCCATGGACTGTAGCCCACCAGGCTCTTCTGTCCATGGGATTTTCCAGGCAAGAATACTGGAGTGGGTTGCCATGCCCTCCTCCAGGGGACCTTCCCCATCCAGGGCTCAAAACTGCATCTCTTAAGTCTCCTGCATTAGCAGGCAGGTTCTTTACCACGAGCGCTACCTGAATATTATAGCAAAAGATGTAAAAAAAATCTTACTTGTTCTAGTCAGTTGTAAAGTCCTTGGTGTTGAGAACAATGTCTTTGGACTTCATGTGTGCTGCTGCTGCTGCTAAGTCACTTCAGTCATGTCCGACTCTATGCGACCCCATAGATGGCAGCCCACCAGGCTCCACCGTCCCTGGGATTCTCCAGGCAAGAACACTGGAGTGGGTTGCCATTTCCTTCTCCAATGCGTGAAAGTGAAGTTGCTCAGTCATGTCCGACTCTTAGTAGTGAGGCACACTGGGCAGAAGATCCATAGGATNCGACCCCATAGATGGCAGCCCACCAGGCTCCACCGTCCCTGGGATTCTCCAGGCAAGAACACTGGAGTGGGTTGCCATTTCCTTCTCCAATGCGTGAAAGTGAAGTTGCTCAGTCATGTCCGACTCTTAGTAGTGAGGCACACTGGGCAGAAGATCCTATAGGATGGATTCTCAGTAAATTCAGGGAAGAATGAAGCAAGGGAAGAAGAAGAAGAAGAAAAAAAAACGAACAAACAAACCTTTAAGTCTTTAAGTTAAAGGCGAGGACTTTCTACCTGGAGAAGTCCTCTAAGGGAGTAGTCAAGAGAAAGTGAAGAAGCAGAAAAGGAAAGAGAGTTGGGTTAAAATGCTAACAGATAAGTGAAAGGGATTATGTTTAAACAAACAAAGGGCAGAGAAAGAGGGGGAGAGGGATGCAGCTGGGAACATTTTCTTTATGGAAGATACTTTGTTTCATAACCTTCTCTTCTCTCTCCTCCTGCCTTTCGAGTCCACTTGCTCAATGTGTTGACCTGCTACCAGAAAGAAGTTAGAGTTAGGCATGTAAGCATCCCCTTGGCCTCCTTTGTGGCTCAGCTGGTAAAGAATCTGCCTGCAATGTGGGAGACCTGGGTTGGGAAGATCCCCTGGAGAAGGGAATGGCTACCCACTCCAGTATTCTGGCCTGGAGAATTCCATGATCTATATAGTCCATGGGGTCGCAAAGAGTCGGACACGACTGAGTGACGGAATTGAACTGAACTGAACTCCTCTGAGAGCAATCAACTGACTGACTCGGGAATTTTTCTCCACTGCCTATGAGCAGATTCATTCCTACAAGGAAACCACTGGAACATCTTGTTCAGCTAAATCATTTCTTCTTCAACAAAGTCCAAGCCAGTTCTCACAATGCCAGCCTGTCCCTTGCTCACCGGGGACATTGTCTGGATAAATCATCTTAGTCTGGGTCAGCGGGGGGTGGGGCAGAACCTTCTGTCTTAGATAGAGGCTAATCACCCACATTACCTCTGTGTGATCATCCTTGCCAACTCAGAGCTATATTCATTTGACACTAGTTTCGTTTCAACCTTTGAGCCCATCAGTTCAGGTCTGGTCTTAGAGCCAGCACCTCAGACTCAAGTGTCCAGAACAGAACACCTTGCCTTTACACACATCCTTTGCTTTTCTTCCTGATTCCTCAAGCCTTGATTTAACATCACTCTCCTAGGTCAGAAAGCCTTCAGATCTATCTACTAACCAGCCCTAAAGGCTCTTTCTTTCTTGGGCCTAATCAGATGCCAGGATCTCCACCCATCTCTGCTGTAAACTCCACGGTTGAAGCCAGAGTTCCCCTCCTTATGCAAAAGTTGACACTGAAGCCAAAATTAAGTTAAAAAAAAAAAAAAGGAAAAAGAAAAAAAATCACACCTACCATATAGCAGTGGGAGCTATACTCAGTATCATATAATCTACAATGGAAAAGAATCTGAGAAGGAATATATATCTCTCTACATATTTACCTGTCTATGTATCTGAATCACTTTACTGTATACCTGAAACTAACACATTATAAATCAACTCAGTTCAGTCGTTCGGTCATGTCCAACTCTTTGCAAACCCATGGACTGCAGCACGCCAGGCTTCCCTGACCATCACTAACTCCCAGAGCTTGCTCAGACTCATGTCCATTTAGTTGGTGATGTCATCCAACCATCTCATCCTCTGTCGTCCCCTTCTCCTCCCGCCTTCAATCTTTCCCAGCATCAGAGTCTTTTCTAAGGAGTCAGTTCTTCACATCAGGTGGCCAAAGTATTGGAGCATCAGCTTCAGGATCAATTCTACCTCAATAAAAATTAAAAAAAAAAAAAAAAAAGATAATGACTATTCACACCATACAAAACAAAAAAAAGCTTAATCAGTTTTCCTAGGAAGAGTTTTATAGCCACTCCCTGCATAAGAACACTAGCTATCTATAAATAAACAGTGCATAGTTTACAGTGTTCAAAAGTCACAGCCTTAGGGAGCTCCCAGGCTCTGTTTCTAGAGGCAAAGCTCACCAGCCAGCCCCTCCCTCTGGCTGGATCTTCACCCCAGGAGTGGACAGGGCTCACAGAATAGTTGAGCTGTCCTCTGTCAAGAAGTGGTTTGCATTTCTAAGACTCTCCTGTTCCATGTCTCTGACCAAAGAGTGATCGCTTTCCATTTTCTTAGGTCTATCTTTTTAGCTAACTAGTTTTAAATTTAGAATAATTCCTCCATCTCCCACAAAACTGCAAGCTCCATCCTCTGTCCTCCTCTACATTCCATCCCCGTTGTCCGGGTTTAGGTTCTCTTAACATTATCAGGTTAACTAGTCTAGCTCATCCCTCTGCCCTCCCAACTGATCACTTGATTTCTGATATCATCCCAGAATGATACTTCTGAAGCATTTTCATTATGTGACTACTTTCACTCCATCCAGGTATGACCTCTCCTAAAATTCTCAGCAACTCCATTGCTTGCAGAACAAGGACAAGATTACTGAGCAAGGCTTCCACATTTGAGCCCCAACTGGGAGGAGGCAGTGGTGACCCTCTCCAGTACTCTTGCCTGGAAAATCCCATGGACAGAGGAGCCTGGTGGGCTACAGTCCATGGGATCTCGAAGAGTCGGACACGACTGAGCGACTTCACTTTCACTTTTCACTTTCATGCATTGGAGAAGGAAATGGCAACCCACTCCAGTGTTCTTGCCTGGAGAATCCCAGGGACGGGGGAGCCTGGTGGGCTGCCGTCTATGGGGTTGCACAGAGTCGGACACGACTGAAGCGACTTAGCAGCAGCAGCAGCAGCCACTCTCACATTCTCATAGTTTACATTCTGGCTATTGGAACAAGATCTAAGATTTCAAATCTATCTCTCTGTCTGGAATACATTTTCAAAGTCCTGCTGCTGCTGCTGCTGCTGCTGCTGAGTCGCCTCAGTCGTTTTCGATCCTGTGCGAACCCATAGATGGCAGGCCGCCAGGCTCCCCCGTCCCTGGGATTCTCCAGGCAAGAACACTTGAGTGGGTTGCCATTTCCTTCCCCAATGCGTGAAAGTGAAAAGTAAAAGTAAAGTTGCTCAGTCGTGTCCAATTCTAGCGACCCCATGGACTGCAGCCTACCAGGCTCCTCCGTCCATGGGATTTTCCAGGCAAAAGTACTGGAGTGGGGTGCCATTGCCTTCTCCAATCAAAGTCCTAGCAATCATTTACACAAAACCCTGCACACGGGTGTTCTATAGAAACTTTATTCATAAGCAGGGAATTTTGGTTTGGGCCCTGACTAGGGGGTCCTTTCTCTCTTACCAGTGGGGTGGTGAAATATTACTGGCTTTTAATCTGTTTTCCAGATATAAGGAAACGTCTTCCTTCAAACTCATTATGACTCACAGCAACTTGGTAAATTATAACTTTGTAGGTAAAATTGAGACATTTATCTTTTCTGTGTACTGGATCCCTCCAGAAATTGGAAACTTAGGTTCCCAGCAGCTTTAAGGTGAATAAGATCACTGCCTGACAGCTGTAGGAATCTCAAGAGATTTGGGGGAATCTGAAAAGAGATGAATTCACCCAAATCTATAGAACCTGGAGGCAAAGCCCTTGGCATGGCTTTTGAGAGGCCTTTTAAAAGTTCAGTCTGAGCAAACAAATTAATCTGAATTTGGCTATATTTGGCAAAAAAATGAAGGTAATTTTAGAGAGAAAAATATTATGTTTCAAAGGATATTAATTCTAGTTTTCTTAGTTGGGGTCCATATCTAAGACTCACCTCCCAGCTAATTCTTTGTTATGTTACACAATTGTAAAGTTTAACTGAATTATTAAAAGATAATTTGTTTCTAAATTTGTTTCTGAAGCTTATCACAATGATCTATCTTTGGATAAAAATCAGATGCCCCACAACCTGCAACCAGAAGATTATGCATACTGGAAAGGGCATAATTTGAAGAAATGTCTCCTAGCTAAAAGGACCCTTACTAGGAGAAGGAAATGGCAACCACTCCACCATTTTTGCCTGGAGAAACCTGTGGACAGAGAAGCCTGGCAGGCTACAGTCTATGGTGTTGCAAAAGGGTCGGTGACGACTTAGCCACTCAACAACAACTGGGTACTTTTCACTAGCTTATTATGAATTCCCAGTTAGAAAGGGCCACTGCCCTGGACCGGTCTACAGAAAGGACTGCTGACCTGAAATGACACCCATATCACTGGAAGAAGATAGCAGTGGTAGGGAGTTGAACCTGAAACCCGTACCAGGCCTGTAAGACCCATCCTCCCTACACAATTGAACTGTTTCTCAAATGTTTGTCTCCCTGTAACATTAGGTGGTATTGCTTCACTTCTAATCTTACTATTGTGCCCAGTGTTTAGGATAAAAAGAAAATTCTCTAGTCACAGAGTATGTACTATTCATGACATGAATCGCTGTTTGCTTTAAGTCTACTGTTAAAAGCCCATAAAAAATGTTTGTGTTATAATCAGGTACAGTTGATAACATGCATCATTTCAGTTCAGTTCAGTTGCTCAGTCATGTCTGACTCTTTGCAACCCCATGAATTGCAGCACACCAGGCCTCCCTGTCCATCATCAGCTTCCAGAGTTCACTTAGACTCACGACCATCGAGTCAGTGATGCACATAGCCTATGAATTAGGATACCTCTGAGCTTCTTCACAATGTCTGATTAGTTTTCCCCTAAAGTGGATAATTACACAAATGTGTGTGTGTGTGTGTGTGTGTGTATGTGTGTGTATAACACACACAAAGAAGGCCTACCTAGCACCGAGGGACATGATGGACATGGGACAGGAAGTAGTCACCCTGGGGTCAAGGGATAAATATTGAAAGATTTGCAAACAAAAGGGGAAATGATAGAAGAAATACTCACATTCTGAAGAATAGGGAAGCCCTTCTAATTTAACTTGAACTTAATAATGACCAAAGCAGCCTGTTTGGTGGCCCACTGATCATGCTTTGTACATCTGCTTTGGCTCTTGATGAAGGGAATGCATTTGAAAGTCAAAATGGAGTGACTGTGGTTCAGGAATCCAAAGTGGGGCTGCGTGGCCACTGTGGGTAAGATTTTGGATACATTGTATTGCTGAGGACTTGAATTTTCTGAACTCTGTTGGATTTGGGCACACTACCAGTTGCTTCCAAGCAGTGTCCCCTGGCAGCTGGCAGCTGAAATGAAACCTTATGGTCTCAAGGTCTCCTCGTGTAATTATTAAATTTTTTGCTTTAGATTAGATTTCAGCATAAAAATAAGACATATGTGTAATGGCCATAGCTCCTGTTATGTGTATAATACCACNGACATGATGGACATGGGACAGGAAGTAGTCACCCTGGGGTCAAGGGATAAATATTGAAAGATTTGCAAACAAAAGGGGAAATGATAGAAGAAATACTCACATTCTGAAGAATAGGGAAGCCCTTCTAATTTAACTTGAACTTAATAATGACCAAAGCAGCCTGTTTGGTGGCCCACTGATCATGCTTTGTACATCTGCTTTGGCTCTTGATGAAGGGAATGCATTTGAAAGTCAAAATGGAGTGACTGTGGTTCAGGAATCCAAAGTGGGGCTGCGTGGCCACTGTGGGTAAGATTTTGGATACATTGTATTGCTGAGGACTTGAATTTTCTGAACTCTGTTGGATTTGGGCACACTACCAGTTGCTTCCAAGCAGTGTCCCCTGGCAGCTGGCAGCTGAAATGAAACCTTATGGTCTCAAGGTCTCCTCGTGTAATTATTAAATTTTTTGCTTTAGATTAGATTTCAGCATAAAAATAAGACATATGTGTAATGGCCATAGCTCCTGTTATGTGTATAATACCACTTCAGAAGTTAAAAGCTAGTTTAGATAAAATTAGGCAACTGACTACCTGGCTACAACAAAATTTCCCCCAGAAACACCAGGTCCAGATTGAATTTCAGGCTTATTTTCCTGAATTCCTCAGGGAATGAGATCTGTTTTCCTAAGATTTATTGAAGTTTGGGTTGCCACTCTTCTTCCTACTTTTAACTGGGTCTACTACACCAAAATGGTTGATCAAGGTACTCAGATCTTAACTACACATTCTCCCTGCTTGGCGTGTACAATAAACACTGTATTTTCCTTCACCACAGCGTGGTATCAGACAGTTGGCTTTGCTGCACCATGGGGGCAAGTGGACGCAAGTTCAATTTGGCAACAAAACTAACTCTGCATAACATCATAATCCTGGATATATGTTATCCATTTGCACAAACCCACAGAATTTACAACCACCAAGAGTGAACCTTAATGTAAACTATGGACTTTAGGTGATAATGATGTACTTTGTTTCATCAGTTGCAACAAATGGACCATTCTGGGGTTGGGGGGGTGGTGTTGATCTTGTGTGTGCTGTGCAATGTATGGGGTCAGAGCATATGGAAACATTATACCCTCCTCTCTGCTTTGCTGTGAACTTGAAACAACTCTAAAATAAACAAAGTCTATTAAAAAAACAAACCTGAGCAATCCTTCAAGGCTCAGAAACAATGAGGCTACTTCCCAAGCCTTCTTTGATGTTCACTACCTGAAAAGCTTTCTCCCTGCTCTGTGCTCATAGAACTTACACACACCTTCTCCAGAGCACTCACCTGTTATTTGTGTTACAGTAACATGTTAATGGAGGTCTGCAACTAGTAAGACTCATCTCTTAGATAGTTCTTTGCTGTTATGTGATATTAATGTAAAATTTAATTGAATTCTTAAAGAACACTCTAAGTTTGTTTCTGAAGCTTATCTCAGTAATCTATCTTTGGATGAAGATCAGATGCCACATGACCTGAAACCAGGACTAGAAAAAGANGGGAGGCCTGGCGTGCTGCGATTCATGGGGTCGCAAAGAGTCAGACACGACTGAGTGACTGAACTAAATGCTGCGATCTGGAGCAATTCTTTCGTTTGATCAGATATTCTGAGTGAGTGACTTTGTTGCATCTGTGAGAAGTATGAAGGGAGACTAAAACTAACACAGTTGAAAAAAATTAACAAAGTGGGGAACAGAACAGGGAAGAAACAAGGTGAGCTCCACTCATGGAGAGTCTTAAGAGTTGGGCTATAAAATCTGAACTTGATATAGGAAAGGGAAGAGGGCAGAAAATACTGGACTTCAGACTTTTACAAAACCTCCCTTATCTCATCTGATTTTCACAGTAAGTACCCTAAGAGTTGTGTGAGATAAAGGGACGGTGAGCAGGTTCATCTACAGGTGAATAAAATATTTCAGGACCCCACCCCAACAATAAAGTCCTTGAACAAATCTTGACAAACCCCCTTCTGCACCTTTAGGCTCCTGTAATTTGTACTGGCTTGTTGCTGGTGCCGACTTTACTGTGTGATTGCCTGGATTCCAGAAAGATGCAGAATCTAAAAATAACAAGTAAAATATTTGCTAAATTTATGAATTGAAGTTGACTGCTTCTTTCCACTACACTGACATGGGGACATAATGTGACAAAAGTGTTATTTTTGAAAGATAAATTAGACA
This sequence comes from Neotragus moschatus, assembly GCA_006410615.1. Classification (NCBI taxonomy): domain Eukaryota; kingdom Metazoa; phylum Chordata; class Mammalia; order Artiodactyla; family Bovidae; genus Neotragus; species Neotragus moschatus. The sequence goes on from SJYA01002888.1 coordinate 633,220, forward strand.
ACCAGTAGTGAGACGGAGAATGGCAACCCACTCCAGTACTCTGGCCTGGAAAATCCCATGGGCGGAGGAGCCTGGTGGGCTGCAGTCCATGGGATCTCAAAGAGTCGGACATGACTGAGCAACTTCACTTTCACTTTTCACTTTCATGCATTGGAGAAGGAAATGGCAACCCACTCCAGTGTTCTTGCCTGGAGAGTCCCAGGGACGGGGGAGCCTGGTGGGCTTCCATCTATGGGGTCGCACAGAGTCGGACACGACTGAAGCGACTTAGCAGCAGTGAGATGGAAGAGAAGGGAGACAGAAATGTGACCAGATAGGAGTTGTGGCAATTCCCGAAGGCTAGAGAAGGCAATATAAAGAGAAGGAATGGGGTCTTGGTGATAACTGGATTAAAGGAGATAAAGGAAAATATTCAAATTCCACTGTTATCTATTGAGCATTGATTATATTTCTTGTTTTACAGTTGGGTAGGTACTCTCACATGCCCATTTAATTTGCTCTTCAGAATGACCCTGCAGAAATAAGTTTTATAAGAGATATTGAGGAAATCACCATGGTCCATGGCTAGATTCAAATGATAGAATTTGAATCTAGATGTCTTAACTCCAAGTTCTATGTTCTTTTCAACACATTATGGATCTATGGGACTTCCCTGGTGGTCCAGTGGTCAGGCATCTGCCTGCCAGTACAGAGGACGCAGGTTCTATTCCTGATCCCAGAAGATCCCACATGCCTCATGGCAACTAGGTCCATGTGCCACAACTGCTGAGCCTGTGTGTGGCGACCACTGAAACCCATGCAGCCTAGAACCCATTCTCAGTAACATAAGAAGCCCACACATCGCAACTAAAAAAGCCCTCACATGCACAGAAGCAAAGACCCAGTGCAGCCAAAAACAAAAAACAAATAAATTTTTATAAAAAGACATAATGGATCTAGAGAAGCGGGATTTACAGAAACGGCATAGCTGGAGGAACAGCTCACAGAAGGGACACATGCTGGGTTTGATTCTGGATCCATGACTGTGAGCCCTGGTGGGACATCCTGGAGATGTTCCATGCTGACCTGGCTCACAGTCTTGCTTTCCATCCCCACTCACTTAAATGCAGCCCCTCCCCAGAGCCCAGGCCCCCACTACACCTCTTCACCTGGTCACCCTGGATTCAGCCATTTCAAGCAACTGCTCCACCCAGTTACCCTAGCTGCTGCCCATGACTGCTGAGCCTCCCAGGTTTACAGTTTTCTCATTCCCATTCAGTTCAGTTCAGTTGATCAAATGTGTCCAACTCTTTGTGACCCCATGGACTGCAGCATGCCAGGCTTCTCTGTCCATCACCAAAACTGAGAGCTTGCTCAAACTCGTGTCTATTGACTTGGCAATGCCATCCAACCATCTCATCCTCTGTCATCCTCTTCTCCTCCTGCCCTCAATCTTTCCCAGCATTAGGATCTTTTTCCAAGGAGTCAGTTATTTGCATCAGGTGGCCAAAGTATTGGAGTTTCAGCTTCAGCATCAGTCCTTCCAATGAATGAATTCCTTTAGGATGGACTGGTTGGATCTCCTTGCCGTCCAAGGGACACTCAAGAGTCTTCTCCAACACCACAGTTCAAAAGCATCAATTCTTTGGTGCTCATCTTTCTTTATAGTCCAACTCTCACACCCATACATGACTACTGGAAAGACCATAGCTTTGACTAGATGGACCTTTTTCAGCAAAGTAATGTCCCGTTACATATGCTTTGACTTTCTGGAAACACTGGTCCCTTGATCTTTCTAATTTATTTTTCTTTTACTTTTCTTGGTGCCCCCATCTCTTCAAATGGCCCCAGACTTCTTAGCTGATCATTTAGATCCTGGTCTTACCAGCACCTTTTATTCCCTTGCACCCTCTTCCTCTGTAGCATCTCAAACAACACTTCAAGCCTAGCTCAGTGTTACAAGCTGCTTTCCTGCTTTCTTAATTACTAGAGAAAAATGTCTCAATCTTGCGGAGAACACTTACAAATCCTCCAGCTTCAGCTGGACCCTCAATCCTTTCCCTGCCTGGTTTCCCTGTCAATTGTTGTTGTTATTTAGTCACTAAGTTGTTTCAAACTCTTTTGTGACCCATTGGACTGTAGCCTGCCAGGCTCCTCTGTCCATGGGATTTCCCAGGCAAGAATAACTGGAGTGGGTTGCGATTTCCTTCTCCAGGGGATCTTCCTGACCCAGAGATTGAACCCAAGTCTCCTCCATTGGCGGGTGGATTTTTCACCACTGAGTCACTGAGGAAGCCCCTCCTTCTCTCTTGCCTCCTGTGTTACAGAGAAAACCTTAAGAGCACCGTGGCTCTCCCTGTCACCCTCCCACCTAGAAATGTATCAACACCCACTCCCTTCCTTACTGCGTTTCCTCCCATGACAGAGAACGGACTGTCCCTTCTGCCCAAGGCCAGGCCCCAGCCTCCTCTGCTCCCTCACAAGCTACACGCTGTCTCTCTTCCCCTGCAGGCTCCTTTCTTTCAGCTTCTAAACATGCTCCAGCGTCTCCTCCTAGACCTCCCCTGCCCTTGCTGTCCCCTTAGCTGATGCTCAACTTCTCCGCTGCTCACCCAGGCTGCTCGAGAGTCACTCTCCACCTCCTCACCTCACGCTTGCCCCTCACGCTACAGCCTGACTTTCACCTCCAACCAGCTCATAAAACAGCATTCTGAATTGAGTTTTTATCTTCCTGGACCTCTCTGCTCTATTCTGTGTGTGTGTGTGTGTGTGTGTGTGTGTGTGTGTGTGTGTGTGTGTGTGGCAAAACATTCATAGTGTACTGTCTTACCATCTTTACGTGTGTAGCTCAATAGTGTTAAGTATATGCACAGTATTGTGCAAGCATTGTGCAACCATCTTGTAAAACTGAAACTCTGTAACTATGAAACAACTCCCCACTCCCCTCAGCCTCTGGTAACCACCAGTCCACTTTATTTCTTTAAATCTGACAACTCTAGAGAATGTATATAAGTGTCTGTGTGTATGTGTGTGACTTATTTCACTTAGCATAATGTTCTCAGAGTTCATCCATGAAATAGCATGTGTCAGAATTTCCTTTCTATATAAGGCTGAATACCATTTCATTGTGGGTTTCCCTGGTAGCTCAGATGGTAAAGAATCTGCCTGCAATCACAGGAGACCTGGGTTAAATCCCAGGATTGGGAAGATCCCCTGGAGGAGGGCATGGCAACCCATTCCAGAATTCTTGCGTGGAGAAACCCATGGACAGAGGAGCCTTGTGGGCTACAGTCCATGGGGTCGCAAAGACTTGGACATGACTGAGCAACTAAGCACAGCACAGCACACGATTTCGTTGTGTGGAGAGACCACATTTTCTTGATCCATTCATCTGTTGATGGACATTTCGGTTGCTTCCACCCTAGACTACTGTTTGCTGCAAATACAGGTATAAAAATCTCTCTGAGACTGCTTCCATTCTTTCGGATGCCCAGAGAAGCGGGGTTGCTAGATCAGATCATCTGCTCAGTGTTTAAAGCCCGTCCTTTCCTCCTTCCTGAAGCTCTCTGCTACATTCTTTCTGTGAGACATCGTCCTTGTTCTCACATCCAGTTCTTTGTACCCTTCTTTCTCCATTTCCTTTCTGGCTCTCCCTCTGCCTGCCCTCGGGGTCTGCGTCCACGGGGTCCATTCAGAAAAACAGAAACTGCCTTTCAAAGAGAGGGTCTTTGATGCAGAGAGTCGGTTATAGAGTCAATGGAAAGTTGAGAGGACGTGAAGGGGGATGTCAAGATAGCCCAGCTCAAAAGCCACAGGAAGCCATTCCCACTCCCAAAAGTGGGGAACAAAGGAGGAGATGAGGTGACCCCTCATCACTGTTGGGGCTCAGGGTGGGCCTCCCCGAAATTTGCCACAGTGGCATATTATTTTGAATTGAAATTACTTAAGAAACAGGCTATGGGGACATCCCTGGCGCTCCAGTGGTTAAAGATCCATGCTTCCACCGCTTGCGGGTTCTATCCCTGTTCGGGGTACTACAATCCTGCCTGCTCCAAGGTGAGGCCAAAACAAGAAAGGAACAGCCTATAAGAAAAAGACACCCAGGCGCTTCCCCCTAAAAGCAGGAAATGAATCTCCCCTGTGAAAGGTGGCCTCCTTGCACCTAGAAGAAGGACACCCTCATTGCCAGAGCTGGGAATTCAGGCAGACAGGTCTGTATACACAAACCCTGTTACTTCTTTAACGTACTACCCCAGGCCCAAACTTTGTTTAGGTTCTTCACCAATTACATACCCAAAATCTAGGTTTTTTTGTGGTATCAATTCTTCACAAATTTATCATTTATCTAAAAAGTATAAAAGTGCTTTGACCATGTCTATAAGACCTCCATATATAAATTGAACCTGTTTCCTCCCCCCTCCCCTGTTAAACTGTTATATCCATTTTAATGATTGGGCCAGCCAAAAGTGCACAAGAAGGGTAAGGGGGAAATGTCCCCTCCTCCACATCCCCAAGGGGCGACTAGAAGTTCTCAGAAGGCCCCTTCCGTGCAGTTCAGCTGGTACCTGGACCCTCACCCGGGGTGCTCAGTGCTAAGACTTGAGTGATAATGGTAACAATTAGAAGTAGGAAGAAACTCCATTCTGCCCCCTTCATGCCTCCCTGTCTCCCTTTAGTGGTCTCACTGGCAGAAGCCAGCAGGAATCCAGCTGGTAAGAGAGGCGGGGGTGGGGGCGGGAACCGGAAGTCCCAGCTGCAGCCTCAGAGAGCAGAGTCTAGGCGGATGTGAGCTGGAGACATTGCACAAACGCTGAGCCTGGGCTTCGAGCCTGGGCCCATCATTCTCACCAAACACATTTGAGGGGAAGCTTTTCAATGTTTCAGGAGTCAACTCTTACGTGCTGCCATGCCAAGCTAAGTTGCTTCAGTCGTATCAGACTCTTTGCAACACTATGAACCTGTAGCCTGCCAGGCTCCTCTGTCCATGGGATGCTCCAGGCAAGAATACTGGAGTGGGTTGCCATGCCCTCCTCCGGAGGCTCTTCCTGACCCAGGGATCGAACACGCATCTCTTAAGTCTCCTGCATTGACAGGAGGGTTCTTTACCACTAGCGCCACCTGGGAAGCCCCAGTAAACTCTTATGGTGATGCCCAAACTGGTATCTTTCTACTGAACTTCAGACATGTTGTTTTCTTCAGTTGCCTGCTAGAAATCTCCAGTGCTGTGGCTCACAAATTGAACAGGCTACAAACTGGGCTTGTCATCTTTCCTCCTCAGCCTGCTTCTAACCCTGTGTTCTTTGTCTCTACCAGGCCCCACCTAAGCCCCTTAGCTCATCCAGAAGCCTGCAGGCTCCTCCTCTCAACAGCTTCTTTGCCTCTCAGCTATCTCTTCAGATCCTCCCTCCCTTCTGCTCCATCTGGGCTCGTGGTCCCAGTTTAGTCGCCCATTCGGTCCCCCTGGAGGATTCCATAACCTCCTCAGTGTTCTGTTTCTTCTTGCCCCCCTGAAACTCATACAGCTGCCCAAGTGGTCCATTCAAAACCCAGGTCTCTCCCTTCCTTTAATAAACTCTTTGGCGGCTCCCACTTCCTTCCCTCCTCTGGCCCTGCCTCCTCCCCAGCATCATCTCTTGCTCCCCATCCCCACCCCATCCTGCCCCCTGCTCTGGCAATTCTGAATTGCCCGAGCTATGCTGTTTCTTAGGCTTCCCAGGCGGTGCTAGTGGTAAAGACCTGCATGCATGCTATTTCTCATCTTTTGTTTCCTCTGCCTGGAAAACCTTTCCTCCTCCATGGCCCCTTGGAGCGAATGCTGCTGCTGCTAAGTTGCTTCAGTTATGTCCGACTCTGTGTGACCCCATAGACGGCAGCCCGCCAGGCTCCCCCGTCCACGGGACTCTCCAGGCAAGAATACTGGAGTGGGTTGCCCTTTCCTTCTCCAGGAACGAATGCCACTCATTTAAAACTCAGGGCAAACAAACAAACTCAGGGCAGATGCCTCCCCCCGAAACCTTCCCCCAGCACTCAGATAGAAGATGCTTGAGTCGTGAGGCATGACAAGTGGCGAGGCAGGCAGAGAGGTATCTCCACCCTCCAGTCACTGGTCCCCAGGCTGCTCCACCCCCACAGTCAGAGCCACCAGTGGACTCCCTGGGGGCCCAGTCCTGCTGAGGTAGGAGTCAGACAGGCCTGAGGCTGACTAGCTGCCGATGCTTCAAGATGGGACACCAGCAGGAGCACTGGCCCTGATTGGGTGCATTCTTGTGGATTTCCCCACCTGACACACGTGCAGAGAAGCCCTCCTCAGTCTGGGGGAAGTTCCTAAAGGAGGGGGAGATGCCAGCTGGAAGCCATCTTGGCGGACAGAGGCATGCTCACACCAGGGCCACACCTGGAGATGACTGGCTGGAAAAAACCCAGAAGACTGCCCCTTTGTGAGCGACCTAGGCCGCCCTTATTGCGCTAACTCAGTCCAGCCTCACTTCTGTACTCTTCCACAGGTAGTTTGGTTTTTTCCCACATGTACTTCGCTTCTTCCACACGTACTTTGCTTCTAATAAATGCTTTTATCATTTTCGTAATTTTAGTCTCTTTGCTGAATTCTTTCTTCAAAGAGGACAAGAGGTTGGGCTCCTGTCCACATCCCACTCTGCCTGCCCCCTAGCATCCCAGCTCTTCCAGGTCTTGTTCCTCAGCCTTCTTGTCAAAGCAGATTCTCCTGTGAGATTTTCTATGTACACCTCTCCCTTACCAACAGCATTCAACCTCCAGACTCTAGAGTTTCTCCCTCCGACACGTCTCAAATCTGAACCGTTCTCTAAGAACAATCTAGAAGACTGTTAATAGCCTCTCTCCTCACTGGTTCCTGCCTCTCTCAATCTCTTACTGTCCCTGTAGTCAAAATGACCTTTTCAGAATGGAAATCCGATCTTGTCAACCCACTGTTTAAAAATGCTTGGTTTATTGATCTTTGTTTTTAAATAGTAATTTGTCTTTAAAAATTTAAAGGCTAAATTGTTGAAGTTCAAAGTCCTGGAAATCATCTTGGGCTTGTCTTTCTCATCTCATCATCTTGGTATCAACCAAACAGTCCTCCTTCAAAGTCTCCTTCCACTCGGTCATCAGACACCCTGAATCCTCTTTCTTCACTTTGCCCATTTTCTACTCCACTTCAGGCCTCAGCATAAATGTTTATTTCCCCAGGAAAGCCTTCACTGATTCTCTTTCATTTTGGGGCAGGGGGCACACTGTGTGGCATGAGGGAGCTTAGTTTCCCAACCAGGGCCAGAACCTGTGCCCCCTGCATTGGGAACATGGAGTCAATCGCTGGACCATTAGGGAAGTCCTTCATGGATTTCTAAGCCAGTTTACCTCCCCATCTTAAACACTCTCTGGGACTTTGTGCTTCTCTATTTGGAGAAAATGTCTCAATTATAAAATTGTATGACTTGTTTAATGTCTGTTTCTCCCACTTAGTAGCTGGCAAGCTCCACAGAGGCAAGGACTAGGCTTGTCTTGCAGTCTTAGTGCCTGACTTGATAACCAGCACATAGTAGGTCCTTGCTACGGTTTGTTTCTTGCTATGGTTTGTTGAATGAGTGTCAATTAATGTTTGAATTAAAATTAGTGTTTTCCTTTCATTTAATCTCCATATGAGAGGATGGATGTTCATTAAACTCATTGTGCTAATCGTTTCATGATGTATGTAAGTCCAGTCCTTAGGCTGGACACCTTGAACTTACTCAGTGCTGTGTGTCAATTATATCTCAGTAACACTGGAATAAACAATAATATGACACAATTAAATGAAATTAATGTCTCCTCCATTTCCATCCCAAATGGGTTAGGTGTGTCCTCTCTGTGTCCCCATTGTACACGGTTCTTGTTCAGTTGCTCGGTCATCTCTGACTCTTTGTGACCCCATGGGCTGCAGCACACCAGGCTTCCTTGTCCTTCCCTGACGCCCTTAGCTTGCTCAAACTCATGTCCACTGAATCGGTGATGTCATCCAAGTCTCACCCTCTGTTGTCCCCTTTTCCTCCTGCCCTCAATCTTTCCCAGCATCAGGATTTTCTCTAGTCCGTGGGATCACAGAGACTCAGATGTGACTTAGCGACTGAACACGCACACAGGCACTCAAGAAAAATGTTTACTGAATGAATGGAGCCTCTCGAGGGGAAAAGAACAGGTTCAAAAGTGGGAATTCATTGTAGGACCCAGATTTGTGCATCATCTCAATGGGTTACATTTAAGAGTGAACTTTGGGGGTCAACCTTCACTAAGGGGCAGGTGGGAGAGGAGAGAGCAAAGGCAAGGCCAAAGATCCAGAGGATTACAGTGCCAGGGACGTTAAAAAAAAAAAAAAAAAAAAGTTTCAAGAAGGAAGGACAAATCCACTGAATCATATTCTGCTGAAAGAATAAGGAAGTTGAGAACTAAAAAAAAGGGGGGGGTTGAATTCCTCTAAAAAGAGGAAATTCTGTACAGTTTTTAAAAACATTGTGGAAATGGAAGCCAGATTTATGAAAAAGAAGAAGTGAATGGTTTCCCAGGAGAGAGCAGAGATGTGGGCTGTTCCTTGAAAGGGCTTGGCAGTGTGGAGGTGAGTCCAGCTCCCCTATTTGGATAAAGTAGAAGGAGCTCCAGAATACTCCTTCTCGCATTTTCTCCTCACTTCTCCTTTCTGTCCTTAGAAATACAGAATGGGTTGAATTCATGACAGAGAGTTCAATTTCCCATTTCTTGCTGTTAGCATATTGTTTATTGAATGCTATTTTCACTGCTGGCATAAAATAACATTCTCTTTCTTCCCCAAACTTGCGTAAGGACTCTGGTGACTTTTCATGTCTATTCAGAAATTGTGAATGAAATCTAAAAACATAAAGTCTTTTTTTTTTTCCCACAAAAGGTACTAACATACATTTTTCTACCAAGAAAAAAAAATTGAAAATGCTTTTTAAAAATATCTTCACGGACTCTCTAAAAAATGTATTCTACAGCAATTTTACTCCAAGATTAAGAATGTGGAGAATAAATTACTTTCTTAACATGTCTAACAGTATGTGCCTCTGGCAACAGGGAGAGATGTGAACAAATGCCTCTTAAGAAGGATCAGAAGATGACTAACAGGAGTTTTCTAAATTACACACCTAGGAGGCTGGGAAATCTAGCCAAGTTTCAACCTGAAAGCAATCTCTGCAACGCCAGCCTGGTAAATCTGCCTTTGAGTCATAAGGCTGAATCACCAGAGTGAGGGAAATCCCAGGCAACACTGTCCCAAGCAACGCTCAACAGGTGAAAATGGAAGGAAATTTACTGAAAGCCACGAAAGACCTTTAGACAGAGAATGTCTCAACATAACTGTGGAATTGGAGCTCTGTGAAAGAAATTGCTACAGGAGACTATTTTCCAGTAAGCAGAGTTGAACTCATAAATTGCCAACAGGTGGAACAAGGTTCTTAGCTGAACTCAGACAAAAACAGCCTTACTGGGAGTATGTGAACTCGGACTGAGAAAAGTTTAATCGTTTTCAGTAAACTCTACCTGGAATTTAGCATCCTCTTCAATTATGGATGTGGGTAACAAACTCCTAGGACTATAGAAACCATGAATTTTTGAGCCACCTTCCAGCTATTGCAGTTACTGTGTGACATGATTTACACGCATCATTACTAGTTACTCAGCCTATCACTAGATTTTTATTTAATGCATTATAAAGTAGCATATGTATCATTATGCCAGAAATTTGAGGTTTAAAAATATTTTGTAGCTTTATTTCATTATAATTAGATCTTCAGTGACTCCATGTATTTCATTTCATGCATTAAAAAAAAAATTCAGAGGAGTCTGTAAACTTCACCAGACTCTCAATGCTGACCATTACACACAAAAGATTAAGTACCCTGGTCTAGTACTTTATGAATAAAGCTTATGGTTCATCATTTCTAGTTTCAGGCACAAAGATATGAACACGAGTCATACCATTTGGTGCCTTAACAAGTTAGAACCCAGATATAATTTTTGCACGTTTGTATTGTTTAGGACTAATCATTTACTCCATGTTGTTCTGTGCAACTTAGTTTTGGTTCAAGTGTAATAAAGGAAAGATGTTATACCTCCCTTTGGATGCCTGTTGAAGCAGAATGCTCCCAATTAATTGCTAGAGCTGGTATAGACCCTGACGTGAACCATCAGAATGGAATCAAATCTCCAGAGAGGTCCTGGGGTCCCCCAGACATTCCTAAGGCAATGAATGACTATGAGAAGAACACCTAGACTTCCCAGGCCAGGAGTGCAGCTTGGTGCTGGTGGTGATTCATTCTGGGAAGCATTTCAGAATGCTAGTAAGTCTAAGGTCAAAGAACGCTGAAGGGGAGGCAACTAGGTTTTCTTTGTGGTTAGACCACATCTTGTTGATGTAAAAAAAAGGTGAAATACCCAACTTAACAATATCAGAGCTGTTTTAGGTTTCTGATATTCCATGTACCAAGCACTCACCATTTATTGCTCAGCAGGAAAACATATTGGATAATCAAACTCTCTTTATGAATTCAGGTTCTGTAGTTACCCTCTTGGCCAGAGAAATCTTCAACACTTTATAGAAATATGTCCCTGTACTGCCCCCAAGAGATAGAACCGCAGAGCTAGCTTTTCATCCCATGTAGCCAGAGAAACACAAAGCCTGCCTGGTCTATTAAGGACCTGTATACAGAATTATTCTCAAGATACCAGGAACACTATTTGGATAATCAAGGCAAACACTCCTAAGATTTTGTTCATAGACATCACTCAGAGACTTTGCATGCCTTCTATTTCGTGCAAACATTCCACCTGGTGCCTAGCTCATAATTACACATCTGGAGAATTAACAAAAAAAATTGCACTGCTCATGATTTAAGCATTACAAATCCTCACTACGAGAAGGAAAGACTAATTGTGTTTTCCCTGGCTCAGGAAATATTTGAAGGTATACAAAGTAACACTGGCTTATTATTCTATACTTAGAAATAATAGAAAAGCTATGATAAACCTGAGCTTCCCAGGTGGCGCTATAGTAAAGAACTCACCTGCCAATGAAGATGTAAGAGTTGCTCATTTGATCCCAGGTTGGGTAGATCCCCTGGAGGAGGGCATGCCAACCCACTCCAGTATACTTTGCCTGGAGAATTTCATGTTCAGAGGAGCCTGGCAGGCTACAGTCTATAGGGTCCCAAAGAGTTGACGTGTCTGAAGCAACTTAGTTCACAAACATTCATGACAAACCTAGACAGAGTATTGAGAAGCAGAGACATCTCTTTGCCAACAAAGATCCATATAGTCAAAGATATGGTTTTTCCAGTAGTCATGTATGGATGTAACAGGTGGACCATAAAGAAAACTGAGCACCAAAGAATTGATTTTTTTTTTAATTGTGGTAGTGGAGAAGAATCTTGAGAGTCCCTTGTCTTGCAAGGAGATCAAATCAGTCAATCCTAAAAGAAGTCAACCCTGAATATTCATTTGGAAGGTCTGATGCTGGAGCTGAAGCTCCAATGCTTTGGTCACCTGATGCCAAGAGCCAACTCATTGGAAAAGATCCTGATGATGGGAAAGATTGAAAGCAAAAGAAGAAAGGGCTGGCAGAGGATGAGACGGTTAGATAGCATCACTGACTCAATGCACGTGAATCTGAGCAAACTCCAGGAGATAGTGAAGGACAGAGGAGCCTAGCATGCTACAGTCCATGAGATTACTAAGACCCCCCCATTCACAGCAACATGAGTTCACAGAATCTAGGATTTCAGGAGTCTTCTGTGCTTCTCAAGTGCCAATGTGTGTGGAGCCACCTGAACCTGTTCTAACAAGCTCCCAGGTGATACCAAAGTTGCTATTCCTGGAGTCCTCCCTTAAGGGTTTATAGACAATGATGGTGCCAGGATGAGGATTTAGAATAAGTAACACCAAGCAGCCAGTTTAGGAGGATCTTAGGGGCAGCCTTAGCAAGACCGAATCACTTTGGATCACTCAGAGGGTATTTCCACAATCACAATGACAGTAGTAAATTTTTGCCTTACTCTTTCCAGGTTTCTTGAAAGTCCTAGAGAAAAATCAGTTGTGATGCAATATCATCCATAAGCATCAAAATGCTACTTTTCCTTGGGGGTAAAGGTTCTTCTATTATTAATAAGCCTATGATATTAACCTCTCTGTTCTTCACAAAGATTTCCAGAACTTTCCTTAAAATATTTTGGTAATGAAGACACTGCTTATTATGGTATTAGTTGAGTCTTTCAGACAGTCTGCAAAGTTAGATTTATTTTAATTATATAAGTAGTTGTTAGCACTTTTTTGGAGGTAATTATCATCATTAGCATGTCATTGTATTTTGGGAATAACAAAAACATTATTGTTTCTTAATGATAGTATTTACCTTCACCAAACGTTTTTATGTCTCACTCCCAGACTAGGCTAACAGGTTTGTTGCTACAGTGTCTAACACAAATATCTTTTGTGTTATACTGTTACTTTCTCTTGTATTTTTAAACAGTTTGCATCTTTAATAACCCTGATTTATTGAAAGATAACTCCCAGTGCCACAGTTAGCATTCATTATTAATACTTTCTATTCTAAGGCAGATAGAGTTGTGTAAATCTAAATATAGTGATTAGGACAGTCTGTTTTTGCTGTAGACAATGTGCCAACCTAAAACCAATGATGCTGCTCACATATATTCTCATTACAAAGAGACTGACCTCCCATAATTCTCTGGAACCTCAATAATATGGATTTCCCTTATGGAAACATGGGCTTCCCTGGTGGCTTAGACAGTAAAGAATCTGTCTGCAATGAGGGAGGCCCAAGCTCGATCCCTGGGTTGGGAAGGTCCTCTGGAGAAGGAAATGGCAACCCACTCCAGTATTCTTGCCTGGAGGATTCCATGGACAGAAGAGCCTGACGGGCTACAGTCCATGGAGTCTCAAAGAGTCAGACACGATTGAGCAACTAACACTAACGCTATGGAAACACACTGTGGTGCTGGGATGCAATCAAGCTGCTCCGGAGAACGCCCTGCTAGGACTTGGTGCTGTCAGTGCTGGGGCCTGGGTTCATCTCCGGCTGGGGAATAAGCCGCTTGGCATGGCCTAAAAATAAGTAAGTAAATCAAACTGCTCTATTTCCATGGCATGTTTTTCCAAGCATTTTTCATGGATTTAGAGAAAGTGGGCAAATGTGTATCCATCTCGAGACAACTGGATACACAACTCCTTAAACTCTGCCTAAGGAAGAATTTTACAGGAAAGTCATGTAGCTAGGTATACACCAGCAGCCTGGCCCTTTATAGCTCCTCCCGCTTCACAGGTGAACCAGCCAAACCAAAGGCAAACCCAGAGATCCCAGCCTCTATTCCCAACAGTGCAGGACTCACCCAAACCAATCCCCACCCATGTCCTTCTCTATTTGCTCAGTGACATAGCCCAGTAACCTATTTCCTCCTTCTTGTTTGCTGTTTATTTGGGCCTTGGCACCTTGTTTTACCTGATCATCTGCTTTGTAATTTATCCTTCCATGAAAAGTTTGTGCCTTCTTTTCAGGCTCAGCATCTCTTCTATTTTCTGCGTGACTACTTTTTTTTTGGGCTGCTCTGCAAATCTTATGAGATCTCATTTCCCCCTACCAGGGACTGAACCCATGCCAAGGAAGTAAAAGCATGGAATCTTAACTGCTAGGCCCCCAGGGAACGTCCCCTCATGGCTATTTTGACAACCCCACAAGGCCTGGTGAGCCACATTCTGGGCAGCCAAGAATGGTTCCTTCCTTTCTCTCAGCCCATCCAGTGGAGGACGAGGAAGAAGCAGAGAAGAAAGGAATTAGATCCAAAAGTTTCCACAGGGAATGCCTGCTCCAAAAGAAACAGCAGTGGATAATGCATTTATGATCCCCTGGAGAAGGGAATGGCTACCCACTCCAGTATTCTTGCCTGGAAAATTCCACGGACAGATGAGCCTGGTGGGATACAGTCTATGGGGTCACAAAGAGTCAGGTAGAACTGAACGACTAACACTTTCACTTTCATTTTTTCAACCGTGTATTTGTTGGAGTGGATATAAAATTCGTGCAGTAAGGTGTATAAGTTATGTCATTCAAATCTGACAAATGTTTATACATGTATACAGTTTTCTAGCTCCTGTCCAGACTGTGATAAAGAATGTTCCCTTGTGTCTCTTTTCAGCCAACCCCCCTTAAACCTGTTTTACTGACTTCTATCACTAAAACTTTCTCCTTAAGGAATTCCCTGGAAGTCCAGTGGTTAGGACTCCACACTGTTCCCGCTGTAGGCCTGGGTCTGATCCCCAGTTGGGGAACTAAGATCCCATAAGCTGCATGGTGTGGCCAAAAAGATTAAAAACAAAAAAACTCTCCTTAAAAGCTAATTTCTTATAACTCATTCACTCAGTCATTTCTGTGCTCATTGCACAAAGTGTCACGATTGTCTCTCACCCACGTTAAGTCTAGCCATTTAAGTATCATAATAAGCACTATTAAAGTAAAAAACAATTTGCTTAACCCCAGCAAAATAAAAAATAAGAACTACACATAGCCTTTCCCTAACTTCTTGTTCCATAAGGATTGCACTTTGGGATGGTACAAATGGGTGAAGTGCTTGGAGCCAGCTGTTTCAGAATCTAGAAACCTTGGGATTTGGGAAAACATTCCAAGGAGCATACACTGTATGTTTTATAATGTCCTCAGTGGGATCTGAGGTAGTGCCATAAAAATATTCATATTACTGAAGAGAAGTATATGAATACTTACATCATGTTGGGAAAACAAAGACTACAGACAGATGTGACAATTTATTTGTCACCAAATGAATTCTGACACCACCGAAGTGACAGAATCCTCCCAGATGGGAAAAAACATTTTGGGTTCTACAATTATGGATGAGAGTTAGTGAAATTGTATGTAATATATTAAAAAACTTCTCTGCTTAAATCAAGATTCGCTCTTACATTGCATCCTCCACCAAGCCTTCTAGGTAACATACGTTGAAAAAATAATTACTTCTGGGAGTATTTCTCTGTTTGCTAGATGAGATGCTACCAGATTCGTGAATAAAGCCAATTAGATCTTCTAATTTACTCAGCTAAATTTTGTGTTTTTTTTTTTAGCAGATTGGAGACAGTGATGGGCTCCAAAGTGAATTTCCAAAGGTCTTTGGAGACAAGCAAGGAGAAACATATGAACGGCATCCAAGGACTCTGAATTCACTGTCTTTTTCACGATTTGTGAGAGTTGTTGAATGAAAACGTATTTCCTAGTATAGAGGAAGCCGGTCAGCAGTGGGGGGCTAGAGGCTGTGCACAGGGTGCAATGGTTACCCTCAGAAGCTTCTCACACTAGCAGCCTATCTCTCCCATCAAACTAAGTCAGCTCTGCACGCATGACCTCCGCCCGATGACATGGACACATGCAAGAGATGTCATGCTTGAAGATGCCTGCTCCAGAGCTATATTGGGCTTCCCTAGTAGCTCAGACAGTAAAGCATCTACCTGCAATGCAGGAGACCCAGGTTCAATCCTTGGTTCAGGAAGACCCCCTGGAGAAGGAAATGGCAACCCACTCCAGTCTTCTTGCCTGGAAAATTCCATGAACAGAGGAGCCTGGCAGGCTACAGTCCATGGGGTCGCAAAGAGTTGGACACAACTAAGCAACTAACACACACACGCATGCGTGCACACACACACACACACACACATTCACACAGCTATATTACACAATTCCATCTAATCTGATTTAGGTGATACGATGGTAATGTTGATGAAAATAATCAATAAACAATCTATGAGAAGAACAAAAAAGGACTTCATCTGAGCCAAGCTGAAGACTATAGCCCAGAGACAGATTTGAGAGGCACTTGAGTTGTGTTCTGCCAGACTACAAAATGGGGGAGGCTTATAAAAGGCAAAGTCCACAAAATTCATAAGTTATTTGTCAACAATTAGGATTGGAGCTGGCAAAAATTTAGTTTGCTTATTCAGTGAGGATTGGTTGGGGTTCAAAATGGTGACATAGTTATGGGGGAGGTGTTGAGACCATAAAGTTGCAGCTGCTAGCAGCCATTGTTTTGAGAAAGGCTGGTGGTGTCCTTGAGTCTGATTACGTTTCTGAAAACTCAGGTTCTCAGTAATGCAGGAGCGTGTCTGAAACCACATCCACAATGGCCATCAGACTTTGTTTTGAATGCCTGAACCACATTTTGAGTTTTCAAATGCATTGTTTTCTTTCATGGCTATAGCATATGTGCAATGCCCGTTTAATAGGCCACAAAATAGGCTATTCTAGGAAGCATAAGGTTTAAATTAAATCAAGTTTCAGACAAAATGACTTTCTCATACCTCAAACATTTCTTCCATCAGTAACAAAAAGGAAATACTTTTTAGAAGCTTTTCATTGTGTTTAGATCGATGTGGAAGCACTTCTGTTTATATTTATTATAAAAGTCTTCAGAAGGGAAGTCAAATTATAATTGCCATTGCAGAAACAAAGACTGCTGGGATTTTATATTTTGGAAAACCTAGAGAAGCAGGAAAAGAATTTTAAAATGTTCATTTTGAGTTAACATCTCAACATTTCAATTTATGAGGTCATAAATGCAATTAACAAAATAAAAGAAGTAGTCACTTCTTTTGAACTACTACAATGCTTTGAGCTCATTCTTTACATATTGCCTTTAAATTTTTTTATAAGGAAATGTTCAATTACACACAAAAGTAGAGGATATAGTATAATAAGCCCCCTTAAAGACAGGACTCAGTCTTAACAAATGGTGACATTTTGCTAATCTTGTTTCAGCTATCACCATTTTTCTCCCTAGAACAATGTAAAGGAAATTCATGACATCATGATCATGTCATTTCATCCATAAATACATACCTAACAACCAACTTCTCTTTGAATTCACCCATGTGAAAAAATGCTTTATCTCCATGTTATAAGGTAGACTCCTTGAAGACAAGCAGTGTATCTTTTTCATTCCTGTTTCCCAATTAGCTCATCTCAGAAGAAACTTTTTAAATTTAATTAATTTTATTTTTGGCTGCACCGGGCCTTCAGTGCTGCTCTCAGGCTTTCTCTAGTGGCAGCGAGCAGTGTGCAGGCTTCTCACTGCGGAGGCTTCTCTTGTCGCAAAGCACGGGCTCTAGAGCCTGCAGGCTTCAGTAGTTGTGAGGCACAGGTCTAGTTGCCTTGAGGCATGTGGGATCTTCCTGGACCAGAGGTTGAACACATGTCCCCTGAATTGGCAGGTGGATTCCCAACCACTGGACCAATAAGGAAGTCCTCACCAGAAACTTTGATATACACACAAGATAAACTACACTCTGAGGATTGCTTAATGAACACATGGCCTCAGACAGTGGTTCTTAAACTTGAGTATGTATTCAAATCAACAGAAGGACCTGGCAAAACACAGATTGCTGGTCTCCAACCACGGAGTTTCAGCTTCAGCTTGGGTCTAGGGTGGGGCTTGACTATCTGCATGTCTAACAAGTTCCCAGGTGATGATATGACCATCCAGAACCACACTTTGAGAACACTTTTATTAGAACAAAGAAGACATCAATAGTCTAAACCTGCCCACTAATTATTCAAACATTAATCATATGTGAGGACTTAGGAGGAATACAGGGAGAGATGATTTTTATAAACCCCCACTTTCATGAAGCATATACTGTACTTTAAAAAGAAATACATAGGGAAACAGATTGCCGGTCTAGGTTCGATGCAGAAGGCTTGGGACTGATGAGTGGGGATGATCTGGAGGGATGGTGTGGGGAGGGAGGGGGAAGGGAGGGGGGCCGGATTGGGAACTCAGGTACACTTATGGCTGATTTATGTCAATGTATGGCAAAATGAGTACAGTATTGTAAAGCAAAACAAACCAATAAATAAATAAATTAAAAATAAATTAAAAAAAAAAAGAAGGGAGAAGGCATGGGTTTGCATCTTCTTTTTAATAAAGGAAACAAATTATATTGAAACAAAGTTATCAAAACATTTTTTTATATAATGATACATGTGATTCTTTATTAACATATCAAAAACAAGNTACACTTATGGCTGATTTATGTCAATGTATGGCAAAATGAGTACAGTATTGTAAAGCAAAACAAACCAATAAATAAATAAATAAATAATAAATTAAAAAAAAAAGAAGGGAGAAGGCATGGGTTTGCATCTTCTTTTTAATAAAGGAAACAAATTATATTGAAACAAAGTTATCAAAACATTTTTTTGTATAATGATACATGTGATTCTTTATTAACATATCAAAAACAAGATCTAACAACTATGATTATGTTAATGTAGTGGTGAGAGTAAATGATATTTTGAGATATCTTCAAAAGCTATAATGCAGTCTGAACACATTAGTGATTTCTGTTGGTTACAAAGTCATAAGCACTCTCAAAATTCCTGGGGCTTATTGCCCAGGTGTATAGGAGAATGTTAAATTTCTATTACAGGTGAGTAAAAATGAAGATATAGTTTTCTCCTATCTAGGTTCACAACACCCCTGAAATCTATAGATGCCAATCAAGAGTTTCTGGTTACAGAATGAAATAGGAAGAAAGGATAAAGCCATTACTGATTGAGCACTAATACTCCCTCTGCCATTTTAATTTTTAAAATTTTTATTGGAGTATAGTTCAAGTAGATACAGTTGCCTCATATTATATGATATAGTTAGTTTTATAGTAGTGAAAAATTTTTCACCCTACTCAATAAGCTGTTGAGTGTGTAGTGATTTCAATTTCCAGGAACTATTTTAAATGAAAATGGCTGCTTTTGAGTAAGACACAATGGGAAATGACAGGTGGGATTTGACCCACAAAGAGTTAAAACCGCAAAATTAATTTTGGAGGAAAATTAAGATTCTCCTCACAGTCTCAAAGCTTTCTTCTCTAATCACGGTGTAGACACTATCAGTGAACAGAGAATCTTTGTATTATTTCCAAGTTTCTCCCATTGTCAGTCACTGTGACAAAGTGCTGGCCAATTTGACACAATGATGAATCACTCTAGGCACTGAGCTTTCATATAGCTGTCGAGGGTTCTCAGTAGACTCTGGCATCTGGAAATGCCACAGACTGGCACTGGGTTCTCTGCTCATGAACAAAGCTGGAATTTGGCAAAAATTAAACAGATGCATTTTAGAGAAAAGAAATATATAATAATATTTACTAACTTTTACCATGTCTTCATGTAGTAACTGATTTAAAAGCCTATTAAGAAAATTCTCACTTCCCAAATCTCTTCCGATTATCTATACTCTGTTGAAATGAGTTAAATTTAAGAGTACATTGAAAAGTTTAAATGAAAAACTTCTGTTTATTGTTTCTAGCTCTGGAGTAACATGTGAGGTCTCCTTGCCCTTCATCCTTGAAATGCCAACAACATGATTCTTTGCTAATAACTTTTAACTGACTAGATCTTACAAATCCAGTGCTGTATGATGGACTCATGCACAGCCCAGTGAAAATGTACTTGTAAGGTCTACCTTAGTTTTCTGTTGGAGAGCTTGTCAATACACCAGTGCCTCAAATCCATTTTCTCGGTAAAACAAGTTGCAGTTTTCTGATTATTATTCACAAAGGCAGTTTCCTGAGTTATTTCTGTTCCTGCACAATATTCATGATAGCAATTTGATATCTTAGCAGTTTCAAGGTTATCAGGTGATTGAAAATCCTACTGCTTACTTCAAGGTGTAACATATACAACTGTGCGGTCATCCATTATAGCAGTATAATAGTTTTTTGTAATGCCTTTCATGAACTGCTGATTTAGAAGTGTAAGCTTAACTTCTGAAGGTGCTTATCAGTCTCAGCCTGGGCAAGTATTGCTTAACTGGTAAAAATCTGTCCCGGACTCTTTGTGCTAGTTTAAAAAAAGCAACCAAGTTTCATTCCTCTTTTAGATGATGCTTATGCCCTGCCCTGGGAAGTCATTAAAGTACATCTGCAAGAAGAAACAAACAGAAGCCATGATTTATCTGGTCCTCAGAAGGGCTAATGTTAATCACAATGAATCTAAGATGGAAGCACTGGATTTTGTAGACTGTGGAGATTAAACCAGAAGCAAGGAATTACTGACAGAGATGGAGATTTTGCTAAATTAAAAACACACAAAAGTCAAAGCAGATTCATAAAAAAGCTGAGAAGTAAAAATGAATCGTTATTCAAAGTCCTCCTCTTAAGCTCTAGCCGCACATTTAATTTTGGTTTAAGGGTCTCTGGTTGGAGCAGAGGGTTGCTTGAGTGAGTTTAGAAGGTGGCATCTGTTTAAGTAACAGATGTCAGTGTCACTGAGGTGCTATGTTCTCACTTTTTATATATGGGGAAATTGCTGCTGAAAGAGTTTTATTGCCTTTATGCAAATGAAAATACCATATTCTTCTCCTTAAAGGGTTCTTCTTCCTGATGTGAATACACAACAACCATAAAGGACCTCAACCTCATCCATTTTTTTTTTATATATATTCTGGAATATGATACTTTCTTATGAACTATCAATTATGCATGAAATGAGGTTTGGAATTGCAGACACACTTACTCTTATTTAAAGAGGCTTCTCCGGGTTGAAGTAAACTGAGTAGGGGTGAGAGCAGCTCTGACCCCTCACCAGCTCTGGCACCAACAGAGACCAAACCTAGAGAGGCACCTGTACCCACTCAACTACTCTAAGAGTTGGGAGGAAGGATTACCTTACAAAATGGTGTTTAAGTTGATTTGGTTGGTTGTCAGTTTATAGAAATCTCTTTGCTCTTCTTACTTTCCAAGAGAGATAGAGAAGAGTAGAAGCATCCAAAAACACCCTAGTTGACACATGGGGTTTCCCTGGGGACTCAGATGTTAAACAGTCTTCCAGCAATGCAGGATACCTGAAGACTCAGCAGTGGCCACAGGACTGGAAAAGTTCAATTTTCATTCCAATCCCAAAGAAGGGAAAAGCCAAAGAATGATTAAATTAATGCACGGTTGCACTCATTTCACATGCTAGCATGTGAATAGCAGGTAATAATCAAAATCCTTCAAGTTAGGCTTCAGCAGAATTTCCAAATGTACAAGCTGGATTTAGCAAGGGCAGAGAAATCAGAGATCAAATTTCCAACATTCATTGGGTCATGTAGAAAGCAAGAGAATCCCAGAAAAATCATCTACTTCTTCTTCATTGACTATGCTAAAGNCAAAATCCTTCAAGTTAGGCTTCAGCAGAACTTCCAAATGTACAAGCTGGATTTAGCAAGGGCAGAGAAATCAGAGATCAAATTTCCAACATTCATTGGGTCATGTAGAAAGCAAGAGAATCCCAGAAAAATCATCTACTTCTTCTTCATTGACTATGCTAAAGCCTTTGATTGTGTGAGTCACAACAAACTGTGGAAAATTCCTAAAGAGACTGGGAATACCAGACCACCATCTGTCTCCTGAGAAATCTGTATGCAGGTCAAAAAGCAACAGTTAGAACCAGACATGGAACAATGAACTGGTTGTTGGGAAAGGAGTATTTCAAGGCTATATATCGTCACCCTGCTTATTTAACTTATATGCAGGGTACATGACACTTGCTCCCTGAAAGGAAAGCTGTGACAAACCTAGACAGTATATTAAAAAGCAGAGACATCATTTGTTGACAAAGATCCATATAGTCAAAGCTATGGTTTTTCCAGTAGTCATGTACAGATGTGAGAGTTGGATCATATAGAAGGCTGAGCACTGAAGAATTGATGCTTTCGAATTGTAGTATTGGAGAAGACTCTTGAGAGTCCTTTGGATTGTTTGATCTAGTCCCTAGATCAAGCTAGTCCATCCTATAGGAAATCAACCCTGTATATTCACTGGAAGGAATAANAGTCAAAGCTATGGTTTTTCCAGTAGTCATGTACAGATGTGAGAGTTGGATCATATAGAAGGCTGAGCACCGAAGAATTGATGCTTTCGAATTGTAGTATTGGAGAAGACTCTTGAGAGTCCCTTGGATTGTTTGATCTAGTCCCGAGATCAAACTAGTCCATCCTATAGGAAATCAACCCTGTATATTCATTGGAAGGACTGATGCTGNGAGAGTTGGATCATATAGAAGGCTGAGCACTGAAGAATTGATGCTTTCGAATTGTAGTATTGGAGAAGACTCTTGAGAGTCCTTTGGATTGTTTGATCTAGTCCCTAGATCAAGCTAGTCCATCCTATAGGAAATCAACCCTGTATATTCACTGGAAGGAATAATGCTGAAGCTGAAGAGCCAATGTTCTGGCCACCTGATGCAAAGAGCCAACTCACTGGGAAATACCCTGATGCTGGGAAAAAACAGGGTAGGAGGAGAAGGAGGTGACAGAGGATAAGACGGTTGGATAGCATCACTGATTCAACAGAGTTTGAGCAAACTCTGGGAGATAGGAAAGGACAGAGAAGCCTGGCACACTGCAGTCAGGGGTCACAAAGAGTCAGACATGACTTACCAACTGATGGTTAACAGAATTAACCATCATAAATAAAACAGGAAGCATGCATAAAGAATTGCATTTCTCTTGTATCCTGAAGGATGGCAGTTATCCTCAAACAAAGCACTTGGGCAACTGTTTGAAGTGCAAACTAAACTGTTCATCTCATTCACAAATGCCATTCTAACTTGAAAGTACAAAAGAGAGGCAAACTATGGCTATTCAGATCTGAGTATTTGGGAAATATAATGAAAATGAGTAAGTCTATCACGTCAAAGAAAATGACTGACAGTATTTGCTGCCAGTGATAAAATTCACGTTTTCAAGTGAAAATTTGAATTTTGAAAAGCCTGTATCCATCACCATGAGCTTGCCAGCTTCTTAACAGATAAAGACTTTTCTAATAGACTTGGTGGCACTACAAATAAATGTGATTTTTTGATATTGAATGATGAAATGTGTGAATATTTGAAAAGATATGAACCAATATTTTCCAATGTTACAGAATTATGCATGGTAAAATAATCCACTCAACATGCAAGATGGGCTCCTTGACTTCATATTATATTTCAAGGCTATAGTAATCAAAATGCAAGATGAGATAATGGAATGTAATATAATAGAGTCAAGAAAAGTTCACCGAAATGCACACAGTTTGAAGAAACTACTACTTGCTGAATTTTAGTGTACCATCAAAAAAAAGAGTATTTACCCTGATCTACAAAGGCAAGTAGAGTTCTCCTTACTCTTCCAACTACATGTCTGTCTGAGGACAGAATCTTCATATATTTCTGCAAAACAACAGACAACAGATTGAATGTAGAAGCAGATATGGGAATCCAGCCATCTTTTATTAAGCCAAATATCAACAAGAGTTATACTCACAGGGGTAGGTCTTCAGATACAATTGAGTTGATTGGTTACTAAAACAAACCCGTAGACCTTTTTCCCAAATTATTTTACTGTGGACAATTATAGAAATTAAAGTGACTTTAGGGGCTCATGGGAGTCTCATATCTTTCAAGAGCAATTGATACTGCACCCATGGAATAATGTAGTTGTGGTAAATCAAATATTCCCAGGTAGCAGCAACCCAGGATGAACTTTAAGGCCTGACCAAATTCATTCAGCCCCACCTGAACACTTCAGAAACTTTGCATACCCTTTCCTGGTCCTGCACGTCTCTCGTCGTTTCTGAAACCATCAGAGGGTTTTTCATGCATGTTTGTGAATCATTTAGTCCATTGGGATTCTTGCCCTGTTCCTCATAGCTCAAGCCAGAGCCAATTTTGTGCATGCTTTCTCTCAGGCTGCTTAAAATGAGAGGGGTTTAATGCTGATGTCATCAAGTTGCATTTGTCAGCACTGCCGTGAGAAGGCTGAGAAGATGCTCTTTTTCTAGAAAATGGGACTATAGTGAGCAGGGACCTTCCTGTTTTCCTATGAGCCATGAAATAGGAAGAAACCTGCTTCTGAAGGCCACGGCAGAGAGGGCAGGGGCAGGGATGGGGAAGGTGACATAACAGTAGCTTCTGAGGAAAACTGGGCACTGGTGGAGACTAGAGATGAAGTCTAGCTTAGCACCTGGCGGCAGGTGAAGGATGTTAACGAGGTGATGAGGTAAGGCGCTGAGCTGGCACAAAGGGCACAGCTATGTTACAAGTCTAGTTTGTAAAAATGCTCTGGTAGCACAAAACTGGTCAAAGAAAAAATGACTCCCATGACTTCAAGATGTCCCCAAAGTGTGAAGGATATGACCCAAAGGCATAATGCTTCTCCCTTATTCAAGACCTCTGAGGCATGACCATTCCCTCCTATTCTGCTTTACATAACCAGATAATTAAAACAATGACTATTTCATGAGTATCATCTTTCAGTGGGATACACTTAAAATTAGAAATTTAAGAGGCAGGTTTGAAGTTGGCAAGAATTTCAGAATCCTCACAGCTGAGAACAGCCACTAACCCCTCATTCCGAAGCAACTGCCTGATCTGAAGTTTGAGGTATTTCCTTCAATTTCTTTTCTTGGTTTTAAAAATCACACTTGGAAGAAAGAATCTTCTAAAGAAAGAAAATCTCAGAAAACACTCCTCCAGCCCTTTTGTCCCTCAAACTGTCTACACATATTTGTGCGTAACAAACTTGAATATTTCCAGAAACACAACACTCATTATGAAGATAAGTATGACTGAAAGCTTTTATAATTAAAATTATTTTTAATTACAAATACTGAAATGTATCTACATTATTGTAGACAAGAATGATTTGGTAGCCAGTTTTCAGAGACTATTACCAAACTTCAGTGAGGCTGTTTGAATTGAAGGAGGGAGAATATACCAGAAAGCTTCATGAAAATATGCAAAAATCAGTATTACAGCTACACCTGATATGAAGGCAGGTGTGCAGGCTTTGTCTAAAAATTATGAAGCTCAAGCATCATTTCTGTAGGACCTTAGCAAGTTATTTATTTGTGGGAAAATTATTTATAGATATCATCATAGTGGTCATCACTAGTCCAGTGGTCTCCCAGGAAACCTAAAAATCAGAAAGGGGCATCAGAGGAGCTGAGAAGAATGCCAGTCAAGTCGTCTGGAGATTTTGTTGCAGATCCCAAGACCAGAATCGAAAACTTCAAGACATACTAAACACATGAGTGTAGACAGAGATGGAGAGAAAACCCAGACCCTCTCCCTCATCATCACCTTCAACTCCATTCTAGTCACACCCTCAGCAAGACAGCCCCCTCAGTTTTGCCTGGATATTACAGAGGCAGAAGTAACAGTGTAGAGTAGAAAGCAAAGTTCAGTGGGTATGATGGCATGAGAAACGTAAAAACCCACCTCAGGGCAATCATGGCAAGGGGTGTGACTGTACCTGGAGCCCGAGTAGAAGCTCAAGGTGAAGGGGCAGGTACTTCCTTCTTAAATCAAGTCCAGATCACATTTCCTCCAATCTGACTTCACAGACAGATGTCTCAGGTCACTCGGGATCATGGATAGCACGTTGATTCTCCCAGTATGCTGCCACCAGGAGATAGCTAATGTACCTGGCATTCTGATTTGAAAGAGATTTAAAGACAAAATTTGGGTTGTGGGGGAGAACAGACCTTAATTCACTTACACTATCTGCCATGGGCATGACAAGGGAGACTGCAACATGTGTGTTACACTGATCACTGCTCCACATGTTTCCAAGTAGCCTGCTAAATGCGTGGCTGCCTCTTTCTTCCACATTCGCAGCTTCTAAGGTCACCTTGATGTTTGATGGCATTGCCTCCTGTGAGAGAGAGTGGCATGTGTATGACAATTCTTAGCAGGGTGCCTCTATCTTTTCCTGTCTTTCCATTTCTAGAAGACATGAGGGATTCAAATCTCCACGTTCATTATTCTCACAATCCTTTTCCCGGGTCCCGTTCCCAGAATAATTTCCCTAAGACTCCGACAGAAATACCTTCTATCTCAGTATTCTCCCAAATAAGTGACAGAGACAAAAACTAAACTGTCTGCGAGAGAGCAAGGTCTCAGTGGGACTATTCCCCCAGGCCACTTACACCCTTATGTTAGTTCAAATGAAATGACACCCAGATAACCTCTTTATTTGTTCTCTCTCCTTGACTAGCCACCAGAATGGGAGCAGTTTTTCAGGAAACCAAAGTTAAAAATTGTTTGTTCCCTCTATTTATATTGCATTTTAATGTAATTGGTTGCTTGCCCCCATTTGTTTCAGGGTGGTGACACAGCTCAGGGGCCTGGCGATGATTAAGTGGATGAAGAGGAAGAGAGAAAGAGAGCACACACATGAAAAATCCCATCAGCAATACTTTCTCTTATTTATAGTGACAACACTGAGCAAAATATAAAAATATATTTAGGGAGATGACAGCTTTGTTACTTCTTGATCGCAAACTAGCACTTAGGAGTTCACATCTGTGAGGAGATAAAAAGGGCTGCATCTCAGTAAACCAGGGTGAGGAAAAAGGAGAGAGAGAAGTCAAGAGATGGGCAGTCTGTCCTAGACAAAACCAATACAGGGACCACTGGAGCAGTAAGCTAAACAGANAGGAGATAAAAAGGGCTGCATCTCAGTAAACCAGGGTGAGGAAAAAGGAGAGAGAGAAGTCAAGAGATGAGCAGTCTGTCCTAGACAAAACCAATACAGGGACCACTGGAGCAGTAAGCTAAATAGAAGGAGGATCCTCGGGTTCAAGTTCATGGGAGCCCTGAACTGGAGGTGGATGGCGACCTCACACCATTCAAAAATTAGAACAACAGGAAGGCAAGAAGTCTTGCCTTTCAGTGCTAGGGTTTATATGTGATAAATAAAACACTTGGTCTTCAATATAACTCACATCAAAATAAGAGAGGGGAAAAGGGTGCCTGAACATGTTTGAAACATTATTTACTCCTGTATTAAGCAGAGGCAGGCAACTTATAAACAGACCCATGTTTGAACAATCCAACACTAGTGGACTCTGGGCTAAGCTCCAAAAATGCAATGATGAAGATACAGACCCTGCTCTCAAGAAACTTGCTGCATTGGAATCCAAAAGTTGATTTGGAAGTTGGTTTGAAACTTATAATGCCTTCCCCATAGAGATTATGATCAATATAGCAGTTGGTTTTCAGTCCCCAATTGCTTTGTTCTTGGCATATTGTTCCAATAGGGCTACTTCAACTCTTCTTTACTAGCAGTTTGTTTGTTTGTTTTTTCCCTATGGTGGGAAAAAAATTTTGAGCATCAATCTAGGATACAAGAAACACTTATCAGAAAGAATCCATTCAAACAACTGACTTCCCTGGTGTGGAGTCATCTGAAAAGGGAGAAGACCAGGGAGAGCTGGAGGGCAGAAGGCTCCCTGCCTGCAAAGTGACCCCTCTCCTTCTGTGAGCATCTGATCCTGTCAGCTCTGGCTTTGTGTGATAACATCTCACCATTACTATAGACATTTTCTCTATTCTGTGCTTGCTATCCATACCCTACTTTACCACTGAGGCCCCAGGAAAGCCCAACTGGAGGATAATAATGGTGTGCATTTTTATAATAAACTCTCATATACTTATTTTACATCAAAGGGACAACTATCTATAAGTGAAACATCAAGCACAATGGGAACCAAGTTAAAACTACAAGCTACGTGGGGTTTATAAGCTGCCTTTGTGTGGAAGTGACTCTTCACCTGAATCCCATGTGCTTTCTTTACTCACTGCCTGGACTTGTTTCTCTTCAACTCCTCTCCCAATATCTGAAACAGACTGATGACACATATAAGCAACATTTACTTCCTTAGAACTAGTATAACAACATCAAAGCTACCTAAATAAAGAACTATAATCAAATATACAGTATTGAGTTATAATCTTAATGAAAACCTTAAGTGACCTTTAAGAAAATTAGAAACCTTCACTGTAGAGCTTAAAACAATTCTTGAAATAAATGAAAAAGAATAAAGTCTTAATTCTGTGACATAATACTGAAGAAATTGTAAAAATATAAAATTCTATCAAATTTGTATGCTTGGTGTAATTTCAACAAAAAATATAAGTTTGAGTTTACATAATTTTAAGAGTCGAAATGTTAAACAAATAAAGACAGTCAATGTTGTTTTTAAAAGAAGAGCACTAATGAGAAACTCATTTTGCCTAATCACACCATGTGATAATGCCGTGATAATTTTACATAGAATAGTGTCAGTGCAAAATTGAACTAATAAATTGCTGATACTGCTGCTAAGTCGCCTCAGTTGTGTCCGACTCTGTACGATCCCATTGATGGCAGCCCACCAGGCTCCCCTGTCCCTGGGATTCTCCAGGCAAGAACATTGGAATGGGTTGCCATTTCCTTCTCCAAACCAATAGATTAGAACAGAACAAATGCCCAAGAAATGTATGTTAGTCTATGGAGGATTTGGCATAGGGAACTGATAAAATGAATAAGCAATGCTTGACTAGACATGAAGATAGGAAACAAGTAAAATCCCCACTTTGGTACCCCCAAATTCCAAGTGGCTTAAGAGTTAAAGTAATAATAAAATTCTATCAGAATAGGAGAAAAAGAATATCAATAATTATCTGTTCTAAAACCAAAGAACTTTCTATGAATAAATATGATAAAAGAAATCATAGCCAGAACTATCAATAAATCTGATTACCTGAAAATGAAAAGTTTTGTGTCATATATAAATTTAAGACAAAAGACACATTGGGAAAAATATTTGAAAGATTCATGATAAATGATAGAAGCCATCAATCTATAATATACAAATTGATTAAATGAAAGAAATCCTTAAATCCAATAGAAAAATGGTAAAAATAACAGCAAGCAATTCTGAGAAAAATAAATGTCCAATATATATACAAAAATGCTCAGCTTCACCAATAATACCATAAATATGCATTCAACAGCAAAAATAATGTCCCTCACCCGTAAGAATGCTAGAGGTAAAAAATATGTCTCATTCAACACTTGGGAAATGTAAAGCATGTAAACTGGTATGATCTCTAATGAAAAACCATCTGCCATTATGCTCAGAATGCCATAAAAATTCTTTTCTTTTGCTGTATTATTCTGTCTGAAGACACATTCTGAAACTATAATCAGATATATATTTGATCTATTATGGCATATCACAGTATAAGTTTAATGTAAATAAAAGCACTCTAAATGTCCAGCAATCAGGAGATTTGCAATTATTATACATCCACACAAAGCAATATACAGAGTCACTAAATCATGTTTGCAAAGAATATCTGATAATATGCAGAAGTGCTCATAAAGTTTCAAAAGGAAATCAAGCACAATACGAAGTGGGATAAGAAGGTACAATAACAGTTACAGTTTTCCATGTTAAACTAGTATCCTATTGTACCGTTAAACTGTTAAAATATAGCTGCTGTATAATAATGTAAACCATGGTTTGCACATTCAGGGTACTTCCATGTACATCACCCACGTGATTCTTATTTGGTAGGAAGAAAGGGGAAGCACGGCCTGCTTTCTTGGGTGGCTGATGATAAAGATTCAAACCTGAAGTTTTATTATCATAGCCTCTGTTCTTATTTCTCCTAATGCTGGTGATGTAGACAAAAAACTACTTAAAATAATTACAGGATAAGTCAATTTTTAGAAGCTGTTCTTGAGTTCCTCATACCATTAAATATGAGGAAGCATATTTTTTTATTAGCTAGCACAAGCTAAGCTTCTCTGTGAGCACAGAGACACACTGGTGGATGAGAATGACAGGTTTGATTCTCTTATAATGAAACATCAAGGAAAAGAGTAGAACCAAAAGAAAAATTACACAAATTGTTATCATTCCAGCCCTAAGTGATAAGAAGAAAATAAAGAGAGTGTCCTGGTGGAGAATCAGAGTTTGTGGAGGAATGGGAGCTGGGGTTTTATTCATGTGGTCATGGAAAACTTCCAGGAAGAGGCAACAACTTGAGTAGAGATAAATGATGAGAATGAGACAGCCGTGGGAAGATCAGAGGAAAGCAAGTTCCTGGCAAAGGGAACAGCATGTCAGAGGTCCCTAAGGCAAGAAAGAGCGTAATGAGAAACCCCGTGTGTTAATCCAGGCTCCCCAAAGAAACACACACACAGATGGATACACACACACACACACACACACACACACACACATCTGTATATATAGTATACATTCTAAGGAATTGGCTCACATAATTATGGAGGTTAAGAAGTTCCAAGACGTGCAGTTGGCAAACTGCAAACACAAGAGAGTCAGATATTAACCTCATCCAGAAACACCCTCACTGAGTCACCCAAAATAATGTTTGACCAAATGCCTGGACACACTGTGGCCCAATCAAGTTGATACATGAAATTAACCATCAGATCCAGTGAGTCTGAAATAACGTGAGCAAGGAGGAGAAAGCATGAGATGAGTTTGAAAAAAATACGGGGGTCAGATCATTCTGGGTTGAGTAGGCAGAAGTATATAATAGATCATAAATAACATGGAGCCCATGCATGTCCTACTGGAAGGCATTCAGAGGAACCAAAACTAAAACTGATCAACCACTTAGAGGAAGTAGGAATTATAAGGACAGAGAGGTGAGGAAGAGTATAGTGTTAACTAGAACAATAAGATGATGATGTAAAGCAGATTTATATTCTGAGGATCAGATATGAAAGGCCTATTGTTTCTTCAGTTTTTCCATTTACTGGAGAGAGGGAGGGGCTGAACTAACTTTTGCAAATAGTGTTTGTATTTTAATTACCATTTTAAGGATATCCAGGTATAATTAGTGTTAAACTCATTTTTAGAATCCCCATTTTTCCTTTACCATACTACCTATGTTTTATGATATAAAGAACTCAGGAACAATTCCAGATAATTGACACACACCATCTAAGTAAAAANGAGAGAGGGAGGGGCTGAACTAACTTTTGCAAATAGTGTTTGTATTTTAATTACCATTTTAAGGATATCCAGGTATAATTAGTGTTAAACTCATTTTTAGAATCCCCATTTTTCCTTTACCATACTACCTATGTTTTATGATATAAAGAACTCAGGAACAATTCCAGATAATTGACACACACCATCTAAGTAAAAAGTATCAAAATTGTTCACACTGTGCACAGGTTACTAAAATTAATAATTAAAAGTTTAACAATAAAAGGCAAATGGGCAATACTGTCTAATCTATCAGTCATGTGAAGCTAATGATGAATGCAACTGATCATAAACTTAAGAAAAATAAAATATTTGTTGTGAAAGAGTAAATACAAATCTGAAATCTCAGCAATACAGCATAAATGAACAAAAAAATTCTGTGAGATTTCAATGCTTGGTCGATTTAACTTTATTGCAGCTAAACTCATCTCTTCCCTGTGAACAGATTTAAACATAAACGGATATTTATGACATTTTAAAACTATTCATAGTTCAGAGTAAAGAAAACATCTGAAAATGCTTTTTATTTATTTATTTTGAGACAAGAAAAGCTGAACAACTGGTAGAAGAAAAAAGCCAGGCTCTCTGTTGTGCCTTTCTTGAGTTTTGCTTTGCTTCTTTCTCTTATCTCTCTTTATATACAAAAAAATTTAACTGACTGGTTGAGGGAGGGCGCGGCTTTGGAAAGTTTAAGATCAATTATCTCTTATTCAACCCACCATTCCAGCTCTTTTTACCTCCTTTTCCCTTATTTGGCTTGACTGCCCTGCAGAAATACAGTACTGGACCAGCTCAGTAATACCTTTTTCTGCAAGAATGGATATATGTATATGTATAATAGAATCACTTGGCTGTACACCTAAAACCAACACAACTCTGAAAATCAACTATACTCCAATATAAAATAAAAATTTTTTAAACATTAAAAAAATAAAAAGTCTGAAAAAAATGTAATATATTCAGACAATGGGACATTAATCAGCCACCTAAAATAATGAAGTATTGATAAATGCTGCAAAATATGTTCTTGAAAACATTATGCCAAATGAAAGAAGCCAGACACAAAGGCTATATATCATTCTATTTATATTAAGTATCCACAGTAACCAAATTCATAGAGACAGAGTGTATGAATAATTTTCCAGNAAAAAGAACTTATTTACAGAACAAACAGATGCACAGAAAAAATAAATAAATAAAGCATGCTAAACCTCCAAAAAAAATAAATAAAATAAAATAAAAAGAAATACATGCACGGGAACTATTAAACACAGGAGCTGAAGTCTCACATCAGAAGATTCTTATGTAATTGGTATAGTGACGGAAATGCATTTTTTGTTTTTAAACTCGAAGGTAATTCCAATGTGTATTTACATACTATTACACCAGGGCTCGGGCTTCCCCAGTGACTCAGCGGTTAAAAAAAAAACAAAAAAAACCCACCTGCAATGCAGGACATGCAGGTTTGATCCCTGTTCGGGAAGATCCCCAGGAGGAGGGCATGGCAACCCAGTATTCTTGCCTTAAGAATCCCATGGACAGAGGATCCTGGCGAGCTGTGGTCCATAGGGTCACAAAGAGTCGGACGTGACTGAACACACACGCACGCAAGCGCACACACCAGGACTCACTGGAGAGATTATAGTTTGAGTTATGAAAGAGATTTTAATAGTTTAAGTGGGGAGAGCCTTCCCATTTTCCAGGCTGGGGGTTGGGGTGCCATTAGTTCCAGATGCTCTTTCTGGCCTTTCCAAGACAGTGAACTGCACATAAAAATACTCAAAAGTATTCAGAGTGTACACAGCATAATTTGTTTCTCTCTTCCACTCATTAGTGGTACCCTTGGGCAAGTCAATCTGTAACTCGTTTTGCAAAATGGGGATAATGATTATACCTACATCGTAGTGTTAAGACAATTAAGTCATTTTAACATATACACAGGGAGACTCAGAGCCTTGCTTAGCAGATAATAAGTGTTCAGTGAATAATTATTTATTGAGCATTATCTACATGACTGGCAGAGAGCCTGAGTGAGAATGCTTCACTTGTATCTGTATTCCTTTAACTTTACAAAGCCCTTGCTTATTTTTCATCACATTTCCTCCTTTCAAGGGCCTTTGATACAGGGGAGTTTAATTTGGTCCACCTGACAGGAGAAAGATGTTGAGTGATTTTTCAAGAGTGTGATAGATAGAATCGTGTATTCAAACCTCCCAAAGAGTATTCTTTCTTTTGCTATAAACAAGAAACAAAAACAAAAAAAATTGAACTGGGGAATTTGTTCAACTCCTTTGCAGATATACCTTCCTATATACACATACATGTTCACAGGGATCTTGACCATCTTCTATCATTCCCAGATGATCTATAAATGGGATGTCTAACCTATCAATAATCTATATTCTACTTGGAGTTGTATTTCTCATTCAGCTGTATTTCCAGTCAAGGACTGTCAGCTCCTAACTCCATTTTCTGAAGAGAATTCTACATTTCAGAGAGGTCCTTTCATTCTCTCAAGGAAATTCAGAAAGTGAAAAACGTAAAACAAGTTTGAGTAAGAAAGTCCTCTTCTGCAACACACCCATGCATACCGAAAGTTAATATAGCAACTAACGTGTTCCTTTCATGTCACAGGTACTTGGAGATAGGTTACATAATGTAAGCATAGGAAAAAGACAGATGTAATTGGAAAACATGAGTAATCATTAACAGAGACATAAAATCTAAAACCTTCCAAACCTTCTCTGATGGTTTCTATTAGCAAGGACCACCCCCAAAGACACAACCCCTGTAATACAGTGGTTGTTATTCTGCAGACAGTGGGGAATTTTCTGTATAATCGCAAACAAATATGTGGCAATTCATTCCAACACTTTTACACAACAATCCTCTTAAGTCTTGAGAAACACTGTGCTCTTCTGAATTTACCTTTTTAGCCTCTATCCAACATTCTTGTTTGAATTGCGCTATTTCATCTGTAAGTGATGCTATTTTGATACAGTAATAGTCAAAGTGAGACACTAAGATGTCTCAGTTCAAAGTTAAAAGGCTAAGTGTGATCACATACCATATCCCTAGGTCTCCAGAAATAATTTAAGCATACAAACAAATTACAAGTATAGAATTATTTTTGAATGAATTTAAAGGGCCAGTATCTAACACAGTAGGTTAGTGGCACACAAAATCAAAGCAGTAATATTATCACTATTAATACAGTAACAAAATTTTAATATTAATATAATAGTAAGTGTTAATACAGTAGTAAAATAGCAACTTTAGATCTGGCGTCCTTAATTTGACCTAATGGGAATTATGAGCTATCCTAAAGAAACAAGTATAAAATTAAAATAATATGACAAGATTTCTGTGCATTCTAATAGTAACTGTTAGATGTCATTGTTAGTCCAAACAACAGAAAACCTTATTGGAGGTGATTTATTCAAGCAGAGGTTTATTTCACAGAATAATAAATATGGAATAAGAATCAAGGTGGAATGTGGCTCAGTAATACTATTGGGGATCCAGGTGCTTTGATCCTGCCAATATACTTATAGGCCTTCATCTTCTTGCTTTTCATCCTATGGGCCAATAATGGGTGCCAGGACTTCAAACATTTCTGCTAAGAAGTGGGATGTGAAACAAAAGGTACATGCCAATTGAGTCTTTCTTAAAAAGCCTCTCCTTCTTCTAAAAAAAGCCTTTCCCGAAGTTCCATCTAACAGCTTCCATACACGTGGAAGACTCCAACAGGGTCCTCTTAGACCAGCACTGTTCAACTGAAATATAACGTAAGCCACAAACTGGAGTTGTACATGCAATTTTAAATTTTATGATAGCCATGTTAAAGAAGTGAAAAGAGATGAAATTAATTTAAATAATATATTTCACTTAACCCCAAATATCCAAGATATTATTTTGACATGTGATCAATATTTTTTAAATTGAGATATTTCACCTTTTTTTTTGCACTGTTCTGGAACTCAGTGTGTATCTTAATTTAGAGTTGCCATATTTCAAATGCTCAATAGCCACATATCACTGTACTGGGAGGAAGCCTCAAACCATTCCCCAAAGTGACTAAGGAGAAGTGAATTGGGATGGACCAGCAAAACAGCACTGTCTGCCTCTTTGACATTAACAGTTATTTCATTTACTAAGGAATGAGCTGATCTCAATTTAACCAAAAGAAATCCCATCCATGATAAGCTCTCTGCAACCCTTCAAGTTGGGATGATTCTACTGTAGGAAGGACTCTTTCAAAGACAAAATAATTTTACCTCTGTTAATGAACCATTTATAATGACACATAATTTTTACATTTTCTGTTTTCGGCTTGAAGCATATTGACAGTTTTTGGCAAGCAGGGTTATCTGAGGTCATGCTTATCTTTAAAATACTTTTATTTATTTATTTTTGGCTGTGCTGGGTCTTCCTTGCTGTGTGCAGGCTTTCTCTAGCTGCAGAGCGGGAGCTCCTCTGTTGCAGTGCACAGGCTTCTCATTGTGGTAGCTCCTCTTGTGGAATACAGGCCCTAAGCACTGGGGCTTTAGTAATTGCAGCAGGCAGGCTGAGTAGTTGTGGTTCACAGGCTAGGGAACTGGCTCAGTAGCTGTGGCACACGGGCTTAGTTGCTCCAAGGCATGTGAAATCTTCCCAGAGCAGGGACAGAACCCGTGTCCCTGCATTGGCGGGTGGGTTCTTAACCACTGCACCAGCCAGGGAAGTCCCATGTTTTTTCTGGTCTGTCTGTTCCAGCGGTGGTTATTATAGCAGCCATAGTTATCATTTATCCTCTAACTACTAGGAAATGGCAACTCACTCCAATATTCTTGTCTGGAGAATCCCATGGACAGACAAGCCTGGTGGGCTACAGTCCAGGGAGTTGCAAAGAGTCAGACATGACTGAGCCGCTGAGCACACAGTTGCCCCAACATGCCGCACCCTTGGATGCTCAGATAGGCACGGCTGCTTCAAATTTTACAGAATCGTCAGAGTTCAGAAGGCGAGAATCCACTTTTCTCTACTTCTGCTCAATCTTCTCTATTCTACATTTCCATCACTTTAGGTTCTCATTCCATCTGCCTTGCCTCTTCTTCACCCTTTACATCTTTGTTACTACACTTTAAAATCACGCAAACTCCATTATAGTAAAGCTTTTTCGGTGGCCACATTTTCTGAAATAAGGATGAAGAACTATCCTCCAATATCAAAACCATGGGTGAATTATACATAAATTAAGGTAGGGTCGCGCTGCTTTCACCATGTCCATTTAGGGTGCCAGTGCTTTTTTCTGAGAGAGAATATTCAAATATCTGCTTATGGGGATGGTGATGGTTGATTCATGTGAATGTATGGCAAAGCCCACTACAATATTGTAAAGTGATTAGCCTCCAATTAAATTAATTAATTTACAAAAAAAAAAAAAAAGTTGTGTCAGTAACCATGGAGAGCAGCAAAGAATTTGGCAGAAAGAGNTGTGTGTGTGTGTGTGTGTGTGTGTGTGTGTGTGTGTGTGTGTGTTTGGATCGTTTCCACGCTTTAAAGGAAGTTGGTCGCAGGCTAGAAAGTTCCGAGATTGGAACGATTCTGGCCATGTGAAATGACATCTGTGGACTAGCATTGGCAGGTGTTTCTTTGGCGCAGGTGGTATCCATTTTTGCTTGTGTGATGTTACACAGTGAGGTCCTGCATTTGATTTTCTTGGTTCCGAAGATAATTCTAGAAAATTTCCTTTGCCATTTGGTGAGAAGACGCTTAATCCAAACAACGAATCTCAACAGAAGTGCTTCCTTACAGAACACGTTCTCTCATATCTGTTTATCTTCTTAATGTTTATGGCAATCACTTCAAAACAGTTGATAGCACTGTAATTTGTTTTAGTGTTGCAATCGATAACAGTGGAAGCACGTATTAATGTGGCACTCCATTCCAGCACTCTTGCCTGGAAAATCCCACGGATGGAGGAGCCTGCTGGGCTGCGGTCCGTGGGGTCGCTAAGAGTCGAACACGACTGAGCGACTTCACTTTCACTTTTCACCTTCATGCATCGGAGAAGGAAATGGCAACCCACTCCAGGGTTCTTGCCTGGAGAATCCCAGGCAAGAACCCCTAGTGGGCTAGGGGTCCCCTAGTGGGCTGCCGTCTATGGGGTCGCACAGAGTCGGACACGCCTGAAGTGACTTAGCAGCAGCAGAGACCGGAGCGCTGTTTCCTGCAAGAATTATCTCAAAATAATGCCCTGAGGTTGTTATTCTTTATTATCTCCGATTTAGAAAGGAAGGGAAGCTGGTGGCTCAGTGGTAAAGAAGCTAACTGCCGATGCAGGACCGCAGGAGACACAGGTGCCATCTCTGGATCCAGAAGATTCCCTGGAGGAGGAAATGGTAACCCACTCCAGTATTCCTTCTTTGAGAATCCCGTGGACAGAGGAGCCTGGTGGACTCCTGTCCATGGGATCACAAAGCGTCCAACGAGACTGAACATGCATGCATTACAAAGGAAGATTAGGAAGGTTAAGTAACTTGCCCAAGATCCCAGGTTTTAAGTGGCAAAGCCTGGATTCAAACTCAGGCAGTCTAACTTAATAGCTTCAGCCTCCTCTTAACCTTGTATGCTCCTTAAACATTGTTCATGTTGTAAAGCTAATTGCAGTGTTGTGCGCCAAGCTTTCTAGATATTAAAGAAGAAACAGTTGTTTCCTTACCCCTCCCCATATACACACACATTGTAGTAGTTACACGAATGCTAGCTAAATATATATTGTGTAACTGCTATAAGAGTTAAGTTACATGTTATATTACATGGTTTGCAGAAACAAAGGGAAAAAAAGTTTAGCAATTTTCTTTCAGTAGTGGACCTTTGAATAGTCAACTTGGAGCACTGCTTTGTAACCTGTATCTGATTCTTTTATGGTAGCAATAAAGACTTGAAAGTTAAGCATAGAGAGAAGAAATGCTGATATATCTTTACCATATGTTAGAGAAAATGTTGGGCTCTGCTTTTATAGACGTTTTGCATTTTCTTGAGAATTAAAACTTCTTCCTCAGTGGTAGTGGTTTAGTTGATAAGTCGTGTTTGACTCTTGCAACCCTATGGATTGTAGCCTGCCAGGCTCCTTGGTCCTTGGGATTTCCCAAGCAAGAATACTGGAGTGGGTTGCCGTTTCCTTCTCCAGGACATCTTCCCAACCCAGGGATTGAACACTGGTCTCCTACATTGCAGGTGTATTCTCTACCACCTGAGCCACCAAGGAAGCCCAATAGTTATTCTTGGTCAATGCTGCTGCTGCTGCTGCTGCTGCTACTGCTAAGTCACTTCAGTCGTGTCCGACTCTGTGCGACCCCATGGACTGCAGCCTACCAGGCTCCTCCGTCCATGGGATTTTCCAGGCAAAGAGTACTGGAGTGGGGTGCCTCCTTAGTTTATTACTACTAATAATAATACTTAAATAAATAACAGAGAGCACTTAGAGGGCACTGTGATAAGCATCTTACATGGATTATGTAATTTTAATCTTAAAATGGCCCTACTTAATAGGTCCTGTTCTTTATCATCCCTATTTGACTGATGAGATAACTGCTACTCGAGATTGAGACTTAACTGACCTAGTCAAGATCATGAAGCTTAGTAGTGTCTCAGGGGCAAAGCTAGAATTTAAGTCCCATGATTTGATCGTAGAGCTTACTTGCGACCACTCTGCCAGATTGCCTGGGTGTGGAGCTTGTTGAATGAACCAAGTCAAGTAGTCAAGTTCTTTGTGATGATGATAAAGCTCTAAGGGGTTGATGCTACCGCTGCTGTTTAGTTGCTCAGTCGTAGCTGACTCTTTGCGACACCATGGACTGTAGCCTGCCAGGCTCCTCTGTCCATGGAATTCTCCAGGCAAGAATACTGGAGTGGGTTGCCATTCTCTTCTCCAGGGGATCATCCTGACCCAGGGATCGAACTTAGATCTCCTGCACTGCAGTGAGATTCTTTACAGTCTGAGCCACCTGGGAAGCCTTGAGGACTTGATACTATATTTAAATATCATCATAACTGCACACAGCTGCTTAATAGGTTCCCTTCCCTTCCCTATTTTGTTGATGAGAAAAGTGAGACCTTCAGGTTAGGGGTTCCCAGACTTTTGGACTTCATCAGCAAGTTAAAAAAAAAAAGTGTGTGTGTAGGTGGGCAATTGGGATCAGATGTAAGATCCCCAACTTTTAATTCTGTCGATGTTATGGACTTTTTTTTTAGAACTACTACAATCTACTATCCCCATCCTTTAAAAAAAGTTTTGTTTTTTTTTAACCACCAAAAAGGGAGGAAGATAATTACAACGTGAAAACAGACAATAAATTTAGTGTCATGAAAAACTATATTGTCCTAGTTTTTCTCATTTGGTTGTAGGTCAGTGAAAAATGTGTTCCAGACTGATGCGAATTCAGAGACCATTTGAGAATGCTTGGGTGGCACAGTGCTTCCAGATTGGTAACTAGCTGAGTCCAGATTCAGACTGACTGCCGAGCTTATGCTCACTGTGCCTGGTCATGAGGAGGAGAGAGGGTGTGCTCAGTTGTGTCCACCTCTTTGCGACTGCGTGGGCTGTACCCGCCCAGGCTCCTCTGCCCATGAAATTTTCCCGGCAAGAATACTGGAGCAGGTTGCCATTTCCTACTTAATGGGATCTTCCTGACTCAGGGTCTCCAGCCTTGGCAAGCGAATTCTCGACCACTGCACCATGACTTCTCTCCAACTGAGGTCTCCATTTCATTGAACTTCTGCTTTCTACCCTGAGCTGGGGAGCTGGGGAGAGGAATCTTCAGCAGTCAGTGACCTAGCAGTTTCAGTCCCAGTTGGGTTTAGAAATATCACCCCGAGTGTGAACTCACTGCCCACCCCCTCCCGCCCCCTGCAAAGCAAGGTGAATGACCCACCGGAGGAAGAAACCACAGGCATACCTCAACATCCAGGAAACTCTCGAGTAGTAAGCAGCTTGATTTTTCATATTTATTCAAAATGGGAAGCCCCACCTTCTTTTGTTTCCTGTTTTTACTTAACTCATTTTTACAGTTCTTTCATCCTATCTTATAATATGAGGAGTTCCCCTTTTTATCTTGTTGCCTGCAGCTGGTATTAAGCCTACTGTCTGTCTCTCTGTCTCCTTAGTCCTATTTTTGGCAGAAATGGGATTTTCTCCTTAAATTGTTTTTTGACTGACGCCTACTTGTTTTAAAGACATTATTAAAGTTACTTTTATTTTTTGTTTTACTATCACTTAGTAATAAAGTAATAATTTGAGTGCTATGCGCCACTCTGTAAGTCTTTAATACTTTTCTGCATCTGTTCTCTTGTTTGATCATTACAGTTATCTATGAGGTAGATTTGACAGGTAGTCTTTATTTTACAGAATAATTTCAGTATTTGATGGAAGCAAATTTATAGCCAGGAACTGAAGATTGAA
The DNA here is from genome assembly GCA_006410615.1 of Neotragus moschatus. Classification (NCBI taxonomy): domain Eukaryota; kingdom Metazoa; phylum Chordata; class Mammalia; order Artiodactyla; family Bovidae; genus Neotragus; species Neotragus moschatus. The sequence continues at coordinate 673,541 of SJYA01002888.1, forward strand.
GATTTTATGTCAGAATGTTGATCTTCAGTCCTGAAAGGGAAACTGTTGTTTCTTCCTGCTTGCAGGCTCAGCTCTTTTGGCCATCAAGTGTGTTTTTTCCCCACACCCAGTTCTCCCCTTCTAGGCAGACACTGCCTGGGTGTACTTCAGCTGAATTCTAACACTCTTTACCTGGAGATAGCTTCCAAGCCCACAAGTTAAGGACTCACTTCAGAAAGACTGCCCTCACTTCAGATGCCAATCAAAAGTCCCAGGTTTTGACCCATACTTCTGACCAACTGGCTGTAGATCAGGGCTTCCCACACACACCCCCCCCCTTGGGTTAGATAGTTTGCTCTCCTGGCTCACAGAACTCAGAGAGACACTTACCTGCAATTACTGGTGTGTTATAGAGGGATACATTACAGGAACAGAGGGATGAAAAAGATCCATAGTCTAGGTATTGCGGCTGCATTCAGGAGGGCATGGTGCTTCTTCGTCCTCTGGGCTTGTCAACCCCCTACACCTGGATGTGTTCACCAGCCTGAATGCTCATCACCTGTCCTTGTTCAAAAGTCTTTATGGATCTTCATCTCTATTGGTCCCACCCCTTTTCCCTAGGGACCTGGAGTGGTACTGCAAAGTTTTCACTCTAATAATTACCTGATGTTTCTGGTGATCAGCTCTGTGCTGAGGTTATGCAGTGGGCTCATCCTAAGTGAGTTCAGTAGCATAAACTCAGGTATGGTCAAAAGGGTCTCCCTATGAATAGCAAAAGATACTTCTGTCACTCAAAATTTCAGTGGCTTTTAGGAGCTCTGTGCCAAGAACTGGGGACCAAGACCAAATGTATTTTATTATACTTGTGGTATGACAAAATGTTGCTTTTTTTTTTTTTTCAGATAGTCTTTGATTTTAAATTTAAAAGTTTTTCAAACTCTATTTTAGATTTGCCTACGTCACCACTAGACTACAGTACTAATCCAGTCTTTGGGTACCAAAGTTTAATTGTGATAAATAATATTTTCTCTCCTGGAACACCCATTGAAGCATGATCAGCACTACAGTTTCAATTTCTGTCTTTTCAAAATTTATTTTGAAATAATTTGAAAGACTTGGTTGTATACATTATATTTCATTATACTTCATTAATTCTTCACTGTGTACTTTTAGAACAGGAATACCTCTACTCAGAAACTTTTAAATTATACAATACTTATAAAGTTATAGTAGATTTTCCAGTTATGCCAGTTATCCCCAGTCATATCATTGATAGCATTTTGGGGGATCAGATTTTGCATTTAGGTGTCTTCTCTTTTTAGTCTTCTTTGAATTGCAGTTGTTACTTAGTGTGTTTCATGACATGAACATTTTTAAAGAAAACTCATCAGTTATTTTATGGTATGTCTCATGATTTTTTAAATTACCATTATTGAAGTATATTTGACATAAAACACTGAAAGTTTAAGAGGTACAACATATTAATCTGATACATTTATATATTGTAATTATTGCCATTGTACTGATAATTAGCACCTCTGCATGTTACATAATTATAATTTATTTTCAGTGATTGGAATAATTAAGCTTTAGTCTCCTTGCAAATTTGATTGTAATACAGTATTGTTGCCTGTGTTCACCAGGCATTAGATCTCTAGGACTTCTGTCTTACGACTCTTGTTGGAAGAGTCCGACGTTTGTACCTTTAAACAACCTCTGTCCTGTCCCTTACCCTCATTCCCATCTCTCATGATTCTTGATCATTTAGATTGCTTGATTCTGCAGCCATATTTAGATACCACATTTATATAAAGTATCCAGAATAGGCAAACTAAATACAGAAGGCAGATTGGTGGTTGCAGGCACTGGGTTAGTGGGGAACACCGCTTAATGGGTGTGGTGTTTCCTTCTGGGATGATAAAAATGTTTAGGAACTAGATAGAGGTGGTTGTGCAGCATTATGGATTTTCTAAATCCCTCTGAATTGTTCATTTTATGTGATGTGAATTTCTGCTCCATAAAAATTAACTTAAAATCCTAATGTAGATGATTTTGCTGCACCCCCATATACAGCCTGGATTTCTCCACAAGTAGAAATTCCATTAAAAGCTGTTGCATGGAGGTTTCTCTGGTGGCTGAGTGATGAAGAATCTGCCTGCCAATGCAAGAGACACAGGTTTGATCCCTGGTCTGGGAAGATCCCACATGCCGCAGGGCAGCTCAGCCCATATGCCACAACTATAGAGCCCAGGAGCCGAAAGTACTGAAGCCCGAACCCTCTAGAGCCTGTGGTTTGCAACAGGAGAAACCGCTGCAGAGAGAAAGAAGCCCATGCACTGCACCTGGAGGGCAGCCCCTGCCCACCGTAACCAGAGGAAAGCCTGCGCAGCAGTGAAGACAAGCACAGCCGAAGAAATAAAATCACGTTAAAAAGCTGTTGTATGATAAGTACGATGGTTTGTGATGATTAAAGACATGAGCATTGTAAATTGATTTTTAGTGGAAGAATTGATACATAGAAGAATCTATTATATATTCTCATCAGTAAATATTTATGATTAATGTATTATGTAGTTTTCCATTTTGAAAAATTCCCATAATGTTTGTGATGAATGTGAAAGGACAAAAACATGTTTTCTAGCCAATTTCCGTCATTTTAAAATAGTAATAGGTTTTCTAAAAACAAAAAACATTTTAGTACATTGATTGTAAGTATTGACTTTATTAGTACCTTAAAATTTGAAATCGAGATTAAGAATTGGATAGTTTCTCTTCCTCTGAATGTATGTATTCCAGGCTTTTTTCTATTATTTACTTTTCTACTTTCAACCTAAACTCTCCCACACCTGTTTACATTGAACTTCAGTTCAGTTCAGTCGCTCAATCGTGTCTGACTCTTTGCGACGCCATGAATCGCAGCACACCAAGCCTCCCTGTCCATCACCAACTCCCTGACCTCACCCAAACTCGTGTCCACCGAGTTGGTGATGCCATCCAGCCATCTCATCCTCCGTCATCCCCTTCTCCTCCTGCCCTCAATCTTTCTCAGCATCAGGGTTTTTTCCAATGAGTCAACTCTTCACATGAGGTGGCCAAAGTATTGGAGTTTCAGCTTCAGCATCAGTCCTTCCAGTGAACACCCAGGACTGATCTCATTTAGAATGGACTGGTTGGATCTCTTTGCAGTCCAAGGGACTCTCAAGACTCTTCTCCAANCTCTTCTTTTCACAGCTATTTGTAAGGCCTCCCCAGACATCCATTTTGCTTTTTTGCATTTCTTTTCCACGGGGATGGTCTTGATCCTTGAACTTACTTCCGTGTAAACATTCGCTGTTTAGATGTTTCATACCCTGCCACACTTGTGTGAATTACAGAAAGGGTAAATATTTGGCTCACTGTAGTAGGTAATATGTAGACAGTAGCAATGATTATTGTCATCGAAGGACTTCAACTCTTGTCAGAAAAAATAAATCTTTGCCTTCACACTGTTGCTTACTGCTACTGCTAAGTCACTTCAGTCGTGTCCGACTCTGTGCAACCCCATAGACGGCAGCCCACCAGGCTCCCCCATCCTTGGATTCTCCAGGCAAGAACACTGGAGTGGGTTGCCATTTCCATCTCCTTATACTTCCTTCTATGTATAGAAACATAAATGTATGTTGAAAACCTTTTTTATTTGTGGAAAATGAAGCTTTCTAAATGAAGCTTTCTAAATCTGCTTTTGAAAACTTGTCCCTGATATACCTACAGTTCTATAATAGGTTTCTCATTATCTGTATTTGCTTTGTTTTTCCCAGGTGAGAAGAAAGATGCTGTCCAGGTTTAAAATAGTCGCCACTCCTTGTACTCTGGCATGCCGCCATTTGCACACAAAAGAGAAAGGCAAACCACTTATGCTGAACCCAAGAACCAACAAGGTTAGTAACATTAACGCTATCATATGTTTTCTCTCTTCCTGGTAAAGGTTTGATATATTTTAGACAGATATAGTATGAGAGATTTGTATTGTGTGGCTTTATACTAAAACTATTTGAAAGTGGGTTGGCTTTTTTTTTTTTTTCCTGCATGAACTTTTCTCTTTTCAGGGTTGCTTTAGACCTTCCTAATTTCACCCTCTCAATTTCTACCACCCAGAAAGAGTTGACTTTATTTCCTAGTTCTAGTTTAAAAAAAAAAAATTCAAGAATAACAGATTGGTCAAGACTTCTGGCCAGATACAGTGTATTTAGATTGACTTCACTTAGCCATTTTATTGCTTTTATAAATAAATGAATAAATGTTCTGTGATTTCCTAACCCCGATGGATCATTCATTCTCACTTCACTTGGAGGGAAAGAAAGAGAAGAGGCCTTTTCTTTTCCCCTTATTGTGCTTACCTGCACAATGAAGAGTCTAGTTAAGGGATTTTTATCAATATTGAGTCTGAAGGAAGATAACTCATGATCAGCTGAAGGGGATGTACTTCTACTGTGTAAATCAGGAGGGCATTGTTGTGTCCATGAGCAGAAGACAGGTTTGGTAAAACAAGTGGCGATGGAAGACAGAAAAGAGTAGAAGAGCAGGAGAGAGGAAGGTGGTTTCTGCATTCAGGGCATCCGTTTTAGACTGTCACATTCACTTACTAACACCAGGCCAGCAAATTTAAGAATTTTGTCAACTTTTATCATAACTGCTCAATATGTAAAATTATTTCTTTAATAATCATTTTGATTTCTCTTGCACATTATAAATAAAATGGTTTTGAGTGTCCCTTAAATCTAGGGACAGATTTAAGGTAGGAGATAGGCAGTAAAACCTTGTGTGGCCAACTCATTTATCTTTAGCAATAGGATAAAATGAACTACACAGTCCATTTAAAACTACATAAAAACTCAGGGGTTTAAGCCCCTTTACATTTCCCAGTCTTAGATAAAATCTTATAAGGAGGGACATGACACACAAAGAATTTAGTGATTTGACTTTTTTTTTTTTTTTTCATTCTAAAGGTTCAAAAATTTTATAAGGTCTTTTTCAAAGAACCAACTTTTGGTTTAATTTTTAATTTTTCAGTTATTTTTTCTGTTTTCTCTTTATTTTCACCCTAATGTTTATTATCTCCTTCCTTTTTGCTTCACGTGTAGTTTTTCTCCTCCCCTGCCACCCAGTTTCTTAAAGTGAAAGATTAAATAATTGATTTGAGATCATTCTGCTTCTTTCCACTATATCTACAGCTACAAATTTCCTTCTTAAAATTATTTTCATTGTATCCTATAAGGTTTGGTGTGTGTGTTTTAATTCATCTTAAGGTATATTCTAATTTGCCTGTGCTTTGTTTTCTGCCTAGTTAGTTTTTTTAGGAGTGTGTTAAGATTCCCCAAATATCTATCTATTTTTAATTTCTAATCTTGTTACATTGTGGTTGGAGATCATACTTTGGAAGACTTAAAACCTTTTAAATTTATTGAGGCTTGTTGTATGGCCTGACAAAGGGTCTGTCCTAGAGAGCATTCCTTGTACAGATGAGAAGAATGTGTGTCCTGCTTCTGATGATGGAGCGTCTGCTATGTCTAGTGGTTTCTGGTGCTCTTCAAGTCTTCCTTTCCCTTGTTGATTTCCTGTCTAGTTGTCTCCTCCATTATTGGAACTGAGATATTGATATTTTCAGCTTGGATTATCTTTCTCCCTAATTCTGTCAGTTTTGCATCATGTATTTTGGCCCTCTGTTGTTGTCTAACAAAGTATGTTTATATACTTAATGGAGTGTATCTTCTTAATTGGAGTGACCCTTTCAGCAAAAGGTCCTCCTCTAGTAATGTTTGTTTCAAAGTCTGTCTTCTCTGTTACCAACATACCTCTTCCAGCTCTGCTTTGGTTACTGTTGGCATCCTGAATCTTTTTCCATTCTTTTACTTTACACCTATTTGTATCTTTGAATCAGCATGTGTCTGTCATAGTCAGCATGTAATTGGATCATGTTATTTTATCAGTTCTGCTAGTCCTGTTTAGAATTTCACCCATCTATATTAATATAATGTCTAGTAGGGATGATTTATGTCTGCTATTTTGTTATTTGTTTTAAAAGTCTTATGTGGTTTCTGTTCCTCTTTATCTTCCATTGTTCCCTTCACTTGTGTTAAATATTTTCCATTATACTATTTAAATTCCCTTATCTTTTACTGCCTATTTCTGAGTTATTTTCTCAGTGGTTTTCCCTGGGGACTACAGTTACCGTCTTTATCACAGTCTAGTTCAGTTTGATACTAGTTTAATTAAATAGTTCACCAGAATTTTGCTCCTGTAGAGGTCTGTCTCCTTTTGTGCTGCTTTTTCATACAAATTATATTTTATACATTGCATGACCATCAACACAGATTGATAGTTATTATCTTATGTAATTGTCTTTTAAATTGGGTAAGAGGAAGAAACCTACAAAAATATATTTATACTGTTTTTTATATTATGTAGTCATCTTATCCATGTTCTTTATTTCTTTGCATGGATTTGAGTTACTATCTAGTGTCTTCCATTTAGGCCTGAAGGATTCCCTTCAGTATTTCTTGTGAGACAGGTCTGTTAACAATGGATTCTCTGTTTTTATTTATCTGGGAATGTCTTAATTTCTTCATTTTTGAAAGATAGTTTTGTAGAATTGGGAAGTTCTTGGTTGACAGTTGATTTTTCCTTCAGCACTGCCTGTGGCTTCCGTGGTTTCTGATAAGAAATTAGCTGTTACTCTTTCTGAGAATCCCTTGTATGTGATGAGTCACTTCTCTTTGCTTTCAGATTTCCCCTTTTGTCTTTGGCTTTTGACAGTTTGAGTAGGATGTGTCTGGGGTAGAGCTCTTTGTATTTTTCTTGATTAAAGCTATTGGGCTTCCTGAATGTGTGGATTAATGCTTCTCATAAAATTTGGGAAGTTTTTGGCCATTATTTTTTCAAGTATTCTTTATCCTTTTCTCTCCTCACCTCTGGTACTCCTATTATGTTTATGTTGGCACTCGATGGTGTCTTTCAGGTTGTTCATATTTATTCCTTATTTTTCCTTTCTCAGACTGGATTATCTCAGTTGACCCATGTTTAATGATTTTTTTTCTTCCACCACCCAAACCTGCTTGTTGAACCTCTTTAATGAAATTTTTATTTCAGTTGTATATCAATTCGAGAATTTGTTTGGTTCCTTTTTATAGCTTCTCTGCTTATCAATATTCTCTGGTTAGTGGGATGTTGATCTCATACTTCCCATAGTTTGTTAGACAATGGTGTTTTTTAGTTTTTTTGATATATTTAGAGTAACTAACTTTTTTCTTTTTTTATTAGTTGAAGTATAATTGATTTACAGTGTTTCAGGCGTATAGCAAAGTAATTCATGTTATGCATACATATATGTACTTTTTCAACTCTTTTTCCTTATAGTTCCCTGTGCTATACAGTATGTCCTTGTTGTTTATCTACTTTATATATAGTAGTATGTTAATGCCAACTTATCCCTCCCCTCCCCTAGAACAACTAATTAAAAATCTTTGTCTAGTAAGTGCAATATTTGGACTTCCTTGGGGGTAATTTCAATTAACTGCCCTTTTTTCTTATATATGAGTCAAACTTCGTGAGTTTTTGTTTGTTTGCCTTTATGATTTTTTTTGTTGAAATAGTCATTCCTCCCAGGGTTTGTAGTGTTGCTGTTGTCTATTTAGTGTCATTGCTGAATTCTTTCTTCTTGTAATATTTGCCTACTGAAATCTCTGCTTTGTTAACCTAGTAATCAGCGAATGATTAAGCAGAAACTTAAGTGCCTGAAACCATTCTTTGCCAAGGAGCTGTGTGTATCTGTGGGGATGTGCCTTTAATTTTCTTTCTTGCATTCTCAGTTGTGTCTGATTCTGCGACCACATGGACTGTGGCCTTCCAGGCTTCTCTGTCTTTGGAACTTTATGAAGGCAAGGAGAGGGTACCCCAAGGAGACTCCTCCAGGGGATTTTCCTGACCCAGGGATGAAACCAGTGTCTCTTGCGTCTCCTGCATTGGCAGACAGATTAGTTACCACTTGAGCGACCTGGGAAGCCTGGGGCATGCCTTTAGTACTCAGCTAAGCAGTTTACAGGGCTTCCCAGGTGGTGCTGGTGGTGAAGAACTCACCTGCCAATGCAGGAGACAAGCAGGTTCGATCCCTGGATTGGGAGGATCTCCTGGAGGAGGGCATGGTAACCCACTCCAATATTCTTGCATGGAGAATCCCATGGACAGAGGAGCCTGGCGGGCTACAGTCCGTGGCGTAACAAAGTGCTGGATACCACTGAGATGACTTAGCACAGCACAAAAGCAGTTTACAACTATGTGTCAGCCTTCATCTCCCGTTTACACAGAGCCTCAAGGCTAGCCAGAGGTCTCCCAAGTCTTTCCTGGACATGCTTACAGCTACGCATATGACCCTCTAGGTACTTAAGAATATGTCTCAGCTTTTCAAAGTTCCCCCTGAACTTTTCACTTTTCCTTTTCAGTTTTTTTGTTAACCTGTTGTTTGCCCCAGATGTTATCTACTGCCTTGGGGAGATGCTGTGTTAAGTAATTACCTCTCATTGTTTACAACAAACTGTTCTGGGGGCTGGGGGAGAAGGCTGTTCACACTGCCTGAGCTGCAAGTCAGGTCAAATAAAGACAGCCTTGCAGATAGGGTCTTCAGGTCAAACAATGACAGTTACCTGGATACTGGGCTTTAGAAGAATCTCAACCCTTCCTGCGTTTCTCCAGTGAAAGCCAAGCTCTAATTTTCAAAGTGACTACTTCACAGGGTTTGCTTTTTCAAGGTTACTGTGGAGCTGGAGAGGGGAGAATAGGAAGAAGGAAAGTTAAAATCCCATGAAGCTTTCTGTTCTTACTGAAATTCAGCAGTTTTTCTTGAATAAATGCTCTCTAATTGCTGAAACCTTTGGTTAATTTCCAGAATTCTGAACTTTTGGCCAGGGTTCCTATTGCTTTTACGGAGGAAAATATGTTTTTAGAAGTACTTACTCTGACATTTTTACTGACATCTCTTTGATAACAAAAAATTTAACCCATAGCTGAATACCAGAAATTGAAAAAGAGTTTATTACATGGGTTAATTTTTCTTAAGTATCATTCCTTCTTCCCTCCTCCCTCTGTTCAACCTCATTCTTGTCTAGTCATGGTAGCCTTAGTTTGGTTTGTATTCTTTCAAACTGCCTGTTGCTTTCATTTTTAATGTGTGCAGCATCTGTGTATAACATGTAGTTTATGGGGATTTTCTAAACATAATAATAATAATAGGAGTTTGTTTTGATTTTCAAGTTAACTTTTTTTCTTAACTGTGTATCTGGCAGATCTTTCCACTATACACTTAAAGGTATATGTTTAGCTGTATGGAAGTGTCATAGGTTTGTAATTCTTCCATAATGGATGGACTTTTACTTTGTAATAGACTAGAGAACTAGAAACAGTGCTACAACTAATCTCTTCATATGTACCTCTTTGTTTATGAATATTTCTCTAGAATAACTAGGTAGAAGTAGAATTGCTATATGTGCATTCAAGATAGGGAAGCAATCTAAGTGTCCATCAACAGATGAATGGATAAAGAAGACACACACACACACAGACACACACAGACACACACACACAGACACACAGACACACACACACACACGCACACACACACTGGAATAGCACGCAGCCATAAGAAAAGAATGAAATTCTGCCATTTGCAACAGTATGGGTTGACCTAGAGAATTATGCTTAGTGAAGTAAGTCAGAGAAAGACAAATACTGTATGATATCACTTATGTGTGGAATCTAAAAAATAAAACAAGTAAATGGATATAACAAAACAGAAACAGATTCACAGATATTGAGGAGAAATTAGTGGTTACCGGTAAGGAGAGGCAAAGGGAGAGGGGCAAGGTAGGGACAGAGAATAAGAGATACAATTACTTTGTATAAAATAAATAAGCTACAAGGATATATTGTATAGCACAGGGAAATATAGTCGTTGTTTTATAATAATTTTAAATGGAGTTTAAAGAAATTGAATCACTATGTTGTATACCAGAAACTAACATATTGTAAGTCAATTATACTTCAGTTAAAAAAATAAAATATGTGCATTAAAAAAAAAATCTAAGAATACTTTAAAATTGGCTTTCAAAAAGCCTAGAGCAATTTATATTCCCAGCAGTGGTATGAGAATAATTATTTTTCTATATTCTCACCAGTACTAGATATGATCAGTCTTACAAATTTTTGAAAGGGCCAAAATGTTATCTGGCTGATCTTTTTATGTTTAAATTACATTTGGTAGGTTACATTACATTTGCTACCTCTGTAATGAATAATTTTTAATTCTTTTATTTTTTCCTTTTAGGGGATGGCGTTCACATTACAGGAAAGACAAATGCTTGGTCTTCAAGGACTTCTACCTCCCAAAATAGAGACACAAGATATTCAAGCCTTACGGTTCCATAGAAACGTGAAAAAGTTGAATGGCCCTTTGGAAAAGTGAGAGTTGATTAGATGTTTAGTTTTTTTTTAATTGATGTTTTGATCAAAAAAACTGGGAGTACTCTTATGATGGCATGAGAAATAAGTCTCATAATGAAACTTGTATTTTAGTTGATTTATTTTATAATGATTATATTTCCTTCACTTCAGTGAATAATTCCCTTATTTTCACTGTAGTAAAACTCAGCAGGAGTCAGTTTTTTATAGTTAAAATCACAGAGCTTTAAGGTTTGAAATGAATGGTGGAAGCAGAGACACTCATTCTGTTCAGCTTTTATTGATCACCTACTTTGTGTGCTGTTGCTAGCCACTGAGGATATAAAGTAAGTAATAGGGTGGCCATATAATATATCATCCAATCCAGGACACTTTGGGGAGTGAAAAAGAGGTAAATGGAACTGTCCCAGGCAAACTGGAATGTGTGGCCACCCTGGCCTTCTAGGAGCTCATCCGTGGAGTTACGCTATGACTGTCATTGAAGCTGCACTGCAGTGCGCAGGACGGCGAGGAAGAGGGACGTGCAGAGTGCAGTCTGAGAGCATGAAGAGGGCTGCCTTCTGCAGCCTGGGAGGCACTTCCTGGAGGAAGTGATGCTTTAGTTGAATGTGAAACACTATGTTACAGAGAGCAGGCAAAATGAGAAAGAAGAGCAGGGTATTTTGGGTAAAGGGATCAGTCTGACTATAGGACTAAAATATTCATTTGGTTTGTAAAGTATAGGGGATTATTGGATATTGGTGACAAATGAGACTGGTTTCTTTGACATTATGGGGCATAATGTCAAATGAGTGAGTGAGTGAGAGTGATGGGTGAGAGACTACACACATATACATACATACACACGTGTGTGCTGTGCTTAGTCACTCAGTCATGTCCAATTCTTTGTGTGACCCCATGGACTGTAGCCCACCTGGCTCCTCTGTTCATAGGATTATCTAGGCAAGAATCCTGGAGTGGGTAGCCATTACTTCTCCAGAGGAATCTTCCCAACCCCAATCTCCTACATTGCTGGAATCTTTACCATCCGAGCCACCGGGAAAGCACATATACGTACATACGAACATATGTACGTGTGTGTATATAGTCTCTCACTCATCACAGAGGGGAAAGAAAGTCAAAAAGTGGTGTGAGGGTCACAGAGGGAGTAGGGTGTTATGGGACCTGAAAATCGGAAAATCTAAAATGTATATATGTGGTGGGGGATGGGAATGACTGGAAAGACCGCAGAGAGTGCGCCGCCTCAGCTGCATATGGAGAGCATGAGTAAAGAGGACTCTGCCTGGGTAGAGGGTGTTCCAGGCAGCAGGTGCGTCGTCGTGTGCTGCAATGCCAAAGTGAGAGTTCTGGTGCGTTTGAGAAACTGAAGCAAGTTCAGTACAAAGATGAGGCTGGGAAGTAGTGAGGGAAGTCTACTTAACTATTTTAAGAGCTTAAGGCTAATAAACTGGTGTTTGAAAGTCATTCAAGGAGAAGAGAACTGATCAGAGGTATGTTTTTAAGAGAATAGATTGGAGCAGGGGAACAAAGTTGTGTGTATAGAGACTTGTTAGAAAGGGACGAAACAACCGTGTGAAAGGTATTTAGCAGATAGTCTTTGTAGGACCTGTGGATTTATTAGGTTGGGCTAGGGGAGGATGGGAGAGGAAGAATTCAGGAATGGACTCCAGGTGGAGTCCCATTTGACCAGATGGTAGCAGGAGGAGGAACAAATAAGGGGAAAAAACGAGTCTATTTTATATTTAATTCAAGGTGATAACTGATTTTTCAGCCCAACATCTCCCTGTTTTCTAAACTTTATTCTTTAAAAGCTGTTATTTATAGGTTTATATGACTTAACCATTGCCTCCTTCATGCTACTTCTGTGCACTGTAATAGAGTTAAAATGCTTCTAAGTTTCCTGGATTATAAACTCCACGAGAACAGGGGCACTTCTTACATCTTGAGTTTATAATTGTGCCTGGCGCATATTTAGTATTTAGTGAATATTTGAATGAATGCCACTTTATTTTGTTTTCTTGTTTACATGTCAATCACCTTGAAGATTAGCTCCTTAAGGGTGAGGTGGTGGTTTAGTCACTCAGTCGCGGCAGACTCTGCGATCCCTTAGACTGTAGCCCACCAGACTCCTCTGTCCCTGGGATTCTCCAGGCAGGAATACTGGAATGGGTTGCCATATCCTGCTCAAGGAGAATCTTCCCAACCCAGGGATTGAACCCAGGTTTCCTGCATTGCAGTCAGATTCTTTACTGGCTGAATTACAAGGGAAGCCCCTAAGGGTGGGGGCCTCATTGTAATTTTTGCATTTCCAGTGCCTGGTTCAGAGCCTGACTCACAGTAAGGGCTCAATAAATGTTAGCTGTTGCTTCTGATTCTTTTCATCACCTTCATCTATCATTTAAGTGCATTTTTATTTTTTCGTCCTGGGTATTACGTAAGGATATATAGGGTTTTGTTTTCCAGGGAGAGGGGATCCTCAATTGTACATGTTTAGATTTCATTTCAAAGGCTAAAATCTTTAATGTTGTCTGATGTAGACATTATTTACTGTGCTCTATTTCAGATACATCTATATAATGGGAATACAAGAAAGAAATGAGAAATTGTTTTACAGAATACTGCAAGATGATATTGAAACTCTAATGCCAATTGTGTATACACCAACAGTTGGTNGGTCACAGAGGGAGTAGGGTGTTATGGGACCTGAAAATCGGAAAATCTAAAATGTATATATGTGGTGGGGGATGGGAATGACTGGAAAGACCGCAGAGAGTGCGCCGCCTCAGCTGCATATGGAGAGCATGAGTAAAGAGGACTCTGCCTGGGTAGAGGGTGTTCCAGGCAGCAGGTGCGTCGTCGTGTGCTGCAATGCCAAAGTGAGAGTTCTGGTGCGTTTGAGAAACTGAAGCAAGTTCAGTACAAAGATGAGGCTGGGAAGTAGTGAGGGAAGTCTACTTAACTATTTTAAGAGCTTAAGGCTAATAAACTGGTGTTTGAAAGTCATTCAAGGAGAAGAGAACTGATCAGAGGTATGTTTTTAAGAGAATAGATTGGAGCAGGGGAACAAAGTTGTGTGTATAGAGACTTGTTAGAAAGGGACGAAACAACCGTGTGAAAGGTATTTAGCAGATAGTCTTTGTAGGACCTGTGGATTTATTAGGTTGGGCTAGGGGAGGATGGGAGAGGAAGAATTCAGGAATGGACTCCAGGTGGAGTCCCATTTGACCAGATGGTAGCAGGAGGAGGAACAAATAAGGGGAAAAAACGAGTCTATTTTATATTTAATTCAAGGTGATAACTGATTTTTCAGCCCAACATCTCCCTGTTTTCTAAACTTTATTCTTTAAAAGCTGTTATTTATAGGTTTATATGACTTAACCATTGCCTCCTTCATGCTACTTCTGTGCACTGTAATAGAGTTAAAATGCTTCTAAGTTTCCTGGATTATAAACTCCACGAGAACAGGGGCACTTCTTACATCTTGAGTTTATAATTGTGCCTGGCGCATATTTAGTATTTAGTGAATATTTGAATGAATGCCACTTTATTTTGTTTTCTTGTTTACATGTCAATCACCTTGAAGATTAGCTCCTTAAGGGTGAGGTGGTGGTTTAGTCACTCAGTCGCGGCAGACTCTGCGATCCCTTAGACTGTAGCCCACCAGACTCCTCTGTCCCTGGGATTCTCCAGGCAGGAATACTGGAATGGGTTGCCATATCCTGCTCAAGGAGAATCTTCCCAACCCAGGGATTGAACCCAGGTTTCCTGCATTGCAGTCAGATTCTTTACTGGCTGAATTACAAGGGAAGCCCCTAAGGGTGGGGGCCTCATTGTAATTTTTGCATTTCCAGTGCCTGGTTCAGAGCCTGACTCACAGTAAGGGCTCAATAAATGTTAGCTGTTGCTTCTGATTCTTTTCATCACCTTCATCTATCATTTAAGTGCATTTTTATTTTTTCGTCCTGGGTATTACGTAAGGATATATAGGGTTTTGTTTTCCAGGGAGAGGGGATCCTCAATTGTACATGTTTAGATTTCATTTCAAAGGCTAAAATCTTTAATGTTGTCTGATGTAGACATTATTTACTGTGCTCTATTTCAGATACATCTATATAATGGGAATACAAGAAAGAAATGAGAAATTGTTTTACAGAATACTGCAAGATGATATTGAAACTCTAATGCCAATTGTGTATACACCAACAGTTGGTCTTGCCTGCTCCCAGTATGGACACATCTTTAGAAGACCTAAGTAAGGCTTATTTTAAAAATATTTGTGCAAATTACTATTATATAGGAAAAAAATCACAGCACCGATTACATTTCTATTTTTTGTGTTGCAGTCTTATCCAAACACAGTTCCCTTCCTCACAAAAACTTAATTTGGACAGAAAGGGATTCATAAAAATCTAATGTCATATTTATTTTGTGGAAATAGCATCATTCATTCCTAACCTTCTTTAAGTTTTGATTGTTAGAGGAATTGTGCATTTTTGAACTGAAAAAAAAAGTATTCTCCATTTTAGTAGCATATTCTGCAGAATAATCATAAAACTTTTTGACAGTCTGGCTGACTAAGAGAGTAAATCTCATTTTTTATCAGCCTTATTTCCATTGCTTGTTCATTTTTATGATCTTACACAAATTTTAATTTCACATAGTTCAAGTACCTCCAAATATTTTAAGTGGAAATGATGCTGGGGTGAGCGTTGGCTCAAGCCTTTGAGTAAGTAAGTTACTTTATCCCTCTGAATCCATTTATTATAAAGTAAGGATTTCAGTACCTTTCAAAGAGCTGCTGAGAAGGTCAGATAAGGAAACCGATGTGATGTTCTTTATAAACTTGTAAGTGTTGTGTAAGTGCTATTTTTTACTTAATTTGAGTTTTCTTGTCTTATTCTTCTAACCTGTAGTTGTTTCCCACCATCCTTATATCTTTCCAATGCACTGCTTACATACTGATACAGATGTAGAAATCCAAACACCGCGTGACAGCATTTGTCCTCAGTCCCCTCTCATCTCGTCTAGTGGCTCTCAAACTTTAACATGCATATGGGAACATCTGTGGGACCTGTTTAAAGTGTTGATCCTTGCCAACTTTTCCTCTCCTTCCTATTCCCAAGATTCTGATGAAACAGAGAAAGGTCTGGAGGTCCGGATTGTAATGAACACTGTCGGTGATGGTGTTGCAGGTATTCCCCGGAAGACACTTTTGAAAACACTGTCTGTTCTGTGCTCTCAGTTAATGTGTCTAAACATTTCTGTGACATGGCCCAGCTGTTCAGCTCTTTTATAGTTTCATTTTCACTTAGAGTAGTAGTATTTCTTAATTCAGACTAAAAGATGAAGGGAAAACAAAAGGATCCTGATGCCCTGCTCCCCTCCACCATACACACAGAGGTTCTGATTCCCTTAGTGTAGAGTTGGGCCCAGGTACTGCTGTTTCATTAAAGCTCCTTTGTTGTGCACCAGAATTAAGAACTCACATGAAACATAAAGAGCTTTTGGATGAGGGCAGATACTGTGTATCATTTATGCAGTGACAGTGGGTTTTTTTGTTTTTTATGTACATAGGAGATGGTCGGTAAGTCTTGGTTGGTTAACTCCAGGCCAGTTAAATCAGAATCTCTGGGGTAGAACCCTGGCATTTTTAAAAAGCTCATCAGATGATTCTACTGTACTAGGCAGCTATGGCTGAGAAACTGTTTAAACTGCTTTGAATTAGGATAGTAATGCCAGAGTTAAGATGTCAATGAGAAGAATGGATAAACAAGGTCCTACTGTATCACCAAGGGAGCTATATTTAGTGTTCTGTGATAAGCCATAATGGAAAAGAATATCAAAAAGAATGTGTGTGTGTGTATATATATATTTATATAACTGAATCACTGATGTACAGCAGAAATTAACACAACATTGTGAATCAGCTATACTTCAATAAAACAAAAAATTTTTTTAAAGATATCAATGAGAAAGTTAAATATAGAAACCTATTGGCCCTTATCTCTACTTGCCCTCTTGTCCAGAGCCTATGTTTCTTTCTCTCTCTTCTTTCCGTTCTCTCTTCCTTTTTTGAAACCTGGATTAATTATCTCTCAATTGGATAACAATATACTGTATTTAGAATAGCTCTTTCCTTTTTCCTAATGCTTCAAGGATGTATTTTTTTATTTGAAATTACTGTAGTTTTCTTCTCTCCCTTCCTGCTTCTTCAGATTTCAAACTTCCAGTGACTTTTAACAGTAGTTTACTTAGCGGTTTCATGTTCTGTTGCATTGATAGGATGTCTTTATATTGATTTTTGGGGGGTATTTTATGGAGGTATTTTATATTGAGTTTATTTGAGCAGGAGATATAGATACATTTCTTCTTGGGTAAAATGATTGCATCATTTAATAAGAATCTTTGTTGCAGCTACTGTGTGAGCAGTGCAATTACAGCTTCAAGTAGCTGAAAATATTTGAAAATAAACCAGTGTTACTTAGCTAAACCTGCTTGGAAACTACACTGTGGCGTGATGTTTTTATTAAAATATCTAAATATTCCAATTATGAACAAAAACTTAGGAAAAAAAACCAAAAACTGTCATGAAATGCAAAGGTGTTTTTGTTCTGTTGCAGGGGATTATTTATTTCAATCTCAGACAGAGGTCATGTTAGATCAATTGTGGATAACTGGCCAGAAAATCATGTTAAGGTACTAATAGCACAACCTTCCTTTCACAATGTTTTTTCTTTCTATGTAAGTTACCTCTCAATTTCCAAGAACAGTTTTTTTCATTGTTGCTCTGTTTTAGTTTATACTTACATACATGCAGATTTAGTGCTCTGAGAAAATCATGATGGTCTTTACGAAAGGGGTTGGTATAGAGTTTGCCGTGGGAAAGCAATTGGAGTGAGGAAGGTGAGCCTGCTCACTTCAGTACCACTGGTACCTCCTGCCTTCAATTAATATTGTCCTAGGTAAAGAAAATACATTAAAATGCCCTAAAAACGTCTGTTCTGGTGGGTGATGAGGAGGATTCATTATGTCTTCTTATAAATCCGAGGTGGATTTAGATCCTTACTCAATCTGACTGTCTTTCACAAAACAAAAACTAAGGACTTATTTAAGATCTTTTGGTAGGCTTTCGTGTTTATTATAGGCAGTGATCTTGCTTGCCTTTGTTGTGTGTCTTCCTCCCCAAATAATCTTTGAATTATCATTTGTTCAAAAAGCGTAGAAAAATTCAGTCAGATCATTAAGTTCATAGTATCATCCTAAAACTTTGTAGGTATATTTTTTATTTTAGTTTTTTTCACCATTGTTGAGGTTTTTCTTGTTTGGCTTCAGTTGTTGTTTGGAGTAGCATGTGATTTCTACACTCCAAATGGCAACCCACTCCAGTATTCCTGTCTGGAGAATCCCATGGACAGAGAAGCCTGGTGGGCTACAGTTACAGGGTCGCAAAGAGTCAGACACGATTGAGCGCCTTCACTCACTTATTTTTCTCTCAGGATTAACCCTTATCAGAAGTTTGTTCCTCGCTCCCCTGTTCAGTCATTGTGAACATATTAAGTTGATCCTCTAGTCGTGGGGCTTCCCTGGTGACTCAGACAATAAAGAATCTGCCTGCAGTGCAGGAGGTCCAGGTTCTTTCCCTGGAGAAGGACATGGCAAACCACTCCAGATTCTTGCCTGGAGAATTCCAAGGACAGAGGATCCTGGTGGGCGATAGTCCATGGGGTCGCAGAGTCGGACACGACTGAGCGACTGACACTTAACACTTTCTAGTCAGAAGCATTCTACTCCTAAACCAAAGACAGGGAAATCAAATCTAGTTAATTCTCCTTTTTGCATCTAGAAATCCTAGAATTTTAAGTATTCGTGGGTGGTTTACTTTGAAAGTTAGTTAAGAAACAATTTTATTTTTTAAAGTGAGAGTGAAAATATGGGAAGAAAATCTTTTTTTAAATTTCTTTTTTATTTTAATAGCTTTTCTGAGATACGATGCACAGACAATGCAGTTCTCCAGCTTAAAATGTAAATTCAGTAATTTGCAGTCTATTTGGAGTTGTGCAGCCATCATAACTTAGAAGACTTTCATCACAGCTCCCTCATCCCCACCTGCCAGAAAAGCCCTGTACCCGTTAGTGGTCATTCCCTTCCCCCAGCCCTAGACAACCACTAATGTACTTTCTTTCTCTGTAGATTTACATATTCATGTGAATGGAATAATAAAATACGTGCTATTTTGTGATGAAGAGTCTTTTTTAAAAATGCTTTCCTTTAGTGCTCCATTTTGGACAACTTTTAATTGGTATTTTTGTGTGTGATTAAGGCTGTCGTGGTGACTGATGGAGAGAGAATTCTAGGTCTTGGAGATCTGGGTGTCTACGGAATGGGAATTCCAGTAGGAAAACTTTGTTTGTATACAGCTTGTGCGGGAATACGGCCTGATAGATGTCTGCCTGTGTGTATTGACGTAGGAACTGATAATCCGGTGAGTAAAATTACTTTCCCTCTCTGATCCTTTATTTTAGTTTTTTTCACCATTGTTGAGGTTTTTCTTGTTTGGCTTCAGTTGTTGTTTGGAGTAGCATGTGATTTCTAAACTCCAAATGGCAACCCACTCCATTATTCTTGCCTGGAGCTTTATTGCGTCCCTCTTTTAAAGATAAGAAGAGAAAATTCTATGATTAGATGTTAGCCTTTGTCTTAAACTTCTTTTAATATATATATGAATAACAATAGATTAATACTATTAAAAATTTTTTTGAAGAAGAGCAATATAGTTTTTATAATAATTTTTTTATACTTTACAGTTTCTGTTTTACAGCATATGTTTACATTGGTTATGTAACAAAAAACTTTCACATTTATGTTTGTTCTGTTTTATAGGCCCTCTTAAAGGATCCATTTTATATGGGTTTATATCAGAAAAGAGATCGATCACAGCGTTACGATGACCTAATTGATGAGTTTATGAAGGCCATTACTGACAGGTATTTTTTCTAAAGTTTGAGTATATGAAAGCATCTTAAAAAAAAAAAGAATCACTGTTTTGTTTTCCCTTATTTCTTGCAAAGACAGAGGAGATTAAACATTTGAGAACTTTGGTTCTTTCCTGCCCAGTTCTATGTGCTGGTATGCGGCAGTGCTCTCTGCTTTGCTTTCCTCAGTTATCTGGCATCCTGAGCACACTGAAATCTTGAAGTCTGCACTCACTGCTCCTAAGTAATACTTTCACTGTGCAGTTCTTTCAACCCTCAGCATCCAGGCTCACTTCACCATTCCAGTGAAATTCTTATGCAGCTTTCATATTTTAAATTTTGGTCTTCTCTCTCCTGCCTGCAGCATCTGACCAGGTTTTCCACTGCTACATCCTTGAAATTCTCTCTTCTCTTGAGCTAAAAGACTCTCCTGGCTTAGTCTTTCTCCAACCGTATTTATTTCCTTTGTCATCTCCACTGATTTTTGTCTTGTTCTCTTCTGTTAAATTCGGGTGAGTATATAGTTCTTTTCTGTTGAGTCATGTAGCCTGTGACCTTTATGCTTATGACCCTCAGCCCATGAAAACCTATCTCTGTAGTCCCATCCTCCTCTGAGGCTTGCATTTCCAATAGCTGGAATCCTCCCTCTAGAGATTTTGTTGCTATCTCCTTCCCTTTCTAAATTGCCTGAAAGTGAAAGTGAAGTTGCTCAGTCATGTCGACTCTTTGCAACCCCATGGACTGTAGCATACCAGACTCCTCTGTCCATAGGTTTTTCCAGGCAAGAGTACCGGAGTGGATTACCATTTCCTTCTCCAAGGGATCTTCCCTACTCAGGGATCGAACCTGAACTCCCACACTACAGATAGACACTTTACCTGTTGCCTATCTTCAATAAATCTAGCCTCTGTTAATGGTAGTAGCATGCACCGTCATCACCAAACCTTTGATCTTGGTCTAATCTTTGACTCTTCCTTCTCTTCTGTCAATCCCATATAGTGTCATTCAGTCCTCATATCCAGTTGGTGCTATCCCGTACAAGCCACAGAAATACATCTTTTCTTTTCCATTGTCACAGTCTCTTTGCAGATCCTCATGTCTCTTTTGGACTCTTTAGAATCTTCCTCTAGCTTCTCTCCTCTGTTTCCTCTCCACCTTACCACCAGATTAGTCTTTTAAAAACATACTGTTTGTTATGTTATTCTTTTGCTTAATTTCCTATTGCTCAAGGGTAAAGTCCAAACTTTTTATGATCTAGCCCTGTGCCACCTTTTTTTTTTTTCCCCTGGCTGCCCCTGGTGACATATAGGATCTTAGTTTCCCAGCCAGGGCTCAGACCTGTGCCGCTTGCAGTGGAAGCAGGAAATCTTAAACACTGGACTGCCTGGGAAGCTTCCCTGCCCTACCTTTTAGATTATGATCTAAAATTAATGATCCATGGACGATCCTAAAAATTAACTCCTTTTCAGAGTCAAAGTTGTTGCCATATCTAAAACTAAACTTTTTATCATCCCAGACATTGCCACCTCTTCCCCTTCCCATTTTTAGCTGCCTTGGCATTTCAACAGCTTTTCCCTCTTCCCAGATGTGGTCCTCATCATCAAG
This sequence comes from Neotragus moschatus, assembly GCA_006410615.1. Classification (NCBI taxonomy): domain Eukaryota; kingdom Metazoa; phylum Chordata; class Mammalia; order Artiodactyla; family Bovidae; genus Neotragus; species Neotragus moschatus. The sequence continues at coordinate 694,582 of SJYA01002888.1, forward strand.
TTCTGTTTGTTCATTCTAATGTCTCATAATTATCCCTTTCACTTCCTGTGGCTTCTGCTTCACCTCTTCTTGTCTTCATGCCTCAGTACCTTCCTGATTATTTTCCCTTCTTTCTCATCTCTCTGTGCATTTGATATGTGCTATGCCTCACTGGCAGCTTTATCCTTCCTCCAGGGAGTCTTAGATGAATTTTTCCCTTCTCAAGCCTTCAGTGATTCTACATCAGACACAGAAAAAAGTCCCCTTCCCCAGTTTTGCTTTCAGAATTCTCCCTTATCTGGCTCCAACGTCCCTTAACCAACTTCTCCCTTATACTTTCATATAAACCCTGAAATATGTAGCCAGATCTGAAAATTCAGGGACAGCAAAATAGACCTTGTATTTCTTCCTACCACTTTACTTTCTGTTGTTCTTTTGGGACCCAAATAAAGTTCCATCTCCTTTCATGCCTCCCCATATTTCATCTCACCAAGATGACTGATAGCTTTTTTTGAAAGCCAGTGAACTCATACAGCAGTTTTGTTTTTTTTTTCTGCTTATTTAATGTATATTTTACTGTGTTGCTGTTTAACTGTGAATGTAATGAAAATTCACATGTCAAATACATACTTTTTGAAACTCAGAGACAGAAATCTCTTCCTTTTTAGGAAGTTATTTGTGCATATATGTGCTGGGCACCCTCCTGAAAGTGAAAAGTGAAAGTAACTCAGTCGTGTCCAACTCTTTGCAACTGCGTGGACTACACAGTCTTTCTTTGGCACTTGGAAATAGTTTGTACAAATTAGTATCCCTTTGGTCTATCATGGTGCTACATTTGTTTTAACCATCCCATAAATTTTTCTGAATGACTAATAGATTTTTCTATATGTTGAGTCTAGTCTTTCACATACTCTAAAAATTGTTAGTGTGGCCTTAAGTGAACTAACTTAGTATATTATTTTAAAAATGTTTAAAAGTGGTATTTCATCACAACCATAACGGGCTTTGCTGTTTTTAGATATGGACAGAACACACTTATTCAGTTTGAAGACTTTGGAAATCATAATGCATTCAGGTTCTTGAGAAAATACCGAGAAAAATACTGTACCTTCAATGATGATATTCAAGGTAAAGCAAAAAAAAAACACTTAGGTTTTTTATTGCTACTTAAACCTTTTTTGTAGTGTGCCTTTTCTCACCGCACCGTGCTTTACTTTTCTCTCAGGGACGGCTGCAGTTGCTCTGGCCGGTCTGCTTGCAGCACAGAGAGTCATTGGGAAGCCGGTCTCAGATCACAGAATCTTATTTCTTGGAGCAGGAGAGGTAAGTTTCTGTGAGCTTTTAAGACTGAAAACCAGCACTCTGCTTTAGACTGGAAAATAGGGCATAATAAACTTCTGATTTTGTTGAGATAGAGGGCATAAATTCAGGATCTCTGTTGTGAAATAGGTAATTTTAAATCTTTGGAAAGAATATCACAAAGAATCAAGTTTTGTATGCATCATAAGGAAAGAATAAACCCAGTATTTCTCATACCATATAATTCTCATATATGAAGTAACTTATAATATCACATCACACTCTAATCTTTGTTTTTGAAATTTCTGTTTTGTTGGACAGGCTGCTCTTGGAATTGCAAATTTGATAGTTATGGCTATGGTTGAAAATGGCCTCTCAGAAGAAGAGGCACGAAAGAAAATTTGGATGGTTGACAAGTTTGGTTTATTATTTAAGGTAAGGTATTCTCAAACTTGGAGAAGCAAAAGTATGTTGTTATAGTGATATTTTTAGAGTTTTCTTTTCATATTCAAATCATAATGTCTGTGGTGGCACCAGAGGTATTCTTTCTAGCTTTGTTCTCTGACTCCTGACTCTTCTAAACCTAGTGGCTTTTAATGGGAAGTCAGAAGTTCCTAATTAAATTGTTAGCAGGACATCTGATAATTTGAACAGAAATCCTTTAACTCTTTGGAGATCACAATCTCTTGTGGCGATCTGATAGAAATCTATGGACCTTTTCCCTAGAAAAGGCATGTATTCCTAAGGTGAAATGATGGATGATAGGTTTATCCCAGGTCAGCTTGGTATCCTTTGTTCCTGCCCACCTTCCTATCATTGGTCGCCATTTCTAGTAGCTTAAGAAATGCCTTGTATCTTATACTGTGTAACACATCAAAGAATAGGTAAACTGTTTCATAGTTGAGCTTATGCAGTACACAATGCTGTTATATTTTTGTGCTGTTTATCGATATGTATAAACTATTTGTCATTTACATCTTTGGAGCAAGCTTATATCATTTACTTTGTTCTAGTTCCTGAAATCTTTTCTTAATTAGTAATAGTATTCTGTTAATACAAAAAATGAAATAAAAAATTGAAATAAAAAATATTAATGAAAAATCTTGAATGTTTAAATTTTAAATAATTTTTTAAGTATTAAAAAAATGTACCACACATTGTGATTAACTTATTTAACCTTTTTTTTTTCAATCTCATTTGATCTTATCAAAAATTTTTTGAAATTTTACAAATGAGGAAAGAGGTTTAAAAAGGTCAGGTCATTTTTCCAAGCTTGTAATTCATGGAGGTGGGATTCCACCCAAGTAGCCTGACTATGAATCCTATGCTGTTAGTCATTCAACCATGCCTCCTCCCAGAGCTATAACTGCCATATTTACCTGTATGACAGATACAAGGATTACTGAGACGTTGTACCTGGAAGGCCATTGGAGAGTGTATATGTTTTTGCTAGTGCACAATGAGTTTGGTGCTTCTGTTTGTGATGTTTGTTTTCATAAATGTTGTGATTCTTTGTCGTGTTTGCAGTAATCAAGTCTAGGATGACTGTATGTGCATCTGCAAGTTCAGGGTATGGTTTTCCTTTAGCATGAGTTTTAGGCTCTTCTTGTGACCCAAAACACTGCCCTCTTTTCTGAGACTTTGAGAGTTTCCGACTGAAGCCCTTATGGAAGCGATGTGGTGGTCTTGGGAGCAAGCATGTGAAGCCACTGTTCTGAGAACTTGGATCTATTGAGGCTGTATTTCAGTCTTTTAGTTAATTCCCCAGCCAAGTGATGATGGAGTTTTGCTTTTCTGGGCCCCTGCTGGTCCTCATCTGGGGCTTGTCTGGAACTCTGATGTAAAAAGTCACCTTTGCTGGGGCGGTCTTCTCTTTCGCCGAAATAAGGATATGGATTTGTCATCCTGGTTGGTTTTTGCATTCAACATGTTTTTGTTTGCTTTAAACTATTGAGAAATTCATCACTGTTCTAACATGTCAGTGGTATATCTCCCACACTTGTGACACTACTAAGGAGTTTATTTTTAATGGGTCTTGACCTGGGATTTGGTGAGGAAAGCACATTACTTCATTCAGCTATCTTAAACCAGAATTCCCTTTCCTCTTGTTTCTGAACTCTTGGTAGTATAAGTCCATAATGTCTATCTGAAATTCTGAAATCCCTGAGTTTTTCTTGAAATTCATTTGGTAATAAATCTGACAGATCTGAAATTACGTACTAACTTTAGTAGCAAGACCAAAGATGATATTTTTAATTTTCACCTTTTGTACTTGATGTAACTATTCATAACTTCTGTTCAGTTGTGGAGTGCCCACTGAGAGGGTGTTTGTGATAAATTACACACTCTAGTATTCTTGCCTGGAGAATCCATGGACAGAGGAGCTTGGTGGGCTATAGTCCATGGGATCACAGAGTCAGACATGACTGAGCAACTAGCACTTGTAATATATTATCATAAGACATTTCTGAAATGTGAAATTCTAAGCTCTAAAATGCAGTTAGCCCACATAAGGAATTCTATGCCTTTGTGCCCTGTTGGATTTAGGAAGACTTCATAGAATAAATGAGTTTTTGAAAGAGATTATAAATTTTTGGTTATAATGAAATTTGATGCATGTTTTATATTTGGGTTTTGGGGCAATATGAAGAAAGAATTGGAAGATAATGAGCTGAAGAGAAAAGTAAATGAAAATGAAACATTATTCCTGTAGTAACAATCTGTGACTTATAATGATGTCTTTTCAACTAATCCTCAGTAAACATTTACTAAAAAATGTATTTTATCTAAAAATTCAGGGGCGGAAAGCTAAAGTAGAAAGTCATCAGGAACCATTTGCTCACTCAGCTCCAGAGAGCCTACCTGATACTTTTGAAGAGGCAGTAAATATACTTAAGCCTTCAGCTATAATTGGTGAGTAAAGTTGTTGTCAAGTCATTCTGTTACTTACTTGTATAATGCCAGGCCTGACTTGCATGCAGGATTACTAAAAGTGAAATGACATATTTTACCTAGCTTTGAGCATATATGTTTCTGTGATAGCTTTGTTTTTTAAATTGATCTTTATTGGAGTATACTCGCTTTACAACGTTATGTTGGCTTCTGCTGTACAGCAAAGTGAATCAGCTATGTGTATGCCTATATTCTCCCTGTTTTTGGATTTCCTTCCCATTTAGGTCACTATAGATGTGATAGCTTTTTTTTTTTAACTGTGAAGTATACTTGATGTGCAGTATCATGTAAGTGACAGCTGTACAGTGTAGTGATTCACAAATTTTAAAGGTTATACTCCATTCATAGTTACTAAAAATGTTAGTTGTGTTCCCTGTGTTATATGTGATAGCTTTCAGGTACAGTGTATACAGTTCTGTTAACAGATGTTGCTTGTACTTTTAACTTCTAGAAGCTGTGTGATTGCTCATGCTTTGCTTTTAGAGTTGGTATGACTGGTGGGCTCAAAACCTGAAAAAGACCAAGGTTATTTGACAGACTGTACCAAGAAAATCCTATGCAGAGTCAAAGATTTTCATTGACAACAAAGCTGAAAGCTTTTGGTATGTTTTAAGAGTCAGGCATTTAATAGCTGTCATCAGACTATAACATGGCATTAACAGAAAATGTAGAGTCTTTAAAAGAGGGACTATTTTATTTCTTATACAGCTGTAAGATTTGAATGTATCATTTTTCTTGTATTACCAATGTCTTGGAGGAGCCCTATGGAATTTTAAATAGCAAACTGTTTTAAGTCACAAACAGTTTTTAATGGTTAGGAAAGGATATCTGTATTAGGTTCTTTACTGATTGAAACTCACAATTTTTTAGAGTGGGAAGTAATCTTTAAGATTATGAGTGCATTTCTCTCAGAACTCAATTTTTTGTTGTTGTTTAGTCGCTAAGTCATGTCTGATTCTTTTGTGACCCCCATAAGACTATAGCTCGCCAGGCTTCTCTGTCTATAGGATTTCCCAGGCAAGAATACTGGGGTGGGTTGACTCAATATAGAAACCTAAGAATCTGTCCATTGACTCCGGCCCTGGAGGATGAAGGAAATAAGAAAAAAATGTTTCATTCTTTTAGAACTCGTGGATTCCTAAAAATATGTCCACATACCTCATGTGACCACATGGGAAAACGAGTATACGTTCCTTTTTTACATGAGAAAAACAAGCACAGAGTTGTTAAACAACTCGCCCAAGATTTTCTGAGTATTTCATATAGCCAGGAGTGACAGAGGAAGCACTAAAATTCTGGTCTCCAGTATTTCTCTTTGTTACATGTCAGTTTATAATATGGAATTTAAAATTTCTTTGACTGTTGAATGTAAGTCTTTTCATTGGATGAACTCCGTAAGCGTCCAGCTGAGGCATTCCTTGTCACCCCCAGTTCCCACTCTGGCTGAGTGTTCTTTCAGCCATGCCTCTGTACGCTGCGCACTGAGTAGTGGGGACCGGTTTTCTGGTTTTCTGTTTACTCTGTTGTTTTCTCTCTCAACTCGTAAGCCGCCTGCATTATACTCACTTTTATATCCCAGTGACCTACATACAGTGTCTGAGACATTGTCGGAGCTTACTAAAAGTTCATTAAACTAATCTCTATCAAGAATGTGGATGACTATAGTCAAGATCTGTTTTTCCCTTCTAAACTCCTATTATTTTGTAATGAGTACCACAGAGTTTAGCAAGTTAACATTTAGAGATTCATGTTTTTCATTTAAAAAGAATTTTAACTGTGGTAAAATATATATAACTTAAAATTTGCCATCATACTCATTTAAAAGTATACAGTAAGGTAGTATTAAATGCATTCACATTATACAGCCAGTTTGCAGAACTCTTCCCCTTTTAAAACTGAAGCTCTGTGCTTATTAGACAACAATTACATGATGGAGGTAGTCTTTTTTTTTCTTTTCCCTGTTGTACCATGTAACATGCAGAGTCTTAGTTCCCTGACCAGGGATCAAGGCTGTGCCCCCTGCATTGGGAGCATAGAATCCTAACCACTGGACTGTCAGGGAATTCCCTGGAGGTTGTCTTATACTCTTTTTTTTTTTTCTTTTTTGCTCACAATTTACTGTGTCTGGGGGTAGATAATAAATATTTAAGTAGAAATTTTAGTGTTTTCATTGTTTCTCTTTTCAGATATAAGATTGGAATTATCTTAGCAATGCAAAATCTTATCTTCGTAATGGGAGTTTACCTATGCTTTTGTTATGTTAAATCTATTGTAGAAATGCTGTTGATGGGAATGCTATATTTTACTTGTAATGAAGCTGGGTTTTTTTTCCCCCTTTATTTATGATAGGAGTTGCAGGAGCTGGGCGACTTTTCACTCCTGGTGTAATCAAAGCAATGGCTGAAATCAATGAAAGGCCTATAATATTTGCATTAAGTAATCCTACGGCACAGGCTGAGTGCACAGCTGAGGAAGCATACACACTTACAGAGGTATTAATAACAATATGAGATGGTTATGTCTGTTATTTTCCCTCTATTAAGGAGAGCTTAAATTTTAGTTCTTTTGAATTCTTTGCCACTGCCACTGGTTTATATTCCGTTACAAGTATCTGCTTATATACCATTGGAACAGTTGGATTTTTCCCCTCCTGTTCCATAGGGATATAGTTGTAATCTCCACAATGTAATCCCTTTCTGTATTATTCTTGCAAAGTACCTTTAGGAGTCTCTAGGAAGTGGGTTTTTTTTTTTTTCTTTTTAATTTGGTTACAATATTGTGTTAATTTCAAGTATACAGCAGAGTGATTTGGGTTTGTTTGTTTGTTTTTTTTTTTTTTTTCAGTTTTTTGTATTCTTTTCCATTATAGGTTTTCACAAGATATCAAATGTGGTTCCCTTTGCTATACAGTAAATCCTTACTGTTCAGGAAGTGATTTTTAAAACCTTGTTTAACAGTTATATATAGCAGTAATTATTGAGTAATGCCCTTAAGAACAGAGAAGGCAATGGCACCCCACTCCAGTACTCTTGCCTGGAAAATCCCATGGACGGAGGAGCCTGGTGGGGTAGCTAAGAGTTGGACACAACCAAGCAACTTCACTTTCACTTTTCACTTTCATGCATTGGAGAAGGAAATGGCAACCCACTCCAGTGTTCTTGCCTGGAGAATCCTAGGGACGGGGGAGCCTGGTAGGCTGCAGTCTATGAGGTCGCACAGGGTGAGACTTGACTGAAGCAACTTAGCAGCAGCAGCCCTTAAGAGTAATTCATATGTCTTAATTTTTAGTGTTCTGTCTCTATTAAAAGTTGTTTTATTATGGAAATTTTGAAGTATATACAAAAGTAGAAAGAATGATATAATTTAACTCCCATGTACCAATGTTTTTGTTATTTAGTTGCTAAGTCATATCTAAATCTTTTGTGACCCCATGGACTGTAGACAGCCAGGTTCCTCTGTCCATGGGATTTTCCAGGCAAGAATACTGGAGTGGGTTCCCTTCTCCAGGAGATCTTCCTGACCCAGGGATTGGACACAAGTCTCCTGCATTGTAGGTGGATTCTTTACCGGTGAACCACTGGGGAATCCCATCATATACAAATATTCTGCTTCAGAAGTGGTCAGCTTATTGCCAGTCTTGTTTCTTTGACATCCTAGTCACCTTAGATTAGGAAGCCAGCCTCAGGTGTATCATTTTATTGGTAATATTACAGTATATCTCTCAAAAGGTAAAGAATTCTTTAAAAAAATTGTTATCATTATCACACCTAAAATTTATTTTTTTTAAATTTTTATTATTTCTTTATTTTTGGTTGTGTTGGGTCTTCATTGCAGCTCATGGGCTTTCTCTGGTTGCGGCAAATGGGGGCTACTTGCTGTGTGCAAGCTTCTCATTGCTGTGGCCCCATGTGGACCACAGACTCCAGCTGCATGGACTATCACACTTCACAGTTTTAACAATTTTTGAATGTTTATTTGATGCTGTTGTATAGCTCTTGGTTCTCTACTAAAATTTTGTCATTTAATTTCTTGAATATATGAATTACAATTAAAGTAAGTATCTGATAGTAACAAATATTTCGCTCTCCATCAATCCATTTCTATTATGTGTTTTGTGTTCTTCTTGGTTATCCAGTTCTTGTCTTCGTAAGCCGACTTTTGCTTTTCACTTCCTTGTTGAGTGCTGCTGCTGCTGCTAAGTCGCTTCAGTTGTGTCCGACTCTGTGCGACCCCATAGACGGCAGCCCAACAGGCTCCCCCATCCCTGGGATTCTCCAGGCAAGAACACTGGAGTGGGTTGCCATTTCCTTCTCCAATGCATGAAAGTGAAAATGAAGTTGCTCAGTCGTGTCCGACTCCCCGTGACCCCATGGACTGCAGCCCACCAGGCTCCTGCGTCCATGGGGTGTTGCAGGCAAGCGTACTGGAGTGGTGTGCCATTGTTGAGTGCTAGGTAGTGCAGATAAAGAGTTGTAGCAATAATCTGAGGCTCGAGATGAAGTTAGCTTCCTCCACAGGGACTTTACCTATCCTTCTGGAGACTATTTGTCTGGGGTGGTGGTGTTGGTGGTTTAGTCACCAAGTCTGTCCGGTTCTTTGTGACCCCCTGGGCTGTTGCCTACCAGGCTCTTCTGTCCATGGATTCTCCAGGCACGAGTACTGGAGTGTAGCTGTTTCCTTCTCCAGGAGATCTTCCCGACCCAGGGACTGAACATGTTTCTCCTGTGTGTCCTGCTTGGCAGGCAGACTCTTTACCACCAAGTCACCTGGGAAGCCCTCTTTCCTGGGGTGACTCCCCATAAGTTCATCAGGATGTAGTCCATGAGAGGCCCGTCTGTTTTCACAGTTAACCTTTTCTCTGGAGTCTAAGTCAGAAACCCTGGAGTATTTATTGGCACCCCACCCCCACCCCTAATGTCTCTAAACTACTTTTTTTCTATCATCATGGGACTCGTGACACGTTTGCTGTTCAGGCTCTCAGCCACAGATTTTCCTTTTGAAATCACTCACCTGAAGGAGGAGAGCTTCAAATGCTGAGTTCGAATGCCTAGTTCTCCTCTTTTTTTGAATTTTGACCATCTCTACCCTCCAAGCCCTCCCTATCTAGGTAGCACTCCTACTTCCTCGAAACATCTGTTTAATATATTTTATAGAGTTTTTCTCACTGTTACCAAAGGGAGAATTGGTGTGAAGCAACCTAGAAGACTATTCCCAAAGTAGAACTCTGTCTCAGAACCTTCTGAACTTCATATTCCTGCTCTTGATATATTTAGCATTATTTTTCTCATTGTTATAAAGTTTATTTTGACACATATATTCTTTCAAAATTCTTTCTGAGTCTATATTGCCATTTTAGTTCAGTTCATTTGCTCAGTTGTGTCCAACTCTTTGCGACCCCATGGACTGCAGTATGCCAGGCTTCCCTGTTCATCACCAACTCCTGGAGTTTACCCAAACTCATGTCCATCAAGTTGGTGATGCCTTCCAATCATCTTATCCTCTATCGTCTCCTCCTCCTCCTGCCTTCAATCTTTCCCAGTATCAGGGTCTTTTCTAATGAGTCAGCTCTTTGCATCAGTTGGCCAAAGTATTGGAGTTTCAGCTTCAGCATCAGTCTTTCCAATGAATATTCAGGACTGATTTCCTTTAGGATGGACTGATTTGATCTCCTTGCAATCCAAGGGACTCTCAAGAGTCTTCTCCAACACCACAATTCAAAAGCATCAATTCTTTGGTGCTCAGCTTTCTTTATAGTCCAACTCTCACATCCATACATGACTACTGGAAAAACCATAGCTTTGACTAGACAGACCTTTGTTGGCAAAGTAATGTCTCTGCCTTTTCTAGGTTGGTCATAACTTTTCTTCCAAGAAGCAAGCATCTTTTAATTTCATTGCTGCAGTCACCATCTGCAGTGATTTTGGAGCCCCCCAAAAATGAAGCCTGTCACTGTTTCCATTGTTCCCCCATCTATTTGCCATGAAGTGATGGGACCAGATGCCATGATCTTCGTTTTTTGAATGTTGAGTTTTAAGCCAGCTTTTTANGTTTGTTTGTTTGTTTTTTTTTTTTTTTTCAGTTTTTTGTATTCTTTTCCATTATAGGTTTTCACAAGATATCAAATGTGGTTCCCTTTGCTATACAGTAAATCCTTACTGTTCAGGAAGTGATTTTTAAAACCTTGTTTAACAGTTATATATAGCAGTAATTATTGAGTAATGCCCTTAAGAACAGAGAAGGCAATGGCACCCCACTCCAGTACTCTTGCCTGGAAAATCCCATGGACGGAGGAGCCTGGTGGGGTAGCTAAGAGTTGGACACAACCAAGCAACTTCACTTTCACTTTTCACTTTCATGCATTGGAGAAGGAAATGGCAACCCACTCCAGTGTTCTTGCCTGGAGAATCCTAGGGACGGGGGAGCCTGGTAGGCTGCAGTCTATGAGGTCGCACAGGGTGAGACTTGACTGAAGCAACTTAGCAGCAGCAGCCCTTAAGAGTAATTCATATGTCTTAATTTTTAGTGTTCTGTCTCTATTAAAAGTTGTTTTATTATGGAAATTTTGAAGTATATACAAAAGTAGAAAGAATGATATAATTTAACTCCCATGTACCAATGTTTTTGTTATTTAGTTGCTAAGTCATATCTAAATCTTTTGTGACCCCATGGACTGTAGACAGCCAGGTTCCTCTGTCCATGGGATTTTCCAGGCAAGAATACTGGAGTGGGTTCCCTTCTCCAGGAGATCTTCCTGACCCAGGGATTGGACACAAGTCTCCTGCATTGTAGGTGGATTCTTTACCGGTGAACCACTGGGGAATCCCATCATATACAAATATTCTGCTTCAGAAGTGGTCAGCTTATTGCCAGTCTTGTTTCTTTGACATCCTAGTCACCTTAGATTAGGAAGCCAGCCTCAGGTGTATCATTTTATTGGTAATATTACAGTATATCTCTCAAAAGGTAAAGAATTCTTTAAAAAAATTGTTATCATTATCACACCTAAAATTTATTTTTTTTAAATTTTTATTATTTCTTTATTTTTGGTTGTGTTGGGTCTTCATTGCAGCTCATGGGCTTTCTCTGGTTGCGGCAAATGGGGGCTACTTGCTGTGTGCAAGCTTCTCATTGCTGTGGCCCCATGTGGACCACAGACTCCAGCTGCATGGACTATCACACTTCACAGTTTTAACAATTTTTGAATGTTTATTTGATGCTGTTGTATAGCTCTTGGTTCTCTACTAAAATTTTGTCATTTAATTTCTTGAATATATGAATTACAATTAAAGTAAGTATCTGATAGTAACAAATATTTCGCTCTCCATCAATCCATTTCTATTATGTGTTTTGTGTTCTTCTTGGTTATCCAGTTCTTGTCTTCGTAAGCCGACTTTTGCTTTTCACTTCCTTGTTGAGTGCTGCTGCTGCTGCTAAGTCGCTTCAGTTGTGTCCGACTCTGTGCGACCCCATAGACGGCAGCCCAACAGGCTCCCCCATCCCTGGGATTCTCCAGGCAAGAACACTGGAGTGGGTTGCCATTTCCTTCTCCAATGCATGAAAGTGAAAATGAAGTTGCTCAGTCGTGTCCGACTCCCCGTGACCCCATGGACTGCAGCCCACCAGGCTCCTGCGTCCATGGGGTGTTGCAGGCAAGCGTACTGGAGTGGTGTGCCATTGTTGAGTGCTAGGTAGTGCAGATAAAGAGTTGTAGCAATAATCTGAGGCTCGAGATGAAGTTAGCTTCCTCCACAGGGACTTTACCTATCCTTCTGGAGACTATTTGTCTGGGGTGGTGGTGTTGGTGGTTTAGTCACCAAGTCTGTCCGGTTCTTTGTGACCCCCTGGGCTGTTGCCTACCAGGCTCTTCTGTCCATGGATTCTCCAGGCACGAGTACTGGAGTGTAGCTGTTTCCTTCTCCAGGAGATCTTCCCGACCCAGGGACTGAACATGTTTCTCCTGTGTGTCCTGCTTGGCAGGCAGACTCTTTACCACCAAGTCACCTGGGAAGCCCTCTTTCCTGGGGTGACTCCCCATAAGTTCATCAGGATGTAGTCCATGAGAGGCCCGTCTGTTTTCACAGTTAACCTTTTCTCTGGAGTCTAAGTCAGAAACCCTGGAGTATTTATTGGCACCCCACCCCCACCCCTAATGTCTCTAAACTACTTTTTTTCTATCATCATGGGACTCGTGACACGTTTGCTGTTCAGGCTCTCAGCCACAGATTTTCCTTTTGAAATCACTCACCTGAAGGAGGAGAGCTTCAAATGCTGAGTTCGAATGCCTAGTTCTCCTCTTTTTTTGAATTTTGACCATCTCTACCCTCCAAGCCCTCCCTATCTAGGTAGCACTCCTACTTCCTCGAAACATCTGTTTAATATATTTTATAGAGTTTTTCTCACTGTTACCAAAGGGAGAATTGGTGTGAAGCAACCTAGAAGACTATTCCCAAAGTAGAACTCTGTCTCAGAACCTTCTGAACTTCATATTCCTGCTCTTGATATATTTAGCATTATTTTTCTCATTGTTATAAAGTTTATTTTGACACATATATTCTTTCAAAATTCTTTCTGAGTCTATATTGCCATTTTAGTTCAGTTCATTTGCTCAGTTGTGTCCAACTCTTTGCGACCCCATGGACTGCAGTATGCCAGGCTTCCCTGTTCATCACCAACTCCTGGAGTTTACCCAAACTCATGTCCATCAAGTTGGTGATGCCTTCCAATCATCTTATCCTCTATCGTCTCCTCCTCCTCCTGCCTTCAATCTTTCCCAGTATCAGGGTCTTTTCTAATGAGTCAGCTCTTTGCATCAGTTGGCCAAAGTATTGGAGTTTCAGCTTCAGCATCAGTCTTTCCAATGAATATTCAGGACTGATTTCCTTTAGGATGGACTGATTTGATCTCCTTGCAATCCAAGGGACTCTCAAGAGTCTTCTCCAACACCACAATTCAAAAGCATCAATTCTTTGGTGCTCAGCTTTCTTTATAGTCCAACTCTCACATCCATACATGACTACTGGAAAAACCATAGCTTTGACTAGACAGACCTTTGTTGGCAAAGTAATGTCTCTGCCTTTTCTAGGTTGGTCATAACTTTTCTTCCAAGAAGCAAGCATCTTTTAATTTCATGGCTGCAGTCACCATCTGCAGTGATTTTGGAGCCCCCCAAAAATGAAGCCTGTCACTGTTTCCATTGTTCCCCCATCTATTTGCCATGAAGTGATGGGACCAGATGCCATGATCTTCGTTTTTTGAATGTTGAGTTTTAAGCCAGCTTTTTACTCTCCTGTTTCACTTTAATCAAAACTAAATGTTATCATCCCCCAAATTATCAGTCTTATACAATGCTTATTTGATATGTATACTACATGTATTATGGGCCTTGGCATTTCCAAAATATAAAAAACTTAAATGTTTTAGGCGATAGTAGTATATCAGTAGAAGACTGCTCAAACATTTAAGAATTTTATTTTTTAAGATGTACACTGAATGAGTGACAACACCCCAAGGAGACTGGTTTGATATAGTCTATTCTGTTAGTTCTCAGTTGCAAATTTTTACATAATTTTTTCCTTAGTGTTACATAAAATAATGATATATATATATTTGTAGTTACTGTTTAAATTTTTAGTGTCCTTTTATTTTTGGTAGAGGGATGTTTTGGTGTTACTCTAATTCCCTCTGCTGCTGAGTGAGAAAAATTCTTAAAAAAAAGTTTTTCATATTTTATTGGTCAGTTGCTCCTAGAACAAAGAACTTCTACTGAACATGAACTTCAGAATGAGAATTCTATTAGTAAGTTCTTGCCACTATAGGTTGATTATGAAAGAAGAATTTTAAAAAGATGGCCTGGAGAAGATGAACTGCAGTTGAATCTTGCCTTTCAAGAGGAGATACCCAAGATCTTTCTAAATCTCCAAATTTACTGATGCCATGAGGACATAACATTTTTCCCATGAAGAGCTATATTGTATAGCCCACTTTACAAATCTATTAAAATTAATGGTGGCACAAAGATAACCTATATTATACACATTATGGTAACACACACGGCATTAGCCATGAACTAACCCTTAATCTGGCTTCCCTGTGGCTCAGCTGGTAAAGGATCCACCTGTAATGTGGGAGACCTGGCTTCAATCACTGGGTTAGGACGATGAACTGAAGAAGGGAAAAGCTACTACCCACTCCAGTATTCTGGCCTGGAGAATTCCATAGACTGTATAGTCCCATGGAGTCAGAAAGAGTTGAACACAACAGCTTTCACTTTCACCACCTAAATCTTCAAAGAAAAAAAATTTTTTTTTTATTTTAATTTTTATTTTTTCATCTCAGGTGTACATGAGTTCCCAGTCTTGAACCCCGCCCCCACCTCCCACTCCACAAAAATTTTTTTTGTCACAAATAAAGCTATGCTTAGAACAGGTAGAGAATGGGAATAAGCTATAGCTGTCTGGATTTGTAGGTCCAAGACAGTCACCTGGGCCCACCACTGGCATAGTTGACTTGTTTCTGTACCTAAACCTGAGATCAGTTTGAAACTGCAAGTATGTCTTGTAAAAGTAATCATTACTATACATAGTAGATCTTCAGATTGTCCAAAGGGTCAAATTCTTGAGTACTGAATCCACTAGGGTCTACTGTCTTTCAGCGGACACTCACTCTGGGTATAACACACATGTTTGTGTGTGCTCGTGCTCAATCATGTCTGACTCTTTGCAACCCCGTGGACTATAGCCCATTAGGCCCCTCTGTCCGTGGAATTTCCCAGGCAAGAATATTGGAATGGGATGCCATTCCCTCCTCCAGGGAAACTGTCCCAACCCAGGGATTCACCCCACGTCTCTTGCACCTCTTGCATCGGCAGGTGGATTCTTTACCACTGCGCCACCTGGGAAGCCCAATACAGATCTTTTGATGTGGGGAGAAGCAGACAAAGCATTATTTAAACACTTAATGTATTATGGACTTCCCTGATGGCTCAGTTGGTAAAGCATCTGCCTACAGTGCGGGAGACCCAAGTTCGATCCCTGAATCGGGAAGATTCCTTGGAGAATGAATTGGCAACCCACTCCAGTATTCTTGCCTGGAAAATCCCATGGATGGAGGAGCCTGGTTGGCTGCAGTCCATGGGGTCACAAAGAGTCAGACATGACTGAGTGACTTCACTTTCACATTTAATGTATTACATGACATTCCAGAGCACAGTACTAAAATTGATGGATATAACAATTTTGGAGACTTCCTTTTCTTTAGAAGACAACACACCATATTTTTTTGGAGTGACTAGTTATACCATATGCCTTTTTTTATAAACTGGGGGGCACTGTAGCATAATAGAAAGCCATGTGTTTTAGAGTTATGAAAATCTGGGTTCAAGTTTAATGGCTACAGTTGTGATTCATTACTTTTTACAAAGTATTTGGAAATATTTAAACCTTAGCTTTCTGAGATTAAAAAAAAATACGTATTAGTGAAATGAGATGATGGTAATCGTATAAGCCTTTTGTGTGGGTTAAATTAACTGAGTTAACACATAAAGCACCTGGTACAGGGCCAAAAACAACAGATGTACAGTAAATGGTAGTGATATAATTTTTGATGTTTCCCCCTAACTAACAGAGGGATGATATTTTCTTGCCATCTACATTTTTAAAGTTTTAAAGGAAAGAGGAGTGTCAGGTTTTAAATTTATTAATGGACATTTTTCAGCTTCATTTGAATGTATGCTGTGCATAAAACAAACCTCATTCTAATAAGAATTTTAATAAAAGGATTGTATTCTAAAGTAAATTGTGCCTTTTGCAGGTAATATGCTGGTCTACTACAGAGTTTAATTTTGTTTTCATTCACCTCAATTTTCTAGTCTACATAAAGTGACAAAATTGACGTTATTTCATTTCTCAACAGGGAAGGTGTTTGTTTGCCAGTGGCAGTCCGTTTGAGCCAGTGAAACTCAGTGATGGGCAAGTCTTTACACCAGGCCAAGGAAACAATGTATATATTTTTCCAGGTAAGTGCCATCATTGTGTTAGAGTAATCATTAGTTACAGTAAAATTCTTCTTGAAATTCTTTAGAAATTAATATTTGCAAAACAACAGTATTTATGGGATTTTGCTATAACTGTACAGGAAAAGTCAAGGAATTCAGCAAATCCATTGTGCTCTATTTTCCCTGAAATTTTATTTAATCATACTGTTCATTAAATTTGTTTTTATTATAGAAATAAAATAGTACATGGTTCAAAAAATGCAAAAGGAACAGAATGTTAAAAGATTAATTAACCCTCTTTATCTCCCCTTGATACCTCCTTATCATATTTACAAGCTATAACCACTGTGGTTACCTTGAGTCTTTGTGATGATTACCGTCATGACTGGCACACACATCTCCCCTTATCTTGATTCTTCCAACTCTAGACTGATACTTCCAACTATGACATCTAAGTAACAGTCCACACATACCTCCTATTACCTTCCTTTCTCTCTCAATTTCTGTTACTTCTTTTAGTTTTCCTAGTTGTCAGCTTTATCTCTATGTAATGAACTTAAAAGAGCTTTTGTAAGCAATTTAAGATAGTTTTTATTAGCTTGCCACAGTGAAAAATGAAAACAAAATCTGGTATTTAGGTTCCTTATCTCTTATTTCATCTCTCAGCTCTCATTGGTTAATATTTCTATTGTAGAGAAATTCTTGAAATTTACATTGTATTTTGTTGTTTTTCATGTTTTATCTTTGGATTGATTCTGAAATTAACTGATTGTATGTTATTCATGTCTAAACAAGAGTGTGGTTTGATAAATACAGTAGAACATGCAATTCTATATCACAAAATTTTTGACATTTGGAGTCTTTTAAGTGTCAGGTGTAATGAATCCTCTAATTTCCTGCTTGCTTTCTTCATTTCATCTAATCCTCCCCCACAGTAAATCATTTCTGTGGTGGTTCTCTTGCTGTGTAGAGTATTCCTTTCTATTCCTTTGCTGATGTTAGCCTGAGCTATTTAAATTCCACTTGGTTTTCTTTTAAATTCCTTTGTTGTTGTTGTTCATTTGCTAAGTTGTGTCCTACTCTTTTGTGATGCCACGGACTGTAGCCTACCAGGCAACTCTGTCCATGGAATTTCCCAGAGGAGAATACTGGAGTGGACTGCCATTTCCTTCCCTATGGAATACGTCTTTGAATAAGCTTTTGTTTTTAATAAAGCGTGGATGAAAACTTAGTTTTTATGTATATGAAATGTCTTTATTTTTTTCTCTCAGTTGGTTGGGTAAAGATTTGCAGATTCAAAGTCTTCTTTTTAGTTGTGCCATGTGGCTAGCTGGATCTTAGTTTACTTCCCCAACCAGGGATCGAACCCAGGGCCTCAGCAGTGAGAGCACTGACTGTTAANTCACTTTCACATTTAATGTATTACATGACATTCCAGAGCACAGTACTAAAATTGATGGATATAACAATTTTGGAGACTTCCTTTTCTTTAGAAGACAACACACCATATTTTTTTGGAGTGACTAGTTATACCATATGCCTTTTTTTATAAACTGGGGGGCACTGTAGCATAATAGAAAGCCATGTGTTTTAGAGTTATGAAAATCTGGGTTCAAGTTTAATGGCTACAGTTGTGATTCATTACTTTTTACAAAGTATTTGGAAATATTTAAACCTTAGCTTTCTGAGATTAAAAAAAAATACGTATTAGTGAAATGAGATGATGGTAATCGTATAAGCCTTTTGTGTGGGTTAAATTAACTGAGTTAACACATAAAGCACCTGGTACAGGGCCAAAAACAACAGATGTACAGTAAATGGTAGTGATATAATTTTTGATGTTTCCCCCTAACTAACAGAGGGATGATATTTTCTTGCCATCTACATTTTTAAAGTTTTAAAGGAAAGAGGAGTGTCAGGTTTTAAATTTATTAATGGACATTTTTCAGCTTCATTTGAATGTATGCTGTGCATAAAACAAACCTCATTCTAATAAGAATTTTAATAAAAGGATTGTATTCTAAAGTAAATTGTGCCTTTTGCAGGTAATATGCTGGTCTACTACAGAGTTTAATTTTGTTTTCATTCACCTCAATTTTCTAGTCTACATAAAGTGACAAAATTGACGTTATTTCATTTCTCAACAGGGAAGGTGTTTGTTTGCCAGTGGCAGTCCGTTTGAGCCAGTGAAACTCAGTGATGGGCAAGTCTTTACACCAGGCCAAGGAAACAATGTATATATTTTTCCAGGTAAGTGCCATCATTGTGTTAGAGTAATCATTAGTTACAGTAAAATTCTTCTTGAAATTCTTTAGAAATTAATATTTGCAAAACAACAGTATTTATGGGATTTTGCTATAACTGTACAGGAAAAGTCAAGGAATTCAGCAAATCCATTGTGCTCTATTTTCCCTGAAATTTTATTTAATCATACTGTTCATTAAATTTGTTTTTATTATAGAAATAAAATAGTACATGGTTCAAAAAATGCAAAAGGAACAGAATGTTAAAAGATTAATTAACCCTCTTTATCTCCCCTTGATACCTCCTTATCATATTTACAAGCTATAACCACTGTGGTTACCTTGAGTCTTTGTGATGATTACCGTCATGACTGGCACACACATCTCCCCTTATCTTGATTCTTCCAACTCTAGACTGATACTTCCAACTATGACATCTAAGTAACAGTCCACACATACCTCCTATTACCTTCCTTTCTCTCTCAATTTCTGTTACTTCTTTTAGTTTTCCTAGTTGTCAGCTTTATCTCTATGTAATGAACTTAAAAGAGCTTTTGTAAGCAATTTAAGATAGTTTTTATTAGCTTGCCACAGTGAAAAATGAAAACAAAATCTGGTATTTAGGTTCCTTATCTCTTATTTCATCTCTCAGCTCTCATTGGTTAATATTTCTATTGTAGAGAAATTCTTGAAATTTACATTGTATTTTGTTGTTTTTCATGTTTTATCTTTGGATTGATTCTGAAATTAACTGATTGTATGTTATTCATGTCTAAACAAGAGTGTGGTTTGATAAATACAGTAGAACATGCAATTCTATATCACAAAATTTTTGACATTTGGAGTCTTTTAAGTGTCAGGTGTAATGAATCCTCTAATTTCCTGCTTGCTTTCTTCATTTCATCTAATCCTCCCCCACAGTAAATCATTTCTGTGGTGGTTCTCTTGCTGTGTAGAGTATTCCTTTCTATTCCTTTGCTGATGTTAGCCTGAGCTATTTAAATTCCACTTGGTTTTCTTTTAAATTCCTTTGTTGTTGTTGTTCATTTGCTAAGTTGTGTCCTACTCTTTTGTGATGCCACGGACTGTAGCCTACCAGGCAACTCTGTCCATGGAATTTCCCAGAGGAGAATACTGGAGTGGACTGCCATTTCCTTCCCTATGGAATACGTCTTTGAATAAGCTTTTGTTTTTAATAAAGCGTGGATGAAAACTTAGTTTTTATGTATATGAAATGTCTTTATTTTTTTCTCTCAGTTGGTTGGGTAAAGATTTGCAGATTCAAAGTCTTCTTTTTAGTTGTGCCATGTGGCTAGCTGGATCTTAGTTTACTTCCCCAACCAGGGATCGAACCCAGGGCCTCAGCAGTGAGAGCACTGACTGTTAACCACTGGACTGCCTGGAAATTCCCTCAAAGTCATTTTGTCAGACCTTTGAAAACATTTCTTCATTCACTTTAGTGGCCAGTGTTGCTGACAGAAAATCTGGTGTTGATGAGATTCTCATTCCGTTACACATACTGGTTTTGTGTCCCTGAAAATGTTTCAGTGTTCTCTTTATCTTTAGGATTTCTGAAAGATTAGTAAAATGCATTCAGGTTTGGCCTTTATTTCCATTTATCATGCATGTCTGCAAGTGGACCAATTCACTATATCTTCTTTTCCAAAGGATTTTTTTGTCCTGTTTTTATTTTCCCTCATTAATTTCCTTCCATTATTTCTGTTTTTTCCTTATGGAACTTGGGTTAGATGACGATCTCTCTGTTGTCCTTGACTTGTAAATTTTCTTCATCTTTTCGCCTCTTGTCTTTTTTGTTCTGTAATATGGGGGATTTCTGTGGTGTTCATTCATTCATCTGTATCTATTTTGGTTTTTAACACTTCTAGTATATGTTTTGTTTCAACAGTCTTCTTTCTTTTTATTATGGAAAATATCAAGCATATACAAAAATAGAGGGAAGAATGAAGTCCCATGTTACCTTCTCCCACCTTTTGGCAGTTATCAACTGGTAGCTGATATATTTAATCTATATTCCCACCCATTCCGCCTTCACTGCGTTATTTTAAAGCAAATCAGAGACATCATATAATTTCATTAATAAATACTTCCGTATGTGTCACTAAAAAAGTGAAAACATGTTTTTACTTAAACATAACCTTAGTACTGGTATCACATCCAAGAAAGTAAACGATAATTGTTTAATATCATATCAACTCAGTAGGGTCAGATATTTTTTTTTATTCCCAGTAACCTTTTATTCATAGAATAACTCTTTAATGACCACTTTTCTTTTTAAAGCTAGCACTGTCCTTTCAGATCTCTTCCTAGAGTTAGTAAGATTCTTTTAAATATTTCTTCCTTTGTATTGTTTTATTTTCCAGCAATTGCTGGTGATCTTTCGTTTATTTTTTTTTTAATGAAAGAATCACATAGAGTAAAATAGTGGCTTGGCATGAGTTTCCTTTGTACTTGTGTCTTTCTCCTTGTGGGCCTCTCCCTGAGGAACTGCAGCTAGCTGTAAGATTTTATGACAGGTGGAGCTATAGCATGGAAAGGCTGGCATCAAGGCAGCATGTTATCATAACTCTTGTTAAAATAAAGACGTGGGACCTGTGAATATCCTGGTGTTCTTTCCTCCTTTTCACCCACGTAGCTGTGGTTGTTTTAGAGTTCCACTCTGCTTGTCTCTTGAGAGATAGCATCTGTAACAGAAATTCTCCCATCATTGACTGTCTCTTTCTAGAACCTGATAATGTTCAAAATCAGTCTGTCCCATCCAACATTATTTCTCTAGCATAAAGCCTTAAAAACATGAATACTTTTCTGTTGACTTACCAAAGCCATTTTTAATATTGCATTTGACCAATAGAGCATTTGACAGTTGATAACTATAACGGTTCCCTGTCCTAACTTAACAGTAACAGTTATTAGGACTATAAATATAGACATAAAAATGACTTGGTAGCAGAGGTTAAAATGGATTTATAAACAAGATTGGCCAAAAGAATGTTCATGAAGCAAGTAAAAACTTAAGGCTCTGTTAGAATTGTGTGCTCTAGTAGTTATAATTGGATGCACAACAGAAATAAAACCTGAAAAGGGACTGAGGTTTCCTAATGAGGAAAAAGTGGCCGAGAGGTAAAGCTGTTGCTTCTCAGCGAGCGAGGGCAAGAGTTGGAGTCTAGTGACTGTGGAGGGTGGGCTACTAGTGAACCATCTCCTTCTCTGGGCTGAAATCCTGAAGGACTGTACTTTGGAGTGTGGGGATAGTTTACCCTTGAAGTTACCTGTAAAATCTCAAGCGTTTGTTTTGGCCTGCCAGTGCCCAGAAGTGCTCAACAGAAACAGACAGAAATCTTTTCTGGTACAAGACAACAGTATCCTGCTCCTCAAGTTACTCTTACAAATAAATCTTCAAATTCAACCCCAGTTAAGAAATAAAAAAGAAATGAGGCACAGGAAGAGACAAGACAGACATAAGCCAGAAGCCAACAGCAAACAGCCTCTGGAACTCTACATGTCAGACAAGTGCTCTGAAACAAATGACTCATTATGTTTGAGGTAAAAGCATTCAGCCAAGTAACACTAAATTCTAGAATTGAAAAATACAATACGTTAACTCAGTTAATGAGGCTAAGAGCGATTAGACCAAAGAAAATTAATAAACTGGAAGACAGACCAGAAGAAACAATCAAGAGACAAAAAAAGATATATTAATGTATTGATTATATTAACATATTAATTGAGATACATTTAATTGAGGTCCAGAGGAAGCTGAGAGTAAGAATGAAGAAGAGGCAATATTTACAGGCTTCATGGCTGAGAATTTCTTAGACCTGACAAAGGACATCAGTACACAATATTCGGGAAGCTCGGTGAAATCCACATCTAGGGACATCATCATGAGGCTTCAGAAAATGACAGCAAAGAGAAGGCTGTGCATGCAGCCAGAACAAAAAGGTTTCCTTCAAAGGAATAACTGTTAGACCAACAACTGACTCCTCAACAGCAGCAAGATGCCAGGAGGCAGTGGACTGGTCTCTGTAAGTGGCTTTTACAAAATACTTGTTAAGCTCAACTTGTTACACAGTGTAAAGATCTTTCAAGAATGAAAACAATTAAGATTTTTTTAGAAGGAAAAAAAAAGTTTCAACATCTTATCTGCAGACATGTAAAAATGTAGAATAAATTCTAAAGAGTATTCCTTAGACAAAGGAAATATAATTTCAGCTAGAAGTGCAGAGATTTAGGAAAGAATGAAGAGTAAAAAAGCTGTGATTATTTGAGTTAGACAAAAGGAATGTCGTATATATAGGGAAAAGCAATAATGATATATGGGATTTTGAAAAATATATTAACAAAATACACAATAATAAGAGCTTATTGGTTACATAGAGTTAAATTGTTAAGGAGATACTTCCGTTGCCTGGCAGGAGGGTAAATTAAAAATTAGCATGAAACTTTTAATCAGGATGTATGTTACAAATTTGAGGATAACCACTAGGAAGCTAGGAGAAACTTCCAAGCTATAAGAGAATATGAGAGAAGAAAGTGAAATGATTTTTTTTTTTCTAATTCCAAAGGCAAGAAAGAGGAAAGGGAACATGAAACAGACAGAACAATATAAGAAGGCAACAGATCTTGCCCCAAGAAATTTCAAGGAGGGAGAAGGAAAAAAAAGGACAGAAGGAAATTATCAAAGACTGTTAACATTTCCCCAGATCCAGATTTCCAGATGGGGAGGGCCCACCTACCACGTGCCAGATATGGTGGGTGAGAGTAACATACCTCAAGGCACATCACTGTGAAATTACAGAACATTAGATACAAAAGGAAAAAAAAAAAAAGATCCTCCGTAATTCCAGAGATGAAAAAAAAAGATAATCACAGGAAAAGGATCTGGAATCACATTGTCACCATACTTATCAACAGCAATGCTGGAAGCTGGAAAGTATTGAAATAATGTGTCACAATTCTGAAGGAAAATTACTTCCAAACTAGAATTCTAAACCCAGAGAAACTATCAAATAAGTGGAAGGTAGTAAAAGTGTGCACGTGCGTGTGTGTTGAGGGATCAGTGGGGGCTCTTCAAAAATGCAAGATTTAAAAAAAATGGATCTCCCTTGTATTGTTCTTTAGAAACACTGAAGAGTATAGCCTACAAAAAAAAGAGGAACAAAAATACTAGGAAGAAGTGAGATTTAGGAAATGGACTCAACTTAGAAGCAAAGGGCATCTGTATGAAGATGAAGAGTTTCCAGGAATAGCTCCGTATCTAAGATGGAGAGCAACAAGACCAGATTGGAGCTTCAGCAGATTTTTTCTGGGGATGAAACGAGAGAAATGTGAGGTTGTTAAAATTGCTAGATGATTGAGACAACTAAATGAATGAGTGTCTCAGCATGAAATAATTTTAAGTACTCAAAAATCAAAGGAAAAGCAAAAAGACAGTAACTTCAGGGGAAATAAAGTTATGCAGAAGAGGAAAAGTTAAACTACAGTGTTAAAACATGGCTCAACTGTTAATAGCACTTCTGAAGAAAGTCATAATAATATAACCACTGAACCAAATTATTCAACCAAAATTATGTTCTAACTCTATTGGGAAGAAGGCTGGAAATAGTGCCAGAAAGCTAAATATTTCTTTGACACAGGAACGAGTCCATGATCTCCAAAACTAAAAGTCAATCAGAATAAATAGAGGCAAGCTGTGTGAGAGAGAAATGTTGTTAGGTTAGTGAGAAAGCAGTTGTGGTTTCGGACCATAGATTTTAAGTTATTGTAACTAGGTTCATTATGACTTTCCTGATGGCTCAGCAGTAAATTATCCTCCTGCAATTCAGCAGACATGGTCAAGCCCTGGGTCAGGAAGATCCCCTGGAGAAGGAAATGGCAACCCACTCCAGTGTTCTTGCCTAGAGAATCCCATGGACAGTGGAGCCTGGCGGGTCACAAAGAGCCGGACATGACTGAGCGCACATGCACACAACTAGGCTCAAATACATATTTATTAATCAAAATAGAAACCACTACAATGAACACATTTTTGCCAATGAGAAGTTTGTTTATTCCTGTAGCTTAAAAATCTGTGCTTTCAGATTTGACGAACTCTCAGAAAGCGTTTTCTGCTCCTGCTGATTATGGAAGCTGGTTTTCTCTGCAAAAAGTTGTTGAGATGCTTGAAGAAGTGGTAATCAGTTGAGAAGAGGTCAGGAGAATACAGTGGATGAGGCAAAACTTTATAGCCCAGTTCATTCAATTTTCGAAGCACTGTCTGTATGATGTGCAGTTGGGCTTTGTGAGAAAAATTGGGCCCTTTCTGTTGACCAAGACTGGTTGCAGACGTTGCAGTTTTTGGTGCATCTCATTGATTTGCTGAGCATACTTTTCAGATGTAATGGTTTCACCAGGATTTAGAACCCTATAGTAGCAGCAGCAGCAGCAGCAGTGGATCATAGGGGCAGCAGACCGCCAAACACTGACCATAACCTTTTTTTGGTGCAGATCTGGCTTTGGGAAATGCTTTGGAGCTTCTTCTCTATCCAGGCATGGAGTTGGTCATCACCTGTTGTATCAGTTCAGTTCAGTCGCTCAGTTGTGTCCGACTCTTTGCGACTGCATGAATCACAGCACACCAGGCCTCCCTGTCCATCACCAACTCCCGGAGTTCACTCAGACTCACGTCTGTTGAGTAGATGAGGCCATCCAACCATCTCATCTCTGTTGTCCCCTTCTCCTCCTGCCCTCAGTCTTTCCCAACAGCAGGGTCTTTTCCAATGAGTCAGCTCTTCACATCAGGTGGCCAAAGTATTGGAGTTTTTCAGCTTCAATATCATTCCTTCCAAAGAACACCCAGGGCTGATCTCCTTTAGAATGGACTGGTTGGATCTCCTTGCAGTCCAAGGGACTCTCAAGAATCTTCTCCAACACCACAGTTCAAAAGCATCAATTCTTTGGCGCTCAGCTTTCTTCACAGTCCAACTCTCACATCCATACATGACTACTGGAAAAACCATAGCCTTGACTAGATGGACCTTTGTTGGCAAAGTAATGTCTCTGCTCTTCAATATGCTATCTAGGTTGCTCATAACTTTTCTTCCAAGGAGTAAGTGTCTTTTAATTTCATAGCTGCAATCGCCATCTGCAGTGATTTTGGAGCCCCCCAACATAAAGTCAGCCACTGTTTACACCGCTTCCCCATCTATTTCCCATGAAGTGATGGGACCGGATGCCATGATCTTTGTTTTCTGAATGTTGAGCTTTAAGCCAACTTTTTCACTCTCTTCTTTCACTTTCACGAAGAGGCTCTTTAGTTCTTCTTCACTTTCTGCCATAAATCCACTTTTTGTGACACGTCACAATCCAGTCAAGAAATGGTTTATTGTTATTGTTGTGTAGAATAAGAGAAAGTGACACTTCCAAATGACTATTTTTTTTCANTTGGATCTCCTTGCAGTCCAAGGGACTCTCAAGAATCTTCTCCAACACCACAGTTCAAAAGCATCAATTCTTTGGCGCTCAGCTTTCTTCACAGTCCAACTCTCACATCCATACATGACTACTGGAAAAACCATAGCCTTGACTAGATGGACCTTTGTTGGCAAAGTAATGTCTCTGCTCTTCAATATGCTATCTAGGTTGCTCATAACTTTTCTTCCAAGGAGTAAGTGTCTTTTAATTTCATAGCTGCAATCGCCATCTGCAGTGATTTTGGAGCCCCCCAACATAAAGTCAGCCACTGTTTACACCGCTTCCCCATCTATTTCCCATGAAGTGATGGGACCGGATGCCATGATCTTTGTTTTCTGAATGTTGAGCTTTAAGCCAACTTTTTCACTCTCTTCTTTCACTTTCACGAAGAGGCTCTTTAGTTCTTCTTCACTTTCTGCCATAAATCCACTTTTTGTGACACGTCACAATCCAGTCAAGAAATGGTTTATTGTTATTGTTGTGTAGAATAAGAGAAAGTGACACTTCCAAATGACTATTTTTTTTCATTTTTAGTCAGCTCAGGAGGAACCCACTTACTGAGCTTTTTCATCTTTTCAATTTGCTTCAAATGCTAAATGACTGTAGAATGGTCGATGTTGAGTTCTTCAGCAACTTCTTGTGTAGTTGTGAGAGGATCACCTTCGATGATTGCTTTCAGTTGGTTGCTGTCAAATTCTGGTGGCTGGCCACTATGCTTCTCATTTTCAAGGCTCTTGTCTTCTTTGCAGAATTTCTTGAACTGACTGCACTGTACATTCGTTAGCAGTTCCTGGGCCAAATGTATTGTTGATGTTGTAAGTTGTCTCCACTGCTTTACAGCCCATTTTGAACTCAAATTAAAAATCACTTGAGTTTGCTTTTTGTATAACATCATTTCTGTAGTTTGAAATAAGTATAAAATAAACAGCAAGTAATGTCATTAGCAAAAAATATATTAGCATCAATTCTTTGGCGCTCAGACTCTTTGCAACTGCATGAATCACAGCACACCAGGCCTCCCTGTCCATCACCAACTCCGGGAGTTCACTCAAACTCACGCCCATTGAGTAGGTGAGGCCATCCAACCATCTCATCTCTGTCATCCCCTTCTCCTCCTGTAAAAAAAAAAAAAAGTACATTTTTTAATGTAAAAATGTGCATTAAAATGATATATAACATGACCACATTTATTTAAGAATGTATTTCAATATCAAATGGCAAAATTCAACAATGCAAAACTGCAGTTACTTTTGCACCGAACTAATTAAAATAATCAGCTAAGAGAATTAAAAATAGTCACCTCTGTAGAGCAAGAATAGAGGATTAGAGATCGACTGGGAATTAATGTTTTTGTAACAACTGTTGATGAATTATATACATTTGTAATTTGATAAATGTGAAAACTAAATTGCGAAAAGCCATTTGATATTTCTAAAATTACTTTTTCTAGTAAATTAGAATTGTAGTAGTTAAAGATCATTTGATTTTAGTGCTCAGATTTCTGTTTTTTCAGAAACAGAAATCTTTGTTTTGTTTTTTCAGAGAGGTTGTTCAGGGAGGGATGCCTTACCATTAATTTGGTTTAAATCTAGGAATTTGTGTCACTCCTTTCATAATTTGAAGTGACCTTACTAAAAAGACTATTTTAAATGTATTCCAGGTGTGGCTTTAGCTGTTATTCTCTGTAACACCCGGCATATTAGTGACCATGTGTTCCTGGAAGCTGCAAAGGTAAGTGTTTTAAATATTGTTTGGTTATTTTATAAAGGATGAATTATAAAAATGAATGGATCTTAAAAACAGAGAATGCGTTAAATTTGCCTTATGAATGAAAAGGAAATGACTCATCGTTGTTTTTTTGATATACCTTCTTCTTCTACATAAAATTAGTTTACCATGATTTTTCCAGTGTTTAATTACAAGCTGTGAATCCTTTCATATATACTCTACTTGTATTATACATATCTGAAGGTTACATAATTGTGACAGCACAGATAAAGTGTCTTTAAATATGATAAAAAGTCTTTAAATAAATCTAAATATTTACTGTTTAGTGGAAAGCAGTTTTGCTTTCTGTAGTGGGTTAAGTGTATTCCTGCTAGAATCAAGAATGACAGAATTATTCTCTGTCCCCGCAACCCTTTTCCCATTTCATTAGTCCTTATTACTCTCTTATTTAAGCAAACAAAAATGAAATTCTTTTCTCTCTCTTCAGGCTCTGACAAGTCAGTTGACAGATAAAGAGCTGGCTCAGGGGAGACTTTACCCGCCACTTTCTAATATTCAGGAAGTTTCTATTAACATTGCTATTAAAGTAAGTAATAATTTATACCTCTTCACAGAAATTTTAGTGGTGTTTTTACGCAACTAACACAGGTTCGAGAAAAATTGAGACCATTTAGAGAATGCAAACAGGAAATTTTAGGCTGCTCATATTCTTACTACCAGAATGTGACTCTCCTTTGATGCCTTCCAGTCCTTTTTTTCTTCCCACAAATATGTAAAATGCACACATGTATAGTCACCTGTGCCTGTTTTAAAAACTGATTCCTCACTGCATTTTTTCCACTTAATATATTGTAAGTATAGTCTGTAAATCAATAATAATTCTTAGGAGCACTAATATTTGTAGAATTCTCTTTGTTGTTAGATCATAATTTGTTTAAACCATTTCTCAGTTTTGGGGGACATTTAAGCATCTTCTGTTTCATTAGAAATAATATTATAGTGAATATCCTTAGATAATATTGATAGTGAACATCCTCAGATAATATTACAGTGAACATCCTCAGATAATATTATATTGAACATCCTTAGATACTATTACAATGAACATCTTTAAATAAGTCTTTATATGCATTTGTGATCATTTTTTCTTGAGGTAAATTTCTCATCATAAGAACAAAAGGATTGACGTTAAGCCTTCTGATAAACATTGCCAAATGATTTTTCAGAAAAAGTATTGACTTATACTGCCCTGTTAGGTAGGAATGTATTCTGCCAATACTTAGAATTATTTTTTTAATTGCACATGTTATTTTCATTTAAAGCATTTACTTTATTAAATTAAAGAATATTTTTGTTTTTATTGACCAGCAGTATTCCTTCTGTATTTGTCTTCTACTTCCTAATAGTAGGCTCTTAAAACAGTAAGGGTGACGAGCCTTCTGTTTTCTCTGCTGTAGGTATTTTCCCCTTGGTCGTTTATTTTAACTTGGTGCCATTTTTCACACTTTTTTTAATGGAACGATCTGTTTATTTTATGGATTGTTTTCTTACCTCCTGTGGATGTTGATGCTTTCTCCTTCTCCAAAGTCATAAACGTCTACCTGTATTTTCTAATAACATACAACTTTTTAATCCCTCTGAGATTTTAGTGTATAATATGAGACAGAGAAACATTCTTTCCTGAAAAGTTAACCAGTTGTCTCAGCACCAAGTGACTGGGAATGCTACTCTTGTTAACATAAAAACAAACATTGGTTCCTTTACTAGGAGTCTGTTGTGACCATATTTGCCTATTATTAGGCACTGTTTTCGTTTAATAATGTTTGCTATTTGATACTACACATTATACATATGAAACCATCATGGTTTTTTCAGGATTTTCTTTCTATTCTGACCTTTTTATTCTTTTGGATGAATTTTTGAGTCAGTTTTTTAAATTCAAAACCCTTCAAACTGTGAGACTATGTCATATTTATAAATTGGTGAAACTGAGTCTGTCTGTATTGACTCTTTGCTATTCGATATCTCTCTCTCCATTTGCTAAGGTTTTTCTCTAAGTTTTTCAATATAACTTTGTTGTTTTCTTCATTGAAATGTGGCATGTTTCCTATTACTTAATTTTCATAGATATTGAAAATTTTCATTATCCTTTAAAATAACATTTTCCCTTTCCATATATATTTCCTCACTGGTCGTTTCTAATATACAGGGAAGGTATTTATTTGATAACAGGGTTCTTTGTTGAACTAAGTTAATTCTTTTGGAATTGTTGAGTTGTGAATTATCTGAAAATGACTTTTTTAATTTATATAACTCACTTTTTCCTTGTTTTACTAAGTTACTTGCTATGTAAGAGCAGTTTTGAACAATTGAGTTGATAAGGGCACAAATCCTTGTATTTTAATAAGGATTGAAATAAGTACTTTTAAAATCTTTTTGAAGAAGTAGGTTTATGTTCCTACTATTTACTAAGATTTTCTTTTTTATTTTTGGCTGCTCTGTATGGCTTATGGGATCTCAGCACCCCAACCAGGGAGTGAACCCGGGCCTCAGTTCCACTAGGCCACTGGGAAACTCCCAAGATTTTCATAAATATCAGGATTAGATGTAGAATTTATCAACTGCACTTTCAACTTAAATGCTGATGATCATAAGATTTTACCCCTTTGAGTATTAATGTTAGTGTTGCATTATATTAATACTCATAAAATAAGAAAAGATTGGAAATAGGTAAAGAATGATATGCCTAGGAAATAATCAATTCAGTTGACCTGGAGTCTAGAATATAGACAGGAAAAAGGCATTAGGTAAGATGTGAAATTAAGACTGGCTGTACAGGTACACAAATGCCAGATTTAGGAGTCTGAGTACTATTGTAGAACAACTCAAGAACTTAGAGCCTAGCATTTAGATGAACAGAGTTCAACTTTAGAATGTTATAGGTGGGACAGATTTTGGAAGATACCAGTCAATTAGATTACTAGTATGTCCACATGAAAGGTAATATATAAGGAAAAAGATCTGTGCTTGGGGATGGTATGGGAGCAGAGCCCCCAGGATTGTGTCTCTTTCCCCTCTTCCTCCTTCTGTGCCCTAAGGTTTTCCTTTTCAGGAGCCAAGGGATCAGGAGAGTAGGCAGTGCTTCGTGTCTACCCACAGCCACCGGGCAGCTCCACATAGCCACTGGCCACCTGCTGGATATCTGTGCAGCCAAGGAGGGCTCGATCTCAGGCCCTGCTCCCAGTCTTTCCTGTGGACACAGACGCGTTTCCTACAATAGATTAGACAATATAGGTGACCCCTGAACAATACGAAAGTTAGCTGCTGACTCTTTGCGCAGCTGAAAATCTACATATTACCTTACTGTTGGTCTTCAGGGTCTGAGGTTCTGCATCCACAAATTCAGCCAACTGGGAATCAGGTGGTATATATTTAGTAAAAGAAATTCACATATAAGTGGACCTGTGCAGTGCAAACCCTTGTTGTTTGAGGGTCAACTGAATTTGACACATTTTCCATCACAAAATATCATGAGAGTGAGCTCCTAAGACCAAGGATTACCTTTAATAAACATCATTTTTCCTTAAATATTCCTTTTAGAAAACTGAAAGAATAGTAATCATCATGTAGAATGAAAATTAGAGGAGACATAATTGTTTGAAAAAAAAATTTTTTTCTATCATTTATCACTACATTTTTAAAAATTAGACCATAACTTGAGAACCTGATAGACACTGTGCTACCCTCTGAGGAAGCTTTTTCATTCTGCTTCATTTTACAACATAACCAAGACTCAGAGGGTTTATCTTTACCACCAGTCATGGTGTGTGGCTTGCTACAAAGATCAGAAATTCATTCAAGCCAGTTTAGGTGGGAAGTACCTAACCTAACTTTTTAGAGTGGTCTGTGGTCTAGTCTCAGAATGCTCTGGGCTTTAAACATATTTCTCACTTTAAATACCTTGGGCAAGTTACTTAAACTCCTCAGACTTTGTTGTTCTCATGTATAAAATGAGAATAATAATAATAGTACTTATAGGGTTCTCATGAGGGTTAAATGAGATACCCATGTAACACTCAGTGATGGTGGTGCTGAGTTATTACCATGTACAGGTTCCAGCCCTTACTTTACTTGACCTTATAGTTCTAGTGTCCAACACCTGGTTTGTAATAATTTGTGTCCTTTCATCAAAATTGTAGAGCAAAAACACCTGGCTCACTTGGGTTAGAGTTTCACCCTAGCCCCGTCAGCTGTGACCAGGAAGTCAAGTCTCTTACTCACGTCTCAGCAGGGCTGTGGGAAAGGACACAGGCAGGGCAGGCTGCCCAAGCAGGTCTGCTGGACCCGTACACAGTAAAGCGGAAAGTTACTGCAGTGTCAAGGAACTGTTGATATTTCAGGGCAAGGGGAACTTTAAAGTCACTTTAAAACATATCGAACTTATGGTGAGAGTGCAGATATTTTTAATCTTCTAATAGTTTCTGAATGTTTTAAAGTGAGTCCAAGTAATGTTATTTTTTTCTTTTGACAAAAACACCATGCTTCCAAATTCATTACTTTGTGTTTTAATAATACCTTTTCTTTTAAGTAGGTTAATACTGAGAGCCATGCAGTAATCTTATTATTTTTCAGGTTACAGAATACCTGTACGCTAATAAAATGGCTTTCCGATACCCAGAACCTGAGGACAAGGCCAAATACATTAGGGAAAGAATATGGCGAAGCGAGTACGATTCCCTGCTGCCCGATGTGTATGAGTGGCCAGAGGCTGCGGCGCACCCTCCCCCGATAACAGAATAGAAGCGCACCACGGACACTTCCCATGCGTCAGGCAGCTCCTTTTTTCAGACAGAAAGAGATGGTGTTCTTAACTTCATGCTTTTTTCTGTTGTTTTTGCCCGTGAACCTACGCTTCTGCGCCAGGGCGGATGAGTTGCCTGCTCTGTTAACGCCCACCTGCACCCTGCAATCAAATGACCGTAATGCTTTTATTCTCGTTTGTAGCTCATGTCGTATCAGCGATATTAAAAATGTTCTTGTGAATGTCTTCACTTGCGCTCTTGTTCACTTCTAGCAAAATATTTGCTAGTTACTACTGCAGCTAAAAAACTCTCGTCCAGTTCTTGTAGGGCTACTAAAATAGAAATTTACTTCTGTGGATATGAGTACAGAATTTTGAGAAGAAGCCAAATTTAACCAAATTCTAAGGACAAGTTGTCAGTATCTAAAAATATCCTTTTATATCTGCTTTATTTGACCTTAATCCTCTGAAATGCTTTTCCAGTAGACAGATAAAGACAAATATTCCTTATTTATTTTCTGGGACTAAACTGAAGCTTAATTATAAAGTGAAACAGGAAATATTGCTGCCTTTAGACAAATTAGTCATTGTTTTCAACAGTGTGTGAAAGTCACAGTATAACTTTGTAAAATAAAGGTTTATCTTTAATTGCTTTAATTATGCTATTTTTATTGCATAACTAGAAATTTAGGTTAGCTTATGAAAAACACATTTTCGTTTTCTCCTGGATGATTCTAAAGAATGGGGTATAGGTAGACCTCATAAATAATGATTTTTAACAAATTGACCATATATTTCCCATCTAAATGAGTCACATCATCTACATGAATCTATACCCTTATTCCAGAAGTGATGGTCTTTGTTGAGATAATTTTGGAATGTTCCTATGATACATTCCTTTAAATATCATTAGTACTAATAAGTAACTCCTTCTCCATTGAAGATGGATTTAATTTTTTGAAATCACCAAAATTAATTTAGAGCTAAGTGGGAGTGAATAGGTATTTAGACCAGTAAATGTCATTTTTAGTCCCAGTAACATGGGTACTAACTACCTAGTGAAAAATCGATTTTCTTATGTGGCTTACACATTGGAGAGTTCTAAAAGAAAATCCCAAACATTTTGAGAAGTAGTCTTGCTATATATAACCCTAACATAGTTGCTTTGGGGCAACAAACAAAACTTTAAAATGCCCATTCTATAAGGTAAACTATAAAAAAATTATTCATAGTTGCATATCAACGTGCACATTATTTGAAGTTTCCCTCCACAGCCTTGATATGTTAGATGTGATATTGTGGAGCATGATAAAAGGGCTGCATTTTAATGTTCCTGTTTCCTTTTACAAAACTAATAGGTAGAGACTAGTTCATTCATAGTAATTTTGAATATAATTCAGTGTTTTAAGAATGCTCAAAATGGCATTGCCATTTGGAGTATTAAACATACTTAACAGATGAGTAAAATCAGAGATATGCTTTATCTGTTTGGTAAAATAAACAATCAGATCACTGTTTGTTTTCCTCAAAGAGGAAGGGCTTACGGTTTTCATGTTACCTTTGTCAAAATCATCCACAAAAATACTCTTCATGAAATCTTGATTTTAGTTTAACATTACAAATAAAATAATTACAAACCTGTTTCTTCACTCAATTCTTCTTGAAGACAGGAAAATGCAAAATTAATTTTACTCAGATGTTTGCTTGTTCAAATGTGTCTAATACAGTATACATGGAAATATTTTAAGGAAAAAACAAGGCTAAGTGGCATATAGCCTGCTTATTTAAATAAGACAGAATAAAAGCTGCCTACTCTCATTATGTGTTATTTACCAACCAGAATTTCAACATGTAGCAATTTTTGGATGTCAATTAAAATGTTTTATTATTTAAGCTAAGAATACAGGCAGGAACTATCATCATAGTGGTAGGGGGAGGGGGGTGGCATCATGGCAACAAATTGGAAAAGAAACAACATTTGAACCTAATAGCAATGGACAGTTATTTTCGTTCTTTTGAAGAAATTCTGTAGATCAGGCTGTCAGATTATTTAGTAGGGAAAAGTGAGAATGCATGTTTTTCTAATCTGGAACGACCTGTACTGTGAAACTAATTGGATAGCGAGTGAGGGTAAAGGTTTATTGACTATAATGGGAAAAGTGTCAAAGATTTTAGTTAAAAAGATTTTTAAGGGATAGATTCTTAACCAGGAGTTGCCACCAAATTGCTGTAAAGGTTTAGAATGCAGATGCCTCTGGCCCCTCCTCTAAGGGCGCTATACCACCAGCACCAGGAGCTGGGTGGTCGTGGGGAGCTAACTGACCGTCCTGCTGACGCAGCGGGCCTGAAATGGGGCCTGAGATTCTGCACTTCTGATAATCTCCCAGGGGAGCCCATGCTGCTGTGGAGATGTGTGTGTGTGACACTGCTCCGGAGGCCTGAGTGTAGTGTGTACTTAAGTGCTCAGATAGTGTAGGCTCCTTCTGGAAAAGAAAACTGAAATTCTGTTCTTAGACCAAATTTATTTCATCTGCCTTTGTTATGTATGACCTATATAGGATGTTCATAAGAACAAAAATAAAAAACTTTTAAACAGCTTCTTCTGAAAATATGTAATTAGAACATTGTTCAGTTCTTAATTAGATTAATATACTTTGTTAAGTAAAACCTAGCAACTAGTTTTTCACTTATAAAAGATTATCAAGTAGATATCTGTTCTCATTATTATTTGTCTTATGATATAACTTACCCTATCTTTTGTCTTTTCTTTCTCTAAATTATCAGCCTCTGGAGAAATAAGATTCCACATTTTCCTTTGCAAAGGAGTTGCTACTGAATTAAGACCAAAGCATAATCGTTATTGAGGGGCATGGAGTATTGTTTACTCTCAGGTTACTGAAAAAGCCCAAGGGGGATGGCAGGGTAGTGGGAAAACTCTTGCCTTAGGAGAAACACTTCATCTAGATGCTGCTGTTACTTTTCCCAAGCCCATTGAGTATCCCTCAAAAATAACCTCTTCAAGTCCGCAACAGCTCCAGGGTTCCATTAAATTCACCAAATCAGAATCAGCTCTGCTGAGCATACAGAATACTGGAGAACATTAATATAAAGCTCAACGCTCTCTACTGGGACTCCACTTACAAGGGACCGTCCTAATGAAGTAGCACCAATACCATATTTCCAGCCAAGATAGGTACACGTGTATTGCTGACTTTATAGAAAATGGCAGAGATACTCCTCTCAACCGATTTATGACTGGCATTTCGATGTTCATCCAGATTTTAAAAAGATCAGTCCTCCACAGACAAGCTAAATAAAGTAACACATAGTATTTAAAATGATCAAGACAGTTTTACTACAGAAACCTTACCCCTCATCTGAAATCAAGATGTTTTAATAGAAGTGGAGAAAAAGCTCAGTGCTTTGTTCCGAATTTGATAAATTCAACTGAGCCTAATTAGGACAGGATTCTTATTGCATAATTCCCTTAATCCTTGCCAGGAGTTACTCACATAAACCAGTGAATAGATTTTAAAACAATCATTGTTTTCCTTACATGGATATGGAAGATAATGCCTCTCAAGGAGAAAAAGGTTTGGAAATGTGTGCATAGTTCAGTGACATAAAATACACAAATTTAAGTCACGTGATGTGGATGCTTTGCATGTTTCTGTAACAGCTTTTTGCCAGTAAACTGACTCTTTGATGTGGCTATTTAATCAACCCTGTTTTTCCCAAATAAAGATGTATTTGCTACTTTGCTTTATGGGAAATTACCCCTACAATCAGCACACTATTAAAGGTTTTAAGACGAAGGAGAAATTAATGGGTGTTTATTCCCTGATTTTCAGTATGTCCTTTTATGTTCTGGGAAAACTGTTCTCCTTGACTTTCCTAATTTTAAGTGTCGTTCTAGCAAATAGTTGATTCCTACATAGTCACTGAATTATCACCAACACATCAGGTATGTTCAGTTAGCAAATGATGATAAACTAAATTTTATGGATAGCACCTAGTCTGCTGGGCATTGTTCTAAGCGTCTTACATGAAGCAGCATGCTTAATCCTCATGACCACCTTCTGTCACTAGCCTCACTCAGAGAAGGACACAGATGCACAGAGAGATTAAAAGATTTGTCCAAGTCCTCTGCTGGTAAGAGGCAGAGCTGTGCCTCACCTCAGCCCTTCGTGGGGAAGAGGGGCCTCTGTGACAGGTGGTTTTATCTGGATCTTAAATACTTTACTTTTAAGAATTCTTATTTCAAGTGAAAAATTTTCACCTACTCTCCTATGATTAGTCTTAGGTCCTTTTTAATGTGTTTTACTGGTTCATGTGATTTTTTTTTTTTTTTTTACTTTGTTCCTATTTATAATTCAAATACAGTATAAACCTATTTAATCCATTAGTCTTAGGCATTTTAAGTACTGAATGTAAACAATAGATCTGGTTTTGAATTTGATAAATTATACCAAAACTTCCAGCTGACTAACATCTTTTGATTTGGTAATCTTCAAAAATTACCACAAAAGGGCTTCCTTTGTGGCTCAGCTGTTAAAGAATCCGCCCTCTATGCGGGAGACCTGGGTTTGATCCCTGAGTTGGGAAGATTCCCTGGAGAAGGGAATAGCTAGCTACCCACTCCAGTATTCTGGCCTGGAGAATTCCATGGACTGTATAGCTCATGGGGTTGCAAAGAGTCAGACAGGACCGAGTGACTCGTTTTCACTCACATTTTCAGCTGTTAATCTTCAAAAAAACCACCAACTGCTATCATTGTTTCAGTAGCACTTAAACACTTTGTATCTTGTCTTAACTTTCTTTTTAAAATTATAGTTGCTTAACAATGCTGTGTTGGTTTCTGCTGTACTACACTTTGCATCTTGACACCTGCCAGTGTCAACATGAATCAGGAATTGTAAGATGTATTTTTAATGGTGTCTATTATATGCATGTCTGTAACTTCTTCCATTAAAATGTCGTAATGGCAAATGTTGATAGTAGTATCAAATGTATGCGGAATGAGGAATTTAGAAATTTATGAAGCCTACTTTAGTTACATATTTGACACAATAACATTTCTGCCTAATGTTTTATTAAACTTTGCCTAATCACCTTTAAAATTAACTGAAATTAAAACTGTTTTTGCAGTTGGTATTGTATTTCCTTTGGTAACGTGAGGCATTCATTATTGACTTGAAGGGAGTTGCACGTAGCAAAAGTCATTGCTTACCCTTTCTCACCTTTGTATTTGGAATCAGCAGTGTTGTAATAGCCTATGGAAATACCAGTTTAAGGGGAAAGCCTTGTGTAGAGTGTATTATACCAGAGACATATTCCAGATGCTCCAAGAGTCAGTCTAAAAACTTCCTAATCGTATGGACTATTTTTTCTCATTTGTGATATATAAGTTCTACTGAGATGTGTGTATTTTCTTTTCTTAATGGAAGTATATAGTTCATTACAATGTTGTGTTAGCTTCAGGTATACAGCACAGTGATTCAGTTACATATATATATATATATATATATATACACATATATATATTCTTTTTCAGATTCTTTTCCCTTAGAGGTTATGACAAGATATTGAATATAGTTCCCTGTGCTATACAGTAGGTCCTTGTTGGTTATCTATTTTACATATAGCAGTGTGTATATGTTAATCTAAAACTCTGAGATGTGTGTATTTTCTTAATAAAATTTTGCTATATATCAAAAATGTGTTATGATCTTGTTTTTAAAGGTGGCTGTAAGGTATTATTGGTATTATCTTAAAACACGCGCACTNACAAGATATTGAATATAGTTCCCTGTGCTATACAGTAGGTCCTTGTTGGTTATCTATTTTACATATAGCAGTGTGTATATGTTAATCTAAAACTCTGAGATGTGTGTATTTTCTTAATAAAATTTTGCTATATATCAAAAATGTGTTATGATCTTGTTTTTAAAGGTGGCTGTAAGGTATTATTGGTATTATCTTAAAACACGCGCACTTGGTATTAAACCTTAAACGTACTCCAAAATACTTGCTCCCCTGAGAATATGCTTTTAGACTGAAGTTCACCGTAGACCTAGTGATTCTGCTTATCTTTTCGTTTCCTTCTGTTTGTTTCCTTACCCTCTTTCTCTCCTTATTTTGTTTCATCAGAGGAGTGAAGGAATGATTTCTCACCTCTTGCCCCACCACATACACCTTCCCAGGCCTTAGTGTTAGAATACTAAAGCAGAAAGACTGTTGATTTGTTGATTAAGGGAGAAGATGGCATTAGAGTTCCTACTTAGTGAGTGCTTCTTCAAGCCAGGCGCTGTCCTAAGTACCTGATACTTTTTACTCATTAACACATCACAGCCACCTTCTGAAGTGTTGATATTTCCCCCATTTTACAGATGTAGGATCTGAGGGGGTCACATAGCTACTAAAATGCAAAGCCACGATTCAGAGCTTTTGTGACATGTTTGTGACAGAAACTTCAGTCCCGTTTAGACTCTCCTCCTCCTAAGCACAGCCCACCCTGCATAACAAGGCAGCAGAACATCACGGTCCTGCTGTCTCCTGAGTCAGAATCACTAACTTCAAGACACCCTCAATGCTCCTGGCATATCCTGGTTCAGTAACTCCAGTACCTTCCCTGTTGTCAGATTCTTGATGTTCTCCTACATCCCAGCTCTCAAGACAGCCTTGCTTCAATCTCACAGAGAAATGGGAAGATCAGAAGAAGGTGTCCCCAAGCTCCCTTTCCCCTTATCTCTCCAGGAACCTTGAGAAAGTGAAAAGCAGCAGCTCCTGACTTCAGGAGCTGACCTGATACTAGGAACTCACGGCTGAGCTCTCCTGTTCAATGGGATACACTCACACTGACACCCAGCGTTACCCCCGTGAGCTGTCCTCGCAGCAGTGAGTGATGGATATCTCGCAGGAAATTGGCAAGGCAACTCTGACCACAATGGATTAAGACAAAAACAAGGTCACTCCAATATCATGTCTTG
Organism: Neotragus moschatus; assembly: GCA_006410615.1. Lineage (NCBI taxonomy): Eukaryota > Metazoa > Chordata > Mammalia > Artiodactyla > Bovidae > Neotragus > Neotragus moschatus. The sequence continues at coordinate 734,035 of SJYA01002888.1, forward strand.
TTCAGTCACTCAGTTGTGTACAATTCTTTGTGACCCCATGAACTGCAGCANATGGCAACCCACTCCAGTATTCTTGCCTGGAGACTCCCATGGATGGAGGAGCCTGGTGGGCTACAGTCCACAGGGTCGCAAAGAGTCAGACACGACTGAGCGATTTCACTTTCACTTTATGAAAAAAGTTATATCTTATTAAAACCTTCCAGTGAAATAATACTTGTCTTTCTTGCTTCTGGAATCATGTAGAAAAATACATGCGTGTTTCAAGTAGCTTTGTGTGGGTTTTGTTTCTGAAAAATTGAAAAATTTGTTTCTCTGCTTCAATCAAAAGGGAGAATTACCAAGATCTTCATCACGCATCTTCATGGAGACCATTTCTTTGGCCTTCCTGGCCTCCTCTGCACAATCAGCCTGCAGAGTGGGCCCATGGTCACCAAACAGCCCATCGAAATCTATGGCCCTGTGGGGCTTCGGGACTTTATCTGGCGAACCATGGACCTCTCTCACACGGAGTTGGTCTTCCCTTACGTGGTCCATGAGCTGGTGCCTACAGCAGATCAGTGTCCTGCAGAAGAGCTGAAAGAATCTGTGCAGGTGGATAAAACAGACAACCCTCCCCAAGAGGGAGAAGGACGAACCATCCTGCTAGACTCAGAAGAAAACTCGTACCTCCTGGTTGATGATGAACAGTTTGTTGTGAAAGCTTTTCGCCTCTTTCATCGAATACCCTCCTTTGGATTTTCCGTCGTGGAGAAGAAACGCCCGGGTAAACTCAACGCACAGAAGCTGAAGGACCTGGGTGAGTGCGGGTTTCCTTCTTTCTCCTCAGTTGAGTTGCTGTGAGCTGAAGCAGTTAAAGTGTCATAGAAACCTTCCTTTCTTGCTTCCCGGGCCTAATGCTTACATTTTCTCCACTTACTTACTTTTCCTGAAGTTTGTTTATTAAGGGAAACTTTAGGACCAGAAGACACTATTCAGAGCAAAAAGGAAGTATATATTTGAAGTCTCCCTTCAGCTCTCTAGAAGCACATTCTTGATCTGTCTTATCTTCAGGTTTTACTGTCTTGGTCGGTAGGGCGATGGTGGATGTCTCAGGTCTAGGCTTTTGTTTTCTTACGTCATATTTTTGAAGTATGTTTGAGTGGCATCTTTGGTCAGATACTTTACGCCATAGTTCTTAACCATGCAACTGCAACCAGCTGCTTTCTGAGTTTTCCTTCTTTATTGACTTGGCCTAGTCAGTCAACTTTGATTAAGTTATTAATAATTTGGTGTTTGGAACACTGCCTCAACCAGTTTTATTTATTTATTTATTTATTTTACTGTGCCGGTTTTTAGTTGTAGCACGTGGGGTCTAGTTTCCTAGGGAACGAACCCAGGCCTCCCACTTTGGCAGCATGGAGTCTGAGCCACTGAACCACCAGGGAAGCCCCTCAACCAGCCTTAAATACCTGGGTTCATCACGCTTGGAAGCAAGCATTGAAAGCTTGGCTTGGGGCCCATCTAATGCCTTGTGCCCTGTCCATGCTAGGCCGTCCCATGCCCAGGTCCTCCAGCACCTCTCCCCAAGCAGTGCCAGGCGCATTGGCCCTCTGGTGTCTGCACCGCCTTGCCGTGCCGACCACAGAGCCTGTGAGAAGCGCGACAGTGGGTTTCCATGTGTTCTTCTTCTTTATTTGCACAATCTCTTCTTTCTTCCCAAACAAAAGCAAAGCACTAAGTAACGAGGAGAAGTGCCTTAGACCAAAGACTTTTTAAATATCTACAAACCTGTGAAAACACCAGTGTGTTGTGACACTGTAAACATGATCCATGTGGGAATTAGCGAATACACGCTGTACGTATTGCCCAGAGTGATCATCAGGGGTTCTTCTCGATTAATATGAGATTGAAGCCCAGTTTGGTAAGCATGGAACTGCCTCTGTTTAAAACGAAAATTGATTATGTGTAACTACCTGAAATTCTCCTTGATGTTGTGATCCAAACAGTGCCCTCTAACAATTTTTTATTACGGTAATCAGTTTGTTGGTAACTTGTCATGTAAATGGGCTCTTTAATTTTACCTGAAGATGAGCTTATTAAATACAGCACTCAAAAACTGTTATTCCCATGCACAGCAGAGGATCACAGCTGTTACCTTGACTATAATAAGGTTTTAGGGGGACTTAAGAGCTTAAACTTATCTGAAACGTGTGCTTGGAAATGTTTTAAGTACTTGGACATTGCTAATATCAATAGCCAACAGTGAACTTTTAAAGAATGTATAAATACCCCAGTTTCCCGCACGTAGTGAAATATTTATAACAATTAGGAAAAGAATTGGCTGCCTTTTCCACTTGCTACTCGCGGTGCTATTGCAACAGACGCTCTTTAACGAGTCATAAATTCCATTCCCGTGATGTGATGGGGTCTGCCTCCGCCTTTCAGGTGTTCCACCCGGTCCTGCCTATGGGAAGCTGAAAAACGGAATTTCCGTTGTTCTGGAAAATGGAGTTACAATTTCTCCCCAAGATGTCTTAAAGAAGCCTGTTGTTGGAAGAAAAATCTGTATTTTGGGTGACTGTTCTGGGGTTGTGGATGACGGAGGAGTAAAGCTGTGCTTTGAAGCAGACCTGTTGATCCACGAAGCGACCCTGGATGACACCCAGATGGACAAAGCGAAGGAGCACGGCCACAGCACGCCGCAGATGGCGGCGACGTTTGCAAAGCTGTGCCAGGCAAAGAGGCTGGTTCTGACTCACTTCAGTCAGAGGTACAAACCAGTTGCCTTGGCCAGAGAAGGAGAAGCAGATGGGATTGTAGAACTTAAAAAGCAAGCTGAGTCAGTGTTAGACCTCCAGGAAGTGACTCTCGCAGAAGATTTCATGGTGATCAGCATTCCGATCAAGAAGTGAAGCCAGTGTTCCCGAACGCATTCTGATGTGTCTGTAAATATGTTATTGAACCAACAGTCACATTCGGTTTCTTTTTTGTTGTGGTGGTGGTGGTGGTCATCGTCATTTTGGTCTAAAATTATTTGAGTCCTCATGATCCTGGAAAGGATGGAGCTGCATTGCTGAACTAACTCAGCATTGAGAGGGAGCAAGCTTTTTGATAATAAATCACTTTAAAAAGAATGAAACCAGCATCCTTCTTAAAAGTCCACATTTGACAAAATGATAGGCTATTCAGGTATACATGCTTTGTGGCTGCTCAGAGATTAGCCAATGCACCATGCAATCCTGGGCTTAGCTTCTATCTAGCTTTATTGCTGCTGTTGGCAAAGGATGCAGGACTTGGCCCTCCTGGCTAAAAATGGTATTTTGGCAGTTTGTGTTGAATCTGTTCATGTTATTAACAAAAAAGAAATGTAATGAGATATTGGATATGCAGAATTGAAGCTGGCATGTTAAATCTTGAATTCTTTGCTAGAAGACTGAAGGCAGGGTCAGGGTAGGTGTTTGGCCTTCAATTAATATTTTATTAAACTTTCCAGTTTAATAAACCCAGGGTTCTCGGAGGTGATACTGCTCCCTTAGATGGAGTTTTGACGTTGTGGGATGTTGCTTGTCAAAACTAGGAGGGGTACTACCAGCAGTTAGTACAGGGCAGGATACTAGATTGTGGGGAATTTTGGTCAGTCCTAAACAATGAAGAATTATCTCATCCCACAATACATATTGCAGGTCTGTTGAAATACACATCAAGTTAAAACTTATACTCCTACTATGAACATTATAAAAATTCAATGACATAGGAGTTCAGATGTTTTGGGGGCATGAACCACTGGTCTCCTTGCATGGCCCTGCAATAAACCTTTCTCCGCTCAAAAAGAAAAAAAAAGAAATAGTGATGTAATGAGCTGAACTACGAGGTAAGTCAAATTCTGCAACAAATCCTAAAAAGCTAGCTAAGTGAATATATTGGAATGTCACATCAAACAGTATTTGTCAGAAATGAGCTATGGGCTGGAGCTTGTGAATCTGGAGGTTAAAAAATGACTATCTGTCCAACTTGGGTTTAATTTACATGTTCTGATAAATAATTATTTGAGCACCATTTTAGTAAAATGTTCTTTCTAGAATAGCTTTTCCTGCTGAGTTGCCTTCCTCCTGCCTTCTGTCTGTCATGGGGTATCTCTGACTGATTTGCCCACAGTATTTCTCAAAATGTATTACGGGGAAAGGTAGTCTCAAGTACTGGTTCAGTCAAAACGGTTCCCTAATCAAACTGGTTTGGGGAACCTTGTATACTGTGGGTACCTCTGGCAGAGCTGTAATGCCCACCAATGTACCACAACAGCATTGCTTCGGTGATCACCAGCCAGGCTGTGATGCCAGAAAGACCTGATTTCAGAGTCCCATTCTGCACCTCACAACGGTCCCTCTGTGCTCTGAAGCAGCGTCCTTAGATCTGCTGATCTTTAGCTTGCTCATCTCTAAAAGTGAGAGAAATAATAGTAAGACCTACCTCTAGGAGTGCTGTAAAGACTAAATAAAGACAGTGTATAAAAGGAGCATAACACATTGCTTTAAGGCACGAAGTCCTAAAGTACAGAGGCTTGTCAACTGAACCCCTTTCTAAAGTCGTATTTCACCATATACTATCTGTTAACATCTTGAGAGCCTAGAGAGTTTTATAGTGTACTTATTCAGAAATCCTGTCATGGTGTATAGTATACTACTGGATTCCTCTGGTCCTGGGGCTTTTCTAGTAAAAATTGACTACCGGAAGGGTCTGGAATCCCTGAAGCAGTGATGGTCTAGTTACTCAAGATCTCGGTCATTCTGAAGCAGCCTCCAGAATGGGCTGATTCAGCCCTACTTTAGGCTCCTGGCCTGCCAGAGTACCAAAGTGGACCAGAACTAACGCATATCTTGATTTCTGAACTCAAGTCAAACCAGCATTTATTAAGCTACTGTGTGCCGAATGGGCTTCCCGGGTTGCTCAGCAGTGAAGAATCCGCTGCAGGAGATACGAATTCAATCCCTGGGGTTGGGAAGGTCCCCTGAAGGAGGGCATGGCAACCCATTCCAGTATTCTCACCTGGAGAATCCCACGGACAGAGGAGCCTGGCAGGCCACAGTCCACTGGGCCGCAAAGAGTCGGGCACAACTGCAGTGATTTAGCACATGTGCACTCAACGTGTGCCCAAACCTGTCCAAGAGGGAATGACTGGTACTAGTACCTCTAATGCTTGGAGCTCTGGTGTGTAAAGATTGTAGTTTGGTCACCTCTACATTCTTGGAAATACCCACCCGTACTATGCTCTCAGAAATGTATGTGAAACGAGATCACAAAATTTAAGACCTAAAGTTTAGAACCTGTGCCTAGCCCATTTTACCGCTGGGTTTGTCCAAAACGGTAGCTGCCTGATTGGTGGTATTCCATTTACTGTGTTGCGAGTAAATGAATACAAGACAAAATTTCAAGCTCGCTGTCTCAGTGGTAGAGACTATCAGGAAAACTCAAAGTGAATATGCAGTTTTCTCACCCCTTTCTGATCTTATACCCTATCACTCTGGCTGTTCCTGAGTGTTGTTAGATAGCTGACTCGAGCTGTGCCGTTAGAATCAGGCTCTATTCATATATGTGGGCTAAGCCCTCAGATAACCCAGGAATGTGGAACAAATTGATGTGCTAGATTAAGTGTGGGGTATCAGTTCATGGCGAGAATTCTTTCTTGGACCCTCTTCTGGCCTAGAATTTGTTCTTAATGGTAGGATACATTCTAAGAATTTGTGAAGCTAGAATTGAGTGATTTTTTTTTTTTTCCTGTTAGGCCGGGCCCTGCAGCTTAAGGGATCTCAGTTCCCCACTCAGGGATTGAGCGAGAGCCGTGGCAGTGAAAATGCCAAGTCCTAACCACTGGCCTGCCAGGGAGTTCCCAAGAGTGAACCTTAAACTGGACTTCCCAGAGCCTATAATTTGTTCATGGTTATATGACTTTTGAGGGGATTAGAATATGTGTTGTGTCCCAAACTTATTTGATCACTGAATCCTCTTTTGCCAAGGAGCATCTTATAACATGGAGAGGTGGTGTTCCTTAATACTATTGAAAGTATTAATAGTCACCGACTATGTCCATCACCAACTTGATGGACGTGAGTTTGAGCAGGCTCTGGGAGTTGGTGATGGACAGGGAAGCCTAGCATGCTGCAGTCCGTGGGGTCGCAAAGAGTCGGACACAACTAAGCGACTGAACTGAATACTGTTGAAAAGCATTTTATTTATATTTTTTACCTGCAACTTTATTGAGGTANGATGGACGTGAGTTTGAGCAGGCTCTGGGAGTTGGTGATGGACAGGGAAGCCTAGCATGCTGCAGTCCGTGGGGTCGCAAAGAGTCGGACACAACTAAGCGACTGAACTGAATACTGTTGAAAAGCATTTTATTTATATTTTTTACCTGCAACTTTATTGAGGTAATAAATTCCATGTCTACACCAAATATAGTATTTTCTTTGTCTTAAGCCAACTTTTCAATTGTCAGAAATTCATACTCCTGCTTATTTAGATTAAAAAATAGGCACTTTTCTGTTTCTCAAAAGGTATTTAGACTTGCCCAAATAGACCCCAGATCATCTCTGTTTTCAAATACTCATGCTTCATTGGTATACTTCCAATAAACTTTTAAACATAAAAGCAGCCTATGTCCAGTGATTTTTTTTTTAAAGACTCAAGAAAATAAGATGACTACTCATAATTCTGCTGGGGGCTTCCCAGGTGGTACAGTTGGCAGGAGATGCAAGAGATTTGGGTTCGATCCCTGGATCNTCGCTTCAGTCGTGTCCGACTCTGTGCGACTCCATAGACGGCAGCCCACCAGGCTCCCCCGTCCCTGGGATTCTCCAGGCAAGAACACTGGAGTGGGTTGCCATTTCCTTCTCCAATGCATGAAAGTGAAAAGGGAAAGTGAAGTCGCTAAATCGTGTCCGACTCTTCACGACCCCATGGACTGCAGCCTGCCAGGCTCCTCCGTCCATGGGATTTTCCAGGCAAGAGTACTGGAGTGGGCTGCCATTGCTTTCTCCAGCAAATTACCTCTAAACATTGTTATTTAGTATCTCACAGTTTGGTAGGTAAGGAATCTGAGCACAGCTCAGCTCCATGCTGCTGATTCTAGATCTCTCATGGGGCTGTAATCAAGCTGCCAGTTAGAGTTTCGAATTCATCTAAAGGCAGCAGACGGGGTCCATAGTTCCTACACAAGGAAGCTTGTCAGCAGACCTTTGTCCCCTGCCTTGTGGGCCTCCCTACGGGCTGCCTCATGACAGAGCAGCTGGTTCCCTACAGGGCAAGCAACCTCAGAGAAAGTAAGCACTAAACACAGAAGCGTGGTCTTTTTTACAATTCAGCCTTGAAGATGATATCCTATTACTTCTTCCATACTATATTCAGTAGAAGCAAATCAGTTAAGTCCACACTCAAGGGAAAGGCATTACACAGGGCAAAAATACCAAGAGGCAGGGGTCATTGTGGGGGCCCATCTTAGAGGCTGCCTATCACCACAATACATTATGAAACTCTTTAAAGTCTTGTCTTAGATGGAGGTTACATGGATATGTTTCTGGTGTGAAAATAATCAAGCTATTCAGTTGTGACTTGGGCATTTTTCTGTATGTAGGTTATACATTCATGAAAATTTAACCTAAGAACATTTTTGAATTATATGTGAACTATCTCCAATAAAAAAGAGAACATTTTTGTTGAAAAACTCAGGCAGAATTCTAAAGACTCTTATTCTCTGGCTATGCAGTCTAGCTCCGAACTTAGGCTAAAATGGATTTTGCAGATAGAATTAAAGTACCAAGTCAGTGGATTGTAGAGTACATATAAAAACTTTTTGTTACAGAAAAATGTGATAGAGTAATCAATAAAAGTATGAGAAAAGGAAGGAATACTATCAATAAGGGGAAGTAAAATGGAAAACAAGTGGGGGAGAAAAGGAAGAATGAAATATTTCACGGGGAGGCCCACTACTGATATAGAAGATTGGAATACAAATTCTGAAATCAGACTGTAGTATGGGCTTGGATAAATTATTTCATCTCTCTTTGGTCCTAGTTTCTTCATCTGCGAATCTGAAATAGTAGTAGGATTACCATGAATAAACTGTTATTAAGACGAAATGATTTAACATAGATAAACAATTACAACTCAAAGTGTTATATGTAAGTTATCATAGTGAAACCTCCAATCTGAACCCGGGGTATTCCCTTATCATTCACTTCAGTCTTAATTCCCAAAGAGTTTGGAAATTGCCCTCCAAGTGCTTCACCAGCCCAGAGAGTGGCAAGGAAGTGCCAACAACCCCCTAGTTTGGGAAGGTTGGGGCCATGGCACATTGCTTTGGACCTGTGACTCGTCCAAAATGACTAGTCCATTTTGTCTGAAAATATTCCCTGGGTTTCAGACAAAAATGAGAAAAAGAATGTAAAATATTTCAATCATTTTGATTATGTGTTGAAATGATATTTTGGACATATTAGGTTAAATATAAATAAAGTACATTATTAATTTCACCTGTCTCTTTCGACTGTTTTATATGTATAGGGGCTTCCGTCATAGCTCAATCAGTGAAGAATCTGCCTGCGAAGCAGGAGACCACCGCAGCACAGGAGATCTGGGTCTGGAAGTGCCCCTGGAGAAGGAAATGGCAACCCACCCCAGTATTCTTGCCATAGACAGAGGAGCCTGGAGGGCCAAAGTCCATGGGGTTGCAAAGAGTCGGACATGACTTAGCAACTAAGCCACGGCCACAATAAGCAATTTCAAATGATACATGCGGTGCTCATTGCATATCACCTGAAAAGCGCTTCTTCACACAGCCTGCCTCAGGGTCAGCAGTCAGAGTGACCCTTTAGAAAGATAGTTCAGGTCACATCACTACTCTGCTTAACAATTCCCAATAATACTGCATCTCACTTAAGAGTGAAGGTCAAAATCTCAGCCAGGGTCGACTAGGTCCTTAGGGACCAGCTTTACCCATTGCCACCTCCAATTCCTCTGGTCTCGGGTGGGACCCAGGTTTTGCCGAACCTGAAGCGTCCACCATAGGTGAACAGGAGGGAAGGTCAAGAGGGACTTGGGTCTTCAATAAGGAAAAGAGTACAAGCTACAAATAGGAAACTAAGTATAGAATTGTTGCAAGGGGGTCCAGCCAGTGCGTTCTGAAGGAGAGCGGCCCTGGGATTTCTTTGGAAGGAATGATGCTAAAGCTGAAACTCCAGTACTTTAGCCACCTCATGTGAAGAGTTGACTCATTGGAAAAGACACTGATGCTGGGAGGAACTAGGGGCAGGAGGAGAAGGGGACGACCGAGGATGAGATGGCTGGAGGGCATCACTGACTTGATGGACGTGAGTCTGAGTGAACTCCAGGAGTTGGTGATGGACAGGGAGGCCTGGCATGCTGCGGTTCATGGGGTCGCAAAGAGTGAGACACGACTGAGTGACTGAACTGACTGAACTGAACAGAACTGTGAGCTAATTTAGAGTGAGAGAATAAATCTCACCAGTAAGCCCTTCTCCTTTGATACTCCTTTAGCTGATTTATCAGACACACGTACACGGAAATGCTTCCAGACTGCAGCCTGGCTCACCACCCCACCTAAAACTCCCCGCAACTCCAAAATCCCCCACAGGAGCAGAGGTCCAGGCAAGTGTTATTGGCCTCAAGGTACCGGCCACTCTGCTCCAACCTCATCCCCTCATATCCGCCACTCTCTCTGCCTCCTTGCTGTTCCTCACACCAAGCGTGTGTCCACCTTAGGGCTCCTCCACTTGCTGTTTCCTGAGCCTGAAACATTCCATCACCAACGGCCCTTGGAGCTTGCCCTCTCATATCCGTCCGGTCTCTGCTCAGACGTCATCTCATCCGAGCAGCCTGGCCCCATGCTGCTCTCCTCACTTCCTCTTCTCGTCACCCTGCTTTGTCTCCAAAATACTATCACCAACTGACATAGCATGTATTTGCGTGTTTATTTGTTATCAGCCTCTCACCTTTAGAAAGGAAAATCCAAGAGAAAAGAAACTGTTTCTGAGCACCAAGAAGACTGCCTGGTCCTTGATAGACTCAAAAAATTTTGTTGAGTGAATGAACATATATAAATTGAATGACAGGGAAGCCCTATCATTTTTCAATATGAAATCATTTCTTCAAGGAAACTGACTGTGCACTCCTAACCCATATCCTCAGTCATCACTGGAGGTGGCGGTGGTTTAGTCACTAAGTCACGTCTGCCTCTTGTGAACCCATGGATTGCACCCTGCCAAGCTCCTCTGTCCATGGGATTTCCCAAGCAAGAATACTGGAGTGGGTTGCTATTTTCTTCTCCAGGGGATCTTCCTGACCCAGGAATGGAACCCAGGTCTCCTGACTGCTGCTGCTTCTAAGTCGCTTCAGTCGCGTCTGACTCTGTGCGACCCCATAGACGGCCTCCTACCAGGCTCCTTTGTCCCTGGGATTCTCCAGGCAAGGACACTGGAGTGGGTTGCCATTTCCTTCTCCAATGCACGAAAGTGAAAAGTGAAAGTGAAGTCGCTCAGTCGTGTCCGACTCTTAGCGACCTCATGGACTGCAGCCTACCAGACTCCTCCGTCCATGGGATTTTCCAGGCAAGAGTACTGGAGTGGGGTGCCATTGCCTTCTCCGCTCCTGACTGCAGGCAGATTCTTTATCGTCTGAGCCTCCAAGAAAGCCCCTCACTCATCATTACTGAGGACCTACTAGGTATATGGTAGCTTTTTTTTTTTTTGTCTACCTGGCATGCTTCCTATTCACATCATCCTACTCCAAGTGCTACACTGAGCGTCTACTTGGTAGCCTACTCCCCAGCACCCGAGGATAAGCACACACCCTAGGTCTGGCCAATGGAAGTGCTCCAGAATGATTGGTCTGGGGTGAGTGAGTGACCTGAGCTCAGCCAATCAGAGTCTTCCTCAAGATTGCTCTTACTGGAGCTGAGGGAGAGGAAGTAAAGAAGCCCAGACTGTTGTGTCTCTTTGTTCTGCTAGAAGGCTGTGAAGTAAGGGCCCTGGACCCTATATTCTCTCCCCAGGCAGAGAAGAGATGAATTGAAAGGAAGTGAGCTCTGGCAGCATGGAGTCTTGGGTGATCCTCTCCTTCCTGCAGCTCTCACTTTCCTCTGTCTTCCACCCACAAGCTCCCCCAGAATCCTTCCAACACATTTCTTTCTGCTTTAACAAATGACAGTTGGGCTCTGTCACTCACAATTAAACCTCCTCAACAACACATTGCATCAGGCACTGGGCTGCTGGCTGAGGATGCAACCACGATTTGAACACCATACTTGTCCTCAAGAGGCTTCTTACAGCCTCCAGAGAGAGACAAGGAAAGAAAACAACTTGCAAAGAAGTACAAACATCATAGGATTGGAACTCACCAGAATTCAAGGCTTGGACTCATCTTTCATGACCTTGATCAGATCCTTAAGTTCTTATGATGATTTTATGTTCAAAGCAATCTAGATATCTAAGATAATAAAGCCCATGATCAAATCAATAAATACCACTTGAGCTCCTACTATATACAAGCTTAGTGTTAAGTAGGAGAAGGCAATGGCATCCCACTCCAGTACTCTTACCTGGAAAATCCCATGGACGGAGGAGCCTGGTAGGCTGCAGTCCATGGGGTCGTGAAGAGTCAGACACGACTGAGCGACTTCACTTTCACTCTTCACTTTCATGCACTGGAGAAGGAAATGGCAACCCACTCCAGTGTTCTTGCCTGGAGAATCCCAGGGATGGAGGAGCCCGGTGGGCTGCCGTCTATGGGGTCGCACAGAGTCAGACACTACTGAAGTGACTTAGCAGCAGCAGCAGCAGTGTTAAGTGCTGCAATACAGGCTTAGAAAGCACTCTAAGAGGGTTAGGAAGGAGCACTTGCAAAAACAATAAAGCATGTATATTAGGGGAGGTTCAGGAAGAAGGGGATATATGTATACCTACGGCTGGTTCATGTTGATGTATGGCAGAAACCAGCACAATACTGTAAAGTAATTATCCTTCAATTAAAAATAAATTAGTTAAAAAAAGAATATATAGTAAATATGAAGTGAAGTCATAGGATGTTTTATTCCTTCCTATCTGTGTGTTTGTAACCAGTTTAGCATGGTGGCTAAGAGTATAATCTTTAGAATCTTCACTCTGTCTCCACCAGACAACCCTGGGCAAAGATACTTTGTTTCTCTGAGATTCAGTGTCTTCCTCTGTAAACTGGATAATATAACAGTATCTATCTCATAGGTTGTTAAGAAGATTAAATGGGTTAACATGAGTAAAACACTAAGAATAGTACCTGGCATATACTAAGTCCTCAAAAAATGTTAGCAAACAATAATATATGTAAACAATATAAACTCCTGAAAAGCAGAAGCCCTGGCATCCTNGAAGATTAAATGGGTTAACATGAGTAAAACACTAAGAATAGTACCTGGCATATACTAAGTCCTCAAAAAATGTTAGCAAACAATAATATATGTAAACAATATAAACTCCTGAAAAGCAGAAGCCCTGGCATCCTTTGTGCTCAACTAACATGTAGAGCCCACTCAAGATTCTTCCACCGCTTCAGCTCAGCGATATTAATTTATTAGCAGATGCAGGCATTGTCTTACTTGTTGGTTTCTCCATCTGCTCGAAATTTATTACTAAATAAAAACAGTTGTGGGGTGGAGGAGATTTTAGACGTCTCTGGTCCAAATCGATTGGGCTTTTGTTTTGTGCAAAAGCTGTAATCTAGAGAGAATTTAGAAGCATCTGCTAAAGACTGTTTTTAGGCATATTTTGCAGAAATTTGTAGCATCTACTTATATTGTTATGTGCAACCATACTTGGAATCTTCAACCATTTACATATGGTAATATCCTAACTGATGTTCTAAATGTGATGGTACTCTATGTATGAGCCTGCATATAGTTCCTAACTCTTTATAAGCTATGGGTGTTAAATCAAGTTAGTGTATGGCAATGGCACCCCCCTCCAGCGCTCTTGCCTGGAAAATCCCATGGACAGAGGAGCCTGGTAGGCTGCAGTCCATGGAATCGCTAAGAGTCGGACATGACTGAGCGAGTTCACTTTCACATACATTTTTTCACTCTTAGAATAGTCACAATTCCACAATCCCAGGTTTGAATATAAATGTCCAAGATTAAACTTTACATTTGTTTGGTGCATAACAATATCTTATGTCCGTATTATACCTTGTTCAGTGAGGTAGGCAATAGGGGAGTATCATTTTACAGAAGAAGAAATTCGAACCAAGAGGTGTTAACTGCCTAAGTTTGTTACTTAGCAATTCACTTTTTCACTCTTAGAAGTAGAATAGTCACAATTCTACAATCCCAGGTTTACCAAATGGTAACAAGTGGTAGAGCCAAGACTGTGTTGTTTTCTAACCACCAGCCAGTACCCTTTTCTACCCTGCTGGCAGAGGGAAAAGTTAGGAATTCTTCCACCAAGTTTTACAGCCAACTTTACAAAGGACCTGGCAGTATTTGCCAAGAGTGGTCTGTGTGTGAGCCTTTAGTAAATCCTGGGATTCCTCTGGTTAGCCCCAATAGGTCGCAGCCCCTTGACAAGGATTTATCCCAGGCAAATGTTGCAGATAACTGTTTTTGTTGGTTTGTTTGTTTTGTTTTGAAAGATTTATTTTTTAATGTGGACCATTTTTGAAGTCTTTACTGAATTTGTTACAATAATGCTTCTATTACACGTTTTTTTTTTTTTTTTTAGCCATGAAGCATGTGGGATCCTAGCTCCCTGAAAGTGAAAGTCTCTCATTGTGTCTGACTCTCTGCTACTGCTTGGAACTATGGAATTCTCCAGACCAGAATACTGGAGAGGGTAGCTGTTCCTTTCTTCAGGGGATCTTCCCAACCCAGGGATCGAATCCAGGTCTCCCACATTGCAGGTGGATTGTTCACCCGCTGAGCCATCAGGGAAGCCCCCTAGCTCCCTGACCAGGGATCACACCCACACCTCCCCCATTGAAAGCAAAGTCTTAACTATTGGACCACCAGCGAAGTCCCAACAGTATTTACCTGCATCTGCTGTAACTGACGGAGAAGGCGATGGCACCCCACTCCAGTCCTCTTGCCTGGAAAATCCCATGGATGGAGGAGCCTGGTAGGCTGTAGTCCATGGGGTCGCGAAGAGTCGGATATGACTGAGCGACTTCCCTTTCAATTTTTACTTTCACACATTGGAGAAGGAAATGGCAACCCACTCCAGTGTTCTTGCCTGGAGAATCCCAGGGACTGGGGAGCCTGGTGGGCTGCCGTCTCTGGGGTCACACGGAGTCGGACACGACTGAAGAGACTTAGCACCACCAGCAGCTGCTATAACTGAGGAACTCTGGAATTGAAAGATCAAAAACAGTCATCAAAGAAATAACTTGAATCATGGTGGAGAGTCTTCTAGTCAAGTACTTAACCTCTCTGCTCCTCACTTTAAGCTAAAGCAGCCCATAAACCCCCACATAACGTAGCAGCAGAAGATATTTTTGGAAACAGAACTTTTGAACAAAAGCAATCATAGTTTTGCAGAGTCTGTTTTCATTAAAAGAGAGAGCCACCACAGTAGAATTTTTTGTCACTAAATAGATGGGAGGCAGCAGGGTTAGAAGGAGAAAGAGGGACTTCCTTGGTGGTCCAGTGGTTAAGAATCTGCCTTGCAATGCAGTGGATGGGGTTTGGGTTTTATCTCTGGTTGGGGAACTAAGATTCCACATGCCTAGGAGTAAGCAAGCCCATGAGTCACAACCAGAGAGTCTGCACTGCAACGAAAGGTCTCATGACGCAAGGAAGATCCTGCGTGCTGCAACCAACACTCAATGCCGCTAAACAAGTTAATTAATTGATTTTTTAAAAAAGAAATAGAAAAAGAAGTAGCCTGAACCTACAGTTGATGGGGTCTGACCTTATTCAGTTTATGATGTAAAAGGGTTAGCAAGAGAGGGAGAGAGAGAATCACTGAAGTCTCCATGCAATTACTATGTGAATTCTGACCAGATGAGTGTAAACTGGCATAGACCGGTGCAGAGTATTTGATGTGAGATGTGAAAATGGGTGAAGAGAAAGCCAGATAACGTAAAGGATCTGTTACATACAATAACCCCCTTTTTAGAGAAAATGTTCCTACTCCCAAATTTCCAATAATATTCTTCTACATTTCCTTCTACTGGTGTTATGATATTGCTTTTCAAAGTTAGGACTCAAATCTCCTTGAGGTTTTTTTAATAGCTATATTTTGTGAGATGGAAGTTGATTTTTCTCCTTAAAGTGAGGCAACTCTCCCAACTGTGCACTGAATAATTCACTGATTTCCCGCGGAGGAGTGATGTCTCAGTCCCCTTTGTTATCAAGGTTTTGCTTCTGACCTCCTTTGGTTCACTGCTCTGCTTGCGGTTCTCACGTCAGCACTGTCCTGATGATTCTAGCTTTGCAGTATATCCCGTTATTTGGAAGGGCACATACCCCTTCTGCCATTCTTTTGAGAAGTGTCTTAACTATTGATAGATGTGCTTTTCCCACATATAGTTTAGAATCAGATTCTCTTCAACTAGGATTTTGATGCAATTACATTTAATTTGTAGATTAATTATTGTGAGAATTGCTATTTTCACAATGTTAAGCCCTTCTACCAATGAACATAAAATACGCTCTCAATTATTCAGGTTTTCTTTTATGCATTTTAACAGGCTTTTACATTTTACATTTTTCATCCAGATACAGTCATCCTTCAGTATTCATGGGAGACTGATTTTAGAAGCCCCTCAAGACAGCAAAACTGCAGCATCTGCTCAAGTGTCTTATATCAAATGACGTAGTCTTTCCATATAACCTATGTGCATCCTCCTGTATACTTTTAATTCTTTCTAAATTACTTATAATACCTAATACCATGTCAAAGTTATGTAAATAGTTGCCAGCATGTGGCAAATTTAAGGTTTTTATTTTGGATCTTTCTGGACTTTTTTCCCAAGTATTTTTGATCCAGAGTTGGTTGAATCAGAGGATGTGGAACCCATATTTCGTGCGCATTCAACATTTCTTTTTTCTGGTTCTACTAGTTTATTGCTACCAACCCCTCTCCCCCCACCCTCTTGCATGCATGCTTCGTCGTGTAACCCCATGGACAGCAGCCCACCAGGCCCCTCTGGCCATGGACTTTTTCAGGCAAGGATATTGGCGTGGGTTGCCATTTCCTTCTCCAGGTCAACGTATGTTTAATTTCAGCATATGCTATAGTTTCATGGCTATTAAATGTAGTATCTTATTTACTGGGTTTTGAAGGTGTACGGGAATACTATTGATTTTTGTATATTACCTTGCTATCTAGCAACCTTCCTAAACTTTGGTGGTGGTTTAGTTACTAAGTCGTGCCCTACTCTTGTGACCCCATGGACTGTAGCAGACCAGGTTCCACTGTCCATAGGATTTTCCAGGCAAGAATACTGGAGTGACTTCCCATATCCTTCTCCAGGGGATCTTCCTGACCCAGAGATTGAACCAGGGTCTCCTGCACTTCAGGCATATTCTTTACTGATTTGAGCTATGAGTGAAAGTGAACTTTATTTAGAACTAATAATTTGTTAATTCTTTTGGGTTTTCCAGATAAACGGAAATGACATTTAAATAACAAAAACAACTTCTCCTTTTTCCTCTAATTCTTAGTCTCTCTCTTTCGCATGGCAATATATTGGTAGTCCTTTATTATAAACCAGAGAAGGCAATGGCACCCCACTCCAGTACTCTTGCCTGGAAAATCCCATGGACGGAGGAGCCTGGTGGGCTGCAGTCCATGGGGTTGCTAGAAGTTTCACATGACTGAGCTACTTCACTTTCACTTTCCACTTTCATGCATTGGAGAAGGAAATGGCAACCCATTCCAGTGTTCTTGCCTGGAGAATCCCAGGGACGGGGGAGCCTGGTGGGTTGCTGTCTATGGGATTGCACAGAGTCGGACACAACTGAAGTGACTTAGCAGCAGCAGTTATGATAAACGGCAGTGGTGGTAGCGGATTTCTGTTTTCTTTCTGAATTAAGAGATCAGTCTAAGGGCTCACTGTGTATAGTCTCTGACTTCTAGATCCTCTTTTAAAGACCTGCTTGATTAGGTCAGACTCACATAGGATAATCACTCTTGATTTATTTAAAGTCAACTGATTAGGAACTTTAATTATATCTGCCAAATCCTTTCCTATCCTATCCCTTAGCTATAAAAAAACCTAATCACAAGAATTGCATCTTGTCAAAGTCACAGGTTCTGCCCACGCTTAAGAGAAAGCAATTATACAAAGGTTTGTCCCAATGGGAATCATCTTAGAATTCTGCCTACCACATACTTTCAGTTCAAATTCAGGATTACCTAACTTCTTCCATCATCCACCATTATCTCTTTTCTGCATGTCAAAATCTCAGTTCTCAGTAACACCAATATACTTATTTCCTTTATCTTGCAATACACACTAACAGTCTCAGAATGATAATAAAACCAAAACTCCACCACCAATGTGATTCCAAAACAAATTTTAAGAACTTACTTGGCGGTCCAGTGGTTAAAGCTGTGCTTCCAATGAAGGGGGAGTGTGTTCCATCCCTGGTTGGGGAACTAAGATCCCACATGCCCTGTGGTATGGCCAATAAGTTAATAAGATAAAATAAGTAAAATTACTTAGAAATGTTTAAGACTTTATATATGTGTATGTGTGTGTGTGTGTGTGTGCGTGCGCACATGTTACCATTCTTTCATCCTCTGGGTATATAAGTAAAATTACTTAGAAATGTTTAAGACTTTATATATGTGTGTGTGTGTGTGTGTGTGTGTGTGTGTGTGTGCGCGTGCGCACGTGTTACCATTCTTTCATCCTCTGGGTATATCCCACCAGGCGTGTAGAATCCAATTATTTGTTTTAAAGTCACTTGGAATAGCAGCTCCCTGTAATCAACTTGATGCACAGTTAGGTTTTATTTGTTTCAATTTGTTTTCACTTTTTAGGGATTGCCTTTTAATATTAATTGAATTTTATTATGTGAAATGTTTACATAGTTCTACAATAAAATCTGCAGAACAGATATNATCCAATTATTTGTTTTAAAGTCACTTGGAATAGCAGCTCCCTGTAATCAACTTGATGCACAGTTAGGTTTTATTTGTTTCAATTTGTTTTCACTTTTTAGGGATTGCCTTTTAATATTAATTGAATTTTATTATGTTAAATGTTTACATAGTTCTACAATAAAGTCTGCAGAACAGATATATTTAGAGAATTCTAGCTTTTCTATTATTGGTTCTTCCTCATAGGCAGCTTTTAAGTATTTTTTTTTTACGATTTAGTCTCCTATTATTTTTTAATATAAGCAAATATATGTATGTTTGTATCTGATGGAGTGAGGGGATCACATTATGATTTCACAGTTTTTAATGGTTATTTTTCTATTCAAACTTGTTTCTCCTTGTGTCATTAAGTGTTTTACGTTTTTCCAGCTTTGAATTCGTTTCATTTAGATTTTCTAATTTATTAGCGTGCAGTAGTTCATAATCTTTCTAAACTTTTTTGACTGTAAGTTATTTCCTCATTATTTTTTGCATCGTTTACTTGTACATCTTTCTACTTCTTCTTGGTCTTCCTACAGAATCATCTAGTCTTTTCAACACATTGTTTTCTATTGCTATTCATATTTATTGCTTTTCTTCCCTCTCGCCCCCCATCATCAAATATCACTGATGTTTTTCTCTTACCTTTTGCACTGAACACTTAGATCTTTGGTTTCAATATATCTTGTTTGTCAAATAAATGTGTGTGGTGCCATAAATCCCTTTTAAGTACTGTCTTACCCACACTTTGACACTTGGTGTTTTCACTGTATTTTGCAGTTTCGTTTATTACAATTTCTCTATTCTAGTATGTGATAGTATTTTTTACCTTTTCAGATTTTTAGGAACTTTAAGCTACCCTTTTGTTATTGATTTCTAAATTTACTGCATTATGGCCAGAGAGCATGACCTACATGATGTTAACTCTCTGGAATTTATTGAAGGGCATGACCCATCCATGACTGATTTTTGTGACTATTCCTTATATTCCTTGGAAAGAATATTTATCCTTTATTTGTTGAGTATAAAGCTCTCTATTAGAGTGAACTGACTAACTGAGTTATTAAAATATATTTTATCTTCAATTTTTAAATACAAACTATTCAGTCCACCAGCTTCTAAGTTCATGCATACAGTTCCCGACTTATGATGGTTCAACTTGAGATTATTCGGCTATATGGTGATGGGAAAGTGATACACTTTCAGTTGAAACTCTCCTTTGAATTTTGATCTTTGATCTTTTCCTGGGCTATCAGTATTCAGTACAGCATTCTCTCCTGATGCTGGGCTATGGCAGTGAGTCACTGTTCCTAGTCAGTCAGAAGATCACCAGGGTGCACAACTGATGTATTTACAACCATGCTGTACCCAAGCAACTGCTTTGCTTGTCACTTTCAGTACAGTATTCAATGTCCAAGGTGGTGCTAGTGGTAAAGAACCTGTCTGCCAGTGCAGGAGACATAAGAGACGTGGGTTCAATCCCTGGGTTGGGAAGATCCCCTGGAGGAGGGCATGGCAACCCACTCCAGCACTCTTGCCTGGAGAACCCCACGGACAGAGGAGCCTGGTGGGCTACAGTCCATGGGGTCACACAGAGTCGGACACAACTGAAGCGACTTAGCATACAGCACACAGTATTTAATAAATTACGTGGAACAGTCAACACTTTGTTATTAAATAGGCTTTGTGTTCGATAATCTTACCCAACTGTTGGCTAATGTAAGTATTCTGAGCATGTTTAAGGTAGGCTAGGCTAAGCCATGATTAATAGATTAAATGTAGTAAGTGTTTTCAGTGTTTTAATGTTTCAATGTTTTCAAGTGTTTCCAAGATAAAACTCCTTCATAAGTCAAAGAAGATCTCTATATTAAGTGTCCAATCACGCTTGTTGATTCTTCTATCAGTTGTTGCTTTATATTTTTTGAGGTGATATTGTTGGGTGCATATAGTTTGTAAGTTTTATAGCTTCTCCATCTTGTACTGCATATGAAGTCCTCTTTGTCCCTTATGAGGGTTTCTACTTTAATGCCTATTTTGAGTGATAGTAAGTGGTTTCTTTTGATTCATATTTATCCTGTATCTCTTTTTCCATCTCTTAATATTTGAATAATGATTCACTGGGCACTCTCTTTGGCAGTATCACACAATCGCGTGACAAACATCAGGACACCCCCAAGTCCAAGCTCAGCTCCTCAAGTTGCAACAGGTAGCCTCAGCTGTCTCTGATCCTGCACTGTACCCTGCTCATTTTCTCATCGTTTTTCTCCCCCACAGTGGTCTTGTTCATTATTATATTCCTATGTTCTAGCACTGTACCTGACATTTAGCAGGCACTCAGTAAATATTTGTTCAGTGTGAATGCCAAAGAACATAGAGCCTTGTTAGGGAAATAAGATCCCTTTAAGAATAATTGATGGAGCATTTACTATCGGTGAAATCTTTCCCACACATATCACCTCTCTGATCTCATCTCCAGCCTTCCCCCTCCCTCTGACTCTGTTCCATCTGCACTGATCTTACTGTTGTTGCGTTTACCAAGCTCATGTCTGCTTCAGGATCTCTGTACCTGCTCTCCCCCGACTTTTCACAGCTCACTCCTTCACATTTCAGGTCTGCTTGGATGGCATATCTTCAGACAGCCCTCCCTAATTGTCCTATTTAAAATACTACCCTCTCTCCCAATCTAGTCATTCTCTGTGGTCATTTTTTTTCTTTTTAAGTAACAGTTATCACTGTATAATATTACCTTATTTGTTTGGCTACATGCTTATTGTCTCTAGAATGTAAGCTCTTTAAAGATATCTAGAGCAGTGCCTGGCAAAGAGTAGACACACACTAAATTTTGGTTGAGAAAATTTTCAGTTAATTCTCAAGGAAAAAGCTTTAAAGAAGTGTGAAGGTATCTATTTTTATGGATGAAGTAAATAAAGCTGCTGCTGCTGCTAAGTCGCTTCAGTCGTGTCCGACTCTGTGCAACCCCATGGACCGCAGCCCACCAGGCTCCTCCGTCCATGGGGTTTTCCAGACAAGAGGACTGGAGTGGATTGCCATTGCCTTCTCTGAAAATAAAGCTGAGAAGTTTCAGTAACTTGCCTAGGAACACAGTGATGGAGCAGGGTATGAACGTAGGTCCCTTTGACTCCACAGCCCATCCATAAATCCCACCACTGTATTCAGTTCAGTCCAGTTTAGTCACTCTTTGCCACCCCATGAATCGCAGAACCCCAGGCCTCCCTGTCCATCACCAATTCCCAGAGTTCACTCAGACTCATGTCCATCGAGTCAGTGATGCCATCCAGCCATCTTATCCTCTATCGTCCCCTTCTACTCCTGCTCCCAATCCCAACCAGCATCAGAGTCTTTTCCAATGAGTCAACTCTTTGCATGAGGTGGNGGGGGGGGGGGAGTGCAATATAGAGAGGTTAAAAACATAACTCTACTGAAAATTATTATTAATATTTCCCCCTTGAAAACCGTAGTAAAAGTTTTGAAAATATTTGCCTGTTTCCAAATAGTATTTTGAATTTAGTTTGTTGATGCCTTTAGTTTTGGGGCTGTAGTTTAAGGTGAAACTGCTGGTTTATTTAGAAATAGTAAATATAAAGGGGAGTCATTTTAAGTAGTCTGAATTGACTTTCTAAAAGCACGTTGTCTTCGCTGATTTTAACATCCTTTGACTTTTGCAAGACGTAGCATCCTTTCAGTCTCAGGGTGTTTAAAAAGTAGGTTCAGTACTTTTTTTCTGGTAGGAACTATTCAGTCCTAATAGAAAATACAGAAATAAATACGTTTACGAACTTTACTAGATTTAGTGCATTGCAATTCAGTAATTTTTATTGCAGTTTTCATACGTTGTCTTTGCTGTGTTGTAATTAGACCAAATTTATTTCAGCTTGGGGAATGCTAGTGTGCAGCTTTTCTTTCGGATATGAGTAGTATTTGACATTTCAAGTTGTAAATGATTGATATCATTATCATCTTAAAGTATGATTTTTTAAATTAATGTTTCTTCCTTAATGTTACTATCTTACTTTCTAAAATGGGTTTGTTACAGTACAAATATAATACAGGTAGGCCAGGCGTTTAAAATTTGGAGTCTGTTTAGGTCTAAGGGTGGTGATGAATTATGTAGGTTTAAGTTGTTGGAGTTAAAACTAAAACCCTTTCTACAGAAAACTGATACAAGATTTTGTGAGTCTGTTAATAGAAGTGGCTTTTTCTTGGCTTTCCAGATTTTGGGGGGAACTTGCTTTAAAGAGGTATTACATCTTAATTTTTTAATTAAGTGCCTATGTAGAAACTTCTTTGTTTAGTTAAGTTCCTTAGTTGTATATCTTAAGCTTAGAAAAAACTCCAAGTCGATTTCAGATGTAATGAAGACCTGTGCTGAGAAAGTCACTGTGAAGTTTTTTGAAATAAATTTTATATGCATCATTGACCGTTTTTGATGGCTTTGCTGTTCGAAGCAATTCTGCTTATACTGGGAAGCAGCAAGTCTTATTTGCTTATAAAAACCTGTGCTTCACTTTCTTAAGCTACATTTTAGTTGAACTGTTTAACCATTTGTGTATGAATTTATTTTTCTGCATTCCCCTTCAGATCCTCCCCTCTACCCACCACCCCCGCCCAAGTGTTAAACTAATTTATGCTGTCCAGTCACACTCCAGCTCTCTGGCTTGGAAGTTTTTTTTTTTTTTTTTTCTGATTGAGCTGGTGTTATAGTAACATCATTAGACACTATTCTAATTGAGCTGTGAATTGCTGAAGACTCTACTAGGGCAGTTAACCCTATAGGATCTGTCTCATATGTAAAATGTATATTTAGTCTTGTCTAAAATTTGTCCATTTTGGTGAGAACATACANTTTTTTTTTTTTTTTTTTCTGATTGAGCTGGTGTTATAGTAACATCATTAGACACTATTCTAATTGAGCTGTGAATTGCTGAAGACTCTACTAGGGCAGTTAACCCTATAGGATCTGTCTCATATGTAAAATGTATATTTAGTCTTGTCTAAAATTTGTCCATTTTGGTGAGAACATACATTATTTTTCTTATGTGTAAACTTATTTCTATTGTGTCTCCCTCTAGCTTACGCTTTTTTTTTTCCCCAGTTTTTTTCATTCAATGAACATGTTAGTCATTTCAGTGCTCTTTGTACATGTTTGGATTTCCTTTATTTTTGTACCCTACAAGATTGTGTAGTTAGGCAGAAATTTTTGTTTTGCTTTAGTGATGATTAAAAGCGACTTTATGTGTAAAACTAATCTGATGGAAATGGTTTCAATTGATTTCATTGTTTTCTACACCAAAGTTAAAGGAGTTAGATAAACCTAACCCAGAATTTAATACCATTTTGTTAAGTTATTAAATTTTGGATTTTTTTGCTCCACAGTTGATGAAGATTTAATTGTTTTAAAAAGAGAAATTAAAAAAAAATCAAAAAGAAAAGAGAAATTCAAGCGGTTGACAAATATGTCTAGATATTATTCATTTGAGCAACTTTCAGTACTGTTAGCATAGATAATATGCCAAAACATATGCTTCGTAATGAGTCATATTTAGAATTTTTGGATTTTTCCCCCGTTATCCTAAAATGTGTAATTTTGGTGATAGGAAATGTGGCTAAATTCCAGCTTCTCAGGAACAAAGTATTTTAGGTTGTGTCACCTTGACACTATTACGTAGTGTACTTGGCATCCAGGAAAATTTGTTTTAACCGTGAGAGTGGATAAAAACTAGGGTAGCACTTACCTATGTAGAACTGAGATGGTAGATCATTAGAACCTTATAATTTAAGTTTTGATTATTTACTACTGCGAATTATATCATAGGTCAGATAGCTAGTACATACTGTAAAGAGTCTGTTTTTACATCTTAATTTAAAGGTGATAATTCTAAATACCTTTAAATTTAAAGTCTATACTTCATTATTTACACTTTAAATGAGAATTGTTTGCATTTTGGAAAACTTGTTACTGTGTGGGGGTCATCTTTTTGTTGTTGTTGTGTGTTTTTTTTTTTTTTTTTTTTTAACTCTCAAGGTTTAAGGTAGTGATTCTCAACCTTGGTTGTGTTTTGAAATTTCTTGGGGAGTTTTGCAAAATACTGATGGCTGGATCGCACTTCCAGAAATTGTGACTCAGTTGGCTTGGGGTACAGCCAGATCAGAGTTCCAAAATGATTGAGCTATAGGGTCCTCTGACTTCTTTTTTAAATTTTTAAACTTATTCCACTGTGTCATCTTTACATTCTTTAATACAGTGATATACACAGTCAGATGGTTCCTTGAAGGTATTGCCATATTTCTTTTGCTTCCAAGTCTGTGTCTCTGTCTCCTGTTTGAACCTTTCTTCATTTTTCAGTTCATTTGAGTTGTCTGGTATCAAGTTTTAGGAAGCTGTATTTCCCCTGCTGAGAAGTTGGTTTATCATTGCTATCCGAAATAGGAAGTTGATATTTTAACATATTCTAAAATGCTTACTTGGGCTCCTTTTAAAGACTAATGACTTGGGTTAGGTGCTGAACTTTGCATCTAAACTCCCAGTGGGAATTTGGTCTTCATAGGGGGTTGATCTGCTTGGAAACCATCGCATTTTGTAGGCAACAATTAACTGGTCACTTCATTGGTTCCTGAGAAGTGAGTTGCATTGATTTAGATTTTACTGTCAGAGGTTAACTTACACACTATGAGACGGTTGTTCAACAAGCCCAACTAGTGTGTTCTTCTTTAAAAATGAATTATTTAGTTTTGGCTGCGCTGGGTCTTTGTTGCAGGGCCCAGGCCTTCTCTGGTTGTAGTGCAAGGGCTTCTAGTGGCTGGGGCTCCTCTTGTGGCTGAGCTCAGGCTCTAGGCGTGGGCTTCGGTAGCAGTGGCGCCCATGTGGGATCTTCCTGGATCATGGGTCAAACCAGTGTTCCCTGCATTGCAAGGTGGATTCTTACTTAACCACTGGGCCATCAGGGAAGCCCCGTTAGCAGTTCTTTAGAGATCATGCGGGAGAGCAAGATCAGTTTTCCATTTACATTACCTGAAGTAGTTCACAAGTGCTGGCTTACCTGTAGTTGCATCTGGACAAGCTATTAAAAAAAAATAAAACGGAATCTTCTTTGTCCCTTCTGTACATCCCACCCTCCAAACACATGGATTCAGGATGAGAATGGAGTGGAGGAGGCATGGGAATCTATATTGTTTAAAAAAAATAAAAAGAACCTCTTGATTTAAAAGCATTTGGATATGTTAGTATGCTTACCTTTATTGCTTCATTTGTTTTGATGCAGTATAAGCTTTATTTTGCAGTCCTTGATGCACTGGAGTAATTTACTTAAAATTCATCAAACCCCAGTCTGTGTGTTTAGAATGCAAATCTTTATGATGTTTAAAAAAAAAAAAAAGACTTCTACTGAATATTTGTCTTTGGTATGAGTAAGGTATGATTTTTCTTTTAATTTTAATGTAGATGAATGTGTGTAATTCAGATCTTTTACATTTTTCAAAATGTACTTCTGAATGTAAAACTGGGCTAAGGTTATTTATCTGTGGTATTCACTAGTGGATTCTGGAGCATTTGATATCAGTAGGTGGCCAGTCATTGTAAGAATTGAATCATCTGATGAGAGGACAACTGAAAGTAGTGCTTAATGTGACGAGATAAAGAGGAATTACTGTTTAAAGTAGCACTCCGTGCATCTATGTCACACAGGTCTACCAAAACTAGTTGAAGGGAGAATTTTATGTGTACAGATGTTGAAATCAAGCAGCTGGCTGATAATAAGAAAAATGGCACAATTTCTGTGTAATTAGTCTTTTTAATAGTTTCATATATCTGTAACATTGCGGTTTGTTCCACTGTCTTTCTGGTAATTTGTAAAGTGAAGCATGTAGACTGGTACAGACTACATCAGTGCTTTGTGAAATTGATAGCACATCAGACTGGGTGCTTTTAAAGTTAGGGCTCCACTCAGTATAGATTTAGTGGGGCTGATGTGACTTGTGGGGGAATTCTGGTATAGCTCCTGTTTGAAAGAATAAGCTTGTTGACTTGATAGTCTTCTTCAATTATGAGGTTTTATGAAATGTATTTTTCAGTTTCCAGTTATTAAAATCCATCCTACTTTACAATCTTTTAAAATAGTGTTTTCCAAAGTGTGATTGACAGACTCCTGGGGATCCTCATGTCCCTTCTAGGGGTTCATGAAGCCAAAATCATTCTTATAATAAAACAGACATTATGTGCACTGTTGCTGTGTTGGCATTTGCACTGAGAATGAGGAAGCAGTGGTGGGTAAACTGCTAGCACCTTAGTTTGAATCAAGGCAGTGGTACCAAACACACGTTAAGCATTTGAAAAAAAATGCAAATTTCACTTAATTTCCTTGGTAAAGCAGTAAAATGTTTTAAATTTTAAAATCTCTACCCTGGAATGCATGTCTTTTCAGTGTGATTAAATAAACATGTGGAGACTTCCCTGGTGGTCCAGTGGTTAAAAATCTGCCTTGCAGTGCAGGGGACACAGGTTGCATTCCCTGGACAGGAAACTAAGATCCAGCGTGCTGCGTGCTGTGCACAGAGCAAGTGAAACACTCCTGCTGTGGCTGCTGAGCCCATGCGCCCTGAGTCTGTTCACTGCAGCAGATTCTGCATGCCTCAACGAAGACCCAAAACAGCCAAATAAATGTTAAATAAGCTAATAAACAAATTGGGCTTCCCTGGTGGGCCAGTGATAAAGAATCCGCCTTCCAATGCAGGAGACCATAGACTTTGATCCCTGGGCAGGAAAGATCCCCAGGAGAAGGAAATGGCAACCCACTCCACTATTCTTGTTGGAGAAATCCCACGGACACAGGAGCCTGGTGGGGCTACAGTCCATGGGGTCGCAAACAGTCAGAATAACTTAGCCACTAAACAGCAACAATAAATATTAAAAAAATTGAGGTGTGCATAAAAGTTTTTCTGCACATCTATGTACAAAGTTCATCTCTAGGAAAACCGCTTGCTGCTTTTTAAATGGAACACCACTTTTATTTTTACTTAAAAGAATAATAAACTGCATTACTTAGACTTGGATATTTGGCAGGCATTTTCCTTGAAAGTGAGTGAAATGAGCCTGCCATTCAAGGATAATAACTGGTTGCTACCAGTGATAAAAATCTAGTCTTTCAAGTGAAAATTAGATTTCTGGAAAACGTGTACCTGTCACCGTGGGCTTGCCAGCTTCCCCGTATTTAAAAGATTTTTCTGATGAGATTGGTGATGATATTTAGGAATGTGATTTAAAAAAAAAAAAGATATATTCTATAAGAAATGTGTCAACCCTGGGAAGCTCTGTATAACTCATTGAACCAGTATTTTTCTAGATGACCAATGCGTGATGTTCAAATCATGTGTGGGTGGGAGAGCCATTCAAAGTGTAATATGGACCAGTGGATTTTTGTGTAACAGAGCCAAGAAGTTCACTGATACAGTTTCAGATTCCACATTGGAACTAACTTTTAGGAATTGCCATTTTCTTGCATTTTGCGTTGAATAAAAGATGAACAGCCATCATTATATAAAAGAACCATTAAAATATTCCTGTCTTTTCCAGTTACTTATCTGTGTGAGGCGTATTTTCTTCATAAACATTAAACATCACAGTAGATTGAATGCAGTAGCACTTACGAGAATCCAACTGTCTTCTCTTGAGCTAGACATTAAAGAAATTTGCAAAACCAAAAATGATGTCATTCTGAATATTGACTTTTTTGTTTTAGAAAATACTTATTTTTCATAAAATGTATAATAATATGTAATGGGTATATTAAATTAATTGGATAGCGTAAACATTTTTAATTTGCGATATGGTAAATATTAATAGATGTAACTCACGTAAACAAAGGTTGTTTGGAATTCTCAATAACTAAGCATGTAAGTAAGTGGACTGGAGACCAGTGTGGCAGCTGCTATTTTAAAGTAACTCGTTATCTGTGTTACTGACAAAATTATTGTTTATTATTGTTGATATATGTGGTTTGTATTATATTACTCTTATCTCTGAGAATGTTATTAACTCAGCTTTAAAGAAAATTGAAGCATAGAGTTGATTTACAATATCGTGTTAGTTTCAAGTGTACAACGCAGTGATTCAGATACATATATGTTTTTCAGGTCTTTTTCCCTTATAAATTATCATAAAATATTGAGTATAGTTTTCTGTGCTATATAGTAGGTCCTCAGTTAAGTCAGTTTTTGTTCAGTTAGTTTGGGAAATATGTTGCAGTCAAGTGGAAAGGGAATTCGTTGATTTGGTCTAGAATCAGAGCTGGGCTCAGAGTGCTGGATCTGGGGTCACAAGGAGCCAGTATCATCAGGATTCTGTCTTCTGGCTGTGCTTCCCTTTCTGTTAGTCTAAGTTTCAGGCAGGGTCCCAGGTGATGCTAGTGGTAAGGAATCCACCAGCCAGTGCAGGAGACATAAGAAAGGTGGGTTTGATCCCTGGATTGAGAAGATCCCCTGGAGTAGAAAATGGAAACCAGGTGGCACCTTATGTTTGATAGCAAGGGTAGGGACAAAACACAAAATAGGTAGATGTAAGAACAAACCTCTCCCATTTGCTGACTTCCTGCTTCCCATTAATTACCCCATTGCAGTGGGATTGTTGTTCTATTACAGTGACTTTATCTTAACATCTTTAATGGGCTGTTAATACAGCATATTTAAAGCTGATTTTGTTACTTAACCACTGTTAAATCTTTTATTATTTCTTCATCTTCCAGTAAACCTATCTAGGAAATGGCCATCTTTTGACTGTTTCTTCTTTTCACTGCTTGTATGTAGTTGACTAAAAAAATTCTCTGCCTAAAAGTGTACTGCCTAGAAGTGTCCTGTCCTGCTGAGAAGTGTCCTGTTAGTTTCTATTGCCCATGCCCCTTAGTCTGGGCACACTCATCTCTGTCTCCTAACTGGTGTTCTTTTCCTCTTTGCAAAGCTATCCTCTTGCTGTCACAAAGGTTTTCTTTCTTATGCAGATCCAATACTGTTTCTCCTCTCCTCATCCTTCCTACCATAAACCTGCTCAAGGTGAAACATCTACACTTCCGTCCCTCTGCTTTTTCCTGTGATTTTCCTTCAGCCTGGCAAATTCTTATTCACATGTGGTAGTACTATTTCATCAATATTCTTATGGCTCTTCTGGTGCCTCGATTAATACTGTACTTCTCTCTATCTCCCTCCCCAACCTGGAAATTAGCCTTGGTCCTGGGCTTGTCAGCTTCGGCACTATTGACATTTTGGGCTTGGTAAATTTCTGTTATGGGGCGCTGTACTGTGCGTTGCACGATGTTTAGCAGTAGCCCTGGTCTTGACCCACTAGATACCCGGTAATACTCTGCCGTCCACCACCACCACTGCCCCACCTCCCCCATTCCAGTTGTAGCAATTAAAAATGTCTCAAGACATTTCCAAATGTTCCTGGAAGGACAGAGTTGCTCTGGTTGAGAAGCACTGGCATGGCCATAGGACTGGCCATCAAGTGTGAGCAGAAGTGATAGTCAGCCTTTAAAAGCCAGATTATGAGTTATCCTATCTTTCCCCCTGCTTATTTAACTTATACGAAGAGTACAACATGAGAAACGCTGGGCTGGATGAAGTGCAAGCTGGAATCAAGATTGCTGGGAGAAATATCAATCACCTCAGGTATGCAGCTGACACCACCCTTATGGCAGAAAGTGAAGAACTAAAGAACCTCTTGATGAAAGTGAAAGAGGTGAGTGAAAAAGTTGGCTTAAAGCTCAATATTCAGAAAACTAAGATTATGGCATCTGGTCTCATCATTTCATGGCAAATAGATGGGGAAACAGTGACTGACTTTATGTTTTTGGGCTCCAAAAATCACTGCAGATGGTGACTGCGGCCTTGAAATTAAAAGATGCTTACTCTTTAGAAGAAAAGTTATGAACAACCTAGACAGCATATTCAAAAGCAGAGACATTACTTTGCCAACAAAGGTCCATCTAGTCAAGGCTATGGTTTTTCCAGTAGTCATGTATGGATGTGAGAGTTGGACTATGAAGAAAGCTGAGCACTGAAGAATTGATGCTTTTGAACTGTTTTGTTGGAGAAGACTCTTGAGAGTCCCTTGGACAGCAAAGAGATCCAACCAGTCCATCCTAAAGGAAATCAGTCCTGAATGTTCATTGGAAGGACTGATGCTGAGGCTGAAACTCCAATACTTTGGCCACCTGATGCGAAGAACCGACTCATTGGAAAAGACCCTGATGCTGGAAAAGATTGAAAGCGGGAGGAGAGGGGGATGACAGAGGATAAGATGGTTGGATGGGATCACCGACTCGATGGACGTGAGTTTGGGTGAACTCCAGGAGTTGTTGATGGACAGAGAGGCCTGGTGTGCTGCAGTCCATGGGGTCTCAAAGAGTTAGACATGATTGAGCAACCGAACTGCATTGAACTGATCCTTCCACCTGTCATTTAAGGGCATGTGTAGAAATGGAGCTTTCTTAGCCTAATCCGTGAGAGATGACAAGGAGCAGTGATGAACATTGCTATTCTGGACATATATTTGTGATTGACGTTTAGTTTATGCAGAAAACAAAGCTTTGTTTTAAGCTGCCGATTTGGGGAAGTTAGTTGTCACTGTGACATATACTAGCCTTGCCTGACTGATACATCATGCTAAGACTTGGCTAACTTGTGGATTTTCCATGCTTTCCTATTTCCAGATCACTTTAATTTCTACCTCTTTTAGGCATCTGTTACTTAGTATAATGATATGTTTGGATTGTCTCAGTCAGTGGTTCTCAGTGGAGTGAATACTGAAACTCCAACACTTTGGCCACCTGATGCAAAGAGCTGACTCATTTTAAAAGACCCTGATGTTGAGAAAGATTGAGGGCAGGAGGAGAAGGGGGCAACAGAAGATGACATGGTTGAATGGCATCACTGACTCAATGGACATGAGTTTGAGCAAACTCTGGGAGATGATGAAGGACAGGGAAGCCTGGCGTGCTGCAGTCCATGGGGTCATAAAGAGTTGGACATGACTGAAGGACTGAACAACAACAACCGTTCTTTAAGAGATGCTGTGGAAGTTAGTGGGAGGAACTTTGGTGCATGGGGAATAAGCATGACATCCTGCATGGGGGAGGCTGTAAAGAATCTTTTGCTTTCCACTGCTAAGTCACTTCAGTCGTGTCCAACTCTGTGCGACCCCGTAGACGGCAGCCCACCAGGCTTCCTCGTCCCTGAGATTCTCCAGGCAAGAACACTGGAGTGGGTTGCTATTTCCTTCTCCAGTGCATGAAAGTGAAAAGTGAAAGTGAAGTCGCTCAGTTGTGTCCAACCCCATGGATGACCCCATGGACTGCAGCCTTCCAGGCTCCTCCATCCATGGGATTTTCCAGGCAAGAGTACTGGAGTCGGGTGCCATTGCCTTCTCTGTTGCTTTCCACAGTGCTTTCAAATGCCCAGAATATTCATGTAGAAGGAAAACAGTTAGTCTAGACCCTAGCTCAATCTTAATACATATTCAGTTTTGAGGAATTTGTGTGTTTGTTTTTGTTTGCTTTTTATTGGAGTGTAGTTGATTTACAACGTCATGTTTCTGCTATACAGCAAAGTGAATCAGTTATATACACTCTCTTTTAGATTCTTTCCCCATATAGATCATTGCAAAGTATTGAATAGAGTTCCCTGTGCTGGACAGTCAGTTCTTATTAGTTATCTATTTTATATAAAGTACTGTATACGTGTCAGTCCTGTTAATTCAGTTTCTTAACTGAAGTTGTTTGGAACTTTATCAGCAGTTAGCATCTTGGAAAATCCATGTCATCGACTACAATGCCATTGTGTTAAAACAACACACCTGTCTTGGAAGGTCTAAATTCATAGCTGTCATATTTATGGTGATTTACCATATACGTCCTAGCATCTAACCTCTTGATTATATTTTCCAATTTTGTTGATATGCTTGAGCATTTTTATTGAAATATATACTGCATTATATATTAATCTTTTCCCCCCTTTATATTAGGTATGGTTTATTTTAAAAATTGTAAGTAGGTTAGAACTTTGTTTCACGCTAGCTAATGAGGTGATATAAATTGTTACAAAAATGGGACCTTCTCAATAGAGCACCATTTTCTGACTACCTGTTACTTGTTTTTGTATCTCTAAGTGCTTTGTTCAGAGGGGGATACAGTGTTTGTTGAATTGGTCAATTTATGGTCCCCAGGTTGCTTTGACATATACACTGTTGCATTTGACTACCATAGCCAGTCTGTAAACTTGGCAAGGCAGATACTGTTTCCATTTTATAGACTAGAGAATTGAGAGAGATGTTAACTTACAGTCATGCTACTAGAACTTTGATTAAAATCTATGCATTTGTTTATACCACTCAAATGCTCTTGTCTACTGTTGTTGAGGTCCTTTAATGGACTAGAACCTGGTGGTGCAGAGTTGACAATAAGAAAGTAAAGGAGAGAAAGAGGCTGGTTTTCCTTGGTTTACACAGAAAGCCAATAAAGCCCCTGGCACGGAGGCCTCAGGCCCCTTCTCGATGGGGTGTTCACAGAGGCCTCAGGTGCCCTCTCGATGGGGTGAAGGCATGGGGTGAAGGCGCAGAGCGCCTTCTCGAGAGGGTCTTTGAAGCCCGGGCTGGAAAGTGAACTCAGAGGGCCTCTGCGCTCCAAAGAAATAGCCTGAGAGAGAAAGAAAGACATGGGGACCAGAGGTCTGATGGAGCAAAGGTGTTTTAATCAACATGGTGTGGGCATATATACTGTCTTACAAGGTAGTTATTCTCAGCAAAGATAAAGATTAAAATTCCACACTTACAAAACATAGGCGATCCATATTAAAGAGAGAGAGAGTTGTAAACAATCACCTTTACCATATGGTTCACAAGAAAGAAGAGGGTACTTATCACCGTACAGAAACACTAATGAAGGAAATGGCTGGATCCTCAGTCCTGGGAGAGGCTTGCCTCTTCTCTTAAATCCTGAGTATTCAGGAGTTAATAAGGAACAGAGAATTCCTAACAGATCCAAAACAGCACACAGGAAGCCTGTTAAATGCTTCCTGACCTGACATTCCATATCACTCTTTAAGAAATTGTAATCTAGAACTGTTTAATTTAGGAGAACACCTGTATGCCCCTGCTGGTATTATTTTTTTATACTAGGAACTTTTACATTATGTTTCAGACACTTGTGGTCATAGGAATATTTTTACTAGTTTTCAGAGAAATGTGCAATTAAAACATTTTCTGAGATATTGTTAGGGCCCAAAATAGCTTACATTTTACAGGTGGTCACATCTGAGAGTGAGATTGTGATGAGATAGTTATACTCAGGTGCTTTGTTGTTGTTTCTCAGTGTATCTGATGCTGCTGCCCCATTGACTGCGTCATGCCAGGTTGGTCACTTCTCTGTTGTTCACTGTATCCCTGAATTTGCTCAAATTCATGTCCATTGAGTCACTGATGCCATTCAACCATCTCATCCTCTGTTCCCTTCTCCTCCTGCCCTCAATCTTCCCAGCATCAGGGTCTTTTCCAGTGAATCTGCTCTTCACATCAGGTGCCCAGATGGTTAGTGCTTCAGCTTTAGCATCTGTCCTTCCAGTCAATATTCAGGGTTGATTTCCTTTAGGATTGACTGGTTTGATCTTCTTGCAGTCCAAGGGACTCTTTTAAGGTTTTTCTCCAGCTCCACAGTTCAAAAACATCAATTCTTGGCACTCAGCCTTCTTTATGGTCCAGCTCTCACATCTGTACATGACTGCTGGGAAAACCATAGCTTTGACTATACAGACCTTTCTTGGCAAAGTGATGTCTCTGCTTTTTAATCTGCTGTGTAGGTTTATCATAGCTTTTTTCCACCAAGAAACAAGCCTCTTTTAATTTCATGGCTGCAGTCACTGTCCACAGTGATTTTGGAGCCTGAGAAAATAAAATCTGTCACTGTTTCCACTTTCCCCCATTTGTTTGCTATGAAGTGATGGGACCAGATGCTATAATCTTAGTTTTGAGTGTTGAATTTTAAGCCAGGTTTTTACTCCTCTTTCTCTCTCATCAAGGGACTCTCTAGTTCCCTTTCCCTTCTTACTGTTAGAGTGGTATCATCTGCGTATCTGAGGTTATTGATATTTCTCCCGCCAGTCTTGATTCCAGCTTGTGCTTCATCCAGCCCGGCATTTTGCATGATGTACTCTGCATATAAGTTAAATAAGCAGGGTGACATTGTATACCCTTGATGTACTTCTTTCCTAGTTTTGAACTGGTCTGTTGTTCCATGTCCAGTTCTAATTGTTGCTTCTTGACCTCCATTCAGATTTCTCTGGAGACAGGTAAAGTGGTGTGTTATTCTCACCTCTTTAAGAATTTTTCTACAGTTTTTTGTGATCCACACAGTCAAAGACTTCAGCATAATCAATGAAGCATTAGTAGATGTTTCTCTGGAATTCCCTTTCTCTTTCTGTGATCCGACAGATGTTAGCAATTTGATCTCTGATTCCTCTGTGTTTTATAAATCTAGCTTGTGCATCTGTAAGTTCTTGGTGCATGTGCTGCTGAAGCCTAGCTTAAAGGATCTGGAGCATTACCTTCATAGCATGT
Organism: Neotragus moschatus; assembly: GCA_006410615.1. NCBI lineage: Eukaryota > Metazoa > Chordata > Mammalia > Artiodactyla > Bovidae > Neotragus > Neotragus moschatus. The sequence goes on from SJYA01002888.1 coordinate 768,745, forward strand.
GAAATGAGTGCAATTGTATGATAGTTAGAATGTTCTTTAGGATTGGAACGAATACGGACCTTTTCCAGTCCTGTGGCCAAGGCTGAGTTTTCCAAATTTGCTGACATATGGAGTACAGCATTTTAGCAGCAGCATCTTTTAGGATTTGAAATAGCTCAGCTGCAATTTCATCACCTGCACTAGCTTTATTTGTAGTAATGCTTCCTAGGGCCCACTTGACTTCGCACTCCAGAATGTTTGATTCTAGATGATTGACCACACCATCGTGGTTATCTGGGTCTTTTTTTAAGATCTTTTAGATTAAGATTAAGATCTTTTTTGTGTAGTTTTTCTGTGTATTCTTGCTACCTCTTCTTAATCTCTTCTGCTTCTGTTAGGTCTTTGCTGTTTCTGTCCTTTATTGTGCCCATCTTTGCATGAAATGTTCCCTTGGTATTTCCAGTTTTCTTGAGATATCTTGTCTTTCTCATTCTGTTGTTTCCCTCTATTTCTTTGCTTTGTTCACTTAAGACTTTCTGATCTTTCCTTGCTGTTCTCTGAAATTCTGCGCTCAGTTGGGTATATCTTTCCCTTTGTCCTCTACCTTTCACCTCTCCTTTTCTCAACTGTTTGTAAAGCCTTGTCAGACAACCACTTTGCCTTCTTTCATTTCTTTTTCTTTGGGATGGTTTTGGTCACCGCCTCCTGTACAGTGTTACAAATCTCCACCCATAGTTTTTTAGGCACTGTCTACTGGATCTAATCCCTTGAATCTCTTGGTCAACCTCCACTGTAATCATCAGGGATTTGATTTAGATCATACCTGAATGGCCTAGTGGTTTTCTCCACTTTCTTCAGTTTAAGTCTGAATTTTGCAGTAAGGAGCTCATGATCTGAGCCATAGTCAGCTCTAGGTCTTGTTTTTCTTTTCTTACTGTGTAGAGCTTCTCCATCTTTGGCTGAAAAGAATATAATCAGTCTGATTTCGATATTGACCATCTGGTGATGTCCATGTGTAGAGTTTTCTCTTGTGTTGTTGGAAGAGGGTGTTTGCTATGACCAGTGTGTTCTCTTGGCAAAGCTCTGTTATCCTTTGCCCTGCTTCACTCTGTACTCCAAGGCCAAACTTGCCTGTTACTCCAGGTGTCTCTTGACTTCCTACTTTTGCATTCCAGTGATGAAAAGGACAACTTTTTTCTGGTGTTGGTTGTGGAATGTCTTGTAGGTCTTCATAGAACCTTTCGACTTCGAATTCTTTGGCGTAAGTGATTGAGACGTAGACTTGGATTATTTTGATGTTGAATGGTTTGTCTTAGAAATGAATTGAGATCATTCTGTCATTTTTGAGATTTCACACAAGTACTGCATTTTGGACTCTTGTTGACTGTGAGGGCTATTCCATTTCTTCTAAGGGATTCTTGCCCACAGTAGTAAATATGCTGGTCATCTGAATTTAATTCGTCCTTATTTACATTAAAAGCTGGAACAAGTCTTTTGGATATAACGTCAGAATGAATTCAGTGACATAAGTGTTTGCATTCTTCCAAATTTGTTGCAAGGTAATGATACTGAATAAAAAAACTATAGTCAACTTGTAAGCATTTGCCTAGTATATGAAAGGAACAGGGGATTGTACTGGGAATTTCTAAGCTGAGAAAGTACTGCCGTTTTCTAAACTTTGGCAACAGGGTGTGAAGCAAATACATAATCAAATAACAACAATATGATGTGTTGAGTTGTAATTGGGGTGTGGTTTTGAGAGTGGTGTCAAGTAATATAATAGGGCACACAGTAAACATACCAGGGAAGTAGTTCTTCAGGATTGTGGTGAGAGGGAGACAGTGTGTTAGGGGAAACTCTTGGAGGCATTGAGACATTTACACTGCACTTTGAAAGGTGGCTAGGAATTTACCAAGTAGATAAAGTGGGACTGGATATGGGACTGTTAGGCAAAAGAAATAGCCTGGGCATGAATCTTAAAACACAGGCAGAACTGCATTCGTTTAATAAGAAGAAGCACTTATATGTCCTATGGGCATATAATGATTAGTAAGACAAGTATTACTCCCTGTCCCTGAGAGCTTTCAGTCTAGAAATTAAAATTGTTATGCAGTTGGCTTTCTGAGTTTTCAAACTGATGATTCTCTTGGGACAGATTTGAGTTGAAGGTGGTTTGGTTTGGCATTCAAAGTAGTTTCTCTTTCTCATTCCTTCCTCCCCTTCCCTGCAAGTAAGTTGCCAATACTTACTTTTGACATACAAATGGGCTTTGAAAATGTGGCAACTCAAATGCTACTTCTGCTGGGAGTATGGGCTGCTCACTTTAGATGGACGTGCACTGGCTTGCCTTAGTACTTTTCTTTACACCTGCCCCATTTTATTCATTTATATAATTTGCCTAACTCCTGTATGCCTTTGTGTTGTGAGTCCTGGATGGGTGGTTTACTGCTGTTCCTGCCCTACTAAATTTTCTTGGACAAATTTTAATAAGAGAAAATGCAGAAAAATGCACAGTGTGTTGTAGGAAAATCTCTTTAAAACACTTAAACATTTTGGTATTCAGAAAGCCCTGCCCTTCACTCAGCCTTGCATGCCAGACTCCTTTACATAGATTTTCCCACTTGGAGCTCTGTGTATACTCCTTTTAATCCAGGTTCGGAGAGAGAGTTTAAGTAACATGATTTGTCCCACTATTTAGTGTGAGACTTGGGATTCTAATCCGTATTTCTTAACTTCAGAACCTACCAGGCAGGTAATCTCTGGTTATCTGAAAAGTACTCCTTCAGCATGTATTTATTGAATGTGGGCAAGTGGCTCAGTATTCAAAGATACACGAAAAATGTGTTTGTCTGCCTGGGACAGGTGTTTATATAAAACAGGTAACAATAGAAGGGAGCACGTGTTAAATATCAAGTAATATAAATTTAAAGGAAGCCCAGAACTACATCAGTGTCTGATAGACTAGGAAATGGTAGAAATGACCAAGGTAAAGGATCATGTAACTTTATGAGAGAATGTAGGGGAGGTCAGAGACAGGTAGGTCAGAGATGATTTGCCAGGGTTTCCAGAGCTGGCTAATTGAGTGGTGTTCAAGCTGTACATGGAGAAGGAAATGGCAGCCCACTCCCGTATTCTTGCCTGGAAAATTGCATGGACAGAGGAACCTGGAAGGCTACAGTCCAGGGGATTGTAGAGTCGGCCACGACCGAACACATCAGCAAGCTGTGCAAGTAAAGGTTGTCAGACGAGGAATCGATTTTGGCAGACTGATGAGTTAGTTTTATTAATTTGGTAGTGGAGAATGAGTTTTTAAAATTCAAGTAAATAGCCAAAGAAAATAAAAGTAAAACAAGCATGGAATGCAGCAGTGTCAGCAAATGCATGCAGAACAACCCTGCACGAGAACAGCTTCCGCTCCTGCTTCATCGCCTTTGTTCTTAGGCTGATGGCCTTTTCTTACTTCACGTGGGATTTTGAGGTTAGATAAATTAGTTTGTGTTATAGATGTTGAATGGATTTTTAATGAATATTTCCTATATTTTAATTTCTTTTGAAAGGAATTTACCTTGTTGCTTTTATGGGTAAAATCTTCTGAGGAATTCAGTGGTGTCTCTTTTTTAATAATAACTTTATTGATGTGTTAATCCACATGCTATAAAAGTCTCCCTTTTAAGTTGTATGATTTGATGGTTTTTCCCTATAGTGACAGAGTTATACTGCAATCACAAGTATCAATTTTAGAACATTTTCATTACCTCTGAAGGACTGGTGGCTCAGTGGTAAAGAATCTGCCTGCATTGTAAGAGACACCAGAGATGTGGGTTTGATCCCTGGGCTGGAAAGATCTCCTGGAGAAGGACATGGTTACTCACTCCAGTATTCTTGCTGGAGAATTCCATGGACAGAGGAGCCTGGCATGCTGTATAGTTCATGGAGTCGAAAAGAGTCAGACAGGGCTGAGCAACTGACGCAAAGGAAAACTCCATACCTATTAGCAATTATTCCTCCCGCTTCCCCACCTAAACCTTTGGCAACTACTAATCCACTTTTTTTTTTTGGTGCTTTGCCTGTTCCGGATGTTTCATATAAATGGGGTTATATAGCAAGTGGCCTTCTGTGACTTTCACTTAGCGTGTTTTCCAGGTTCATCAAATGAACCAGTACTTCATTCTTATTTATGACTAGATAATATTACATTGTATATATTTATACATTGATCAGTTGATGGGCATTTGAGTTGTTTTGGTTATTAGGAATGATACTGCTATGAACATTTATGTACATATTTTTGTGTGGGCATAGGTTTTTGGTAATTTTGGATGGAATTACTGAGGGTATGATCACTGGATTATATGGTAACTTTGTGTTTAACATTTTGAGGAATTGTCAGAGTCCTTTTCCAAGGTGGCTGTACCATTTTGCAGTCCTACGGGCAGTGTATGAGGGTTCCATTTTCTCACGAATGCTTTTTGTCTATTCTTTAGATTTATCCACCTGGTGAATGTTAATGGTATCTCTTTGTAGTTTAGATTTGCAGTTCAGTAATGATTAATGATATTGAGTATCTTTCATGTTGTTATTGGCCGTTATTCTTTGGAGAAATGAGTATTAGAATCCTTTACCCATTTAAAAATTATTCATCTTTTTATTGTTGGTGGTCTCATAACAAAGATGGCTGTTGCTGATGGATAAGCAGCATTTGGTGCCAGGTGATGGCGAATTTTTCATGTGTATTAGTGGTTGACTTTTAGCTTAGTTAGTTGTTAATCAAGAATATTTTAAAGCGCTGCTTTTCAGAAGTAATCCATTTTAAAAGTTCTGTTAAGATTTTACTTTAGGGTGACTAGTACACAGTCAACAAGAGTTGATTGAACATGCCTCTATAATAATAAGGTCTAACTTTAATATTTTGGGAATGTCAAAAACGGCAACGTTTTAATTAAATTATTTAAAAGTCTAAGCACCACATTTAATTATATGCATTGAGTCTTTGACTTAACTGAAGCAATTCCATCTTTTCCAAAGTAATTGAATCTGCTTTGTGAAATGTGTTCTGATACCTGTCTCTCTCTCTTTTTTTTTTAGATTATCCTGAATACTACATGTCTAAGAATTTTCCTTGCAACGTTAACTGTTGTTTTTCGCTGCCTCCGAAAGATCAAAATTGCTCCGGAAATTGGAGACATATTTGATTTAAAAGAAATAACTTTAACAAATGGACAATATGTCTATTACGAATACACCAACAAGTAATGATGCCTGTCTGAGCATTGTACATAGTTTGATGTGCCATAGACAAGGTGGAGAGAGTGAAACATTTGCCAAAAGAGCAATTGAAAGTTTGGTTAAAAAGCTGAAGGAGAAAAAAGATGAATTGGATTCTTTAATAACAGCTATAACTACAAATGGAGCTCACCCTAGCAAGTGTGTTACCATACAGAGAACATTGGATGGAAGGCTTCAGGTTAGTCTTGTTCCAGGGTGTCTTCTGTACTCTGTGATGGCAGGTTTCTACAAATTCTTGTTTCCTCTTAAGTTACTATGGAAATTTCATGCTTACTCCATCTTTTAGATACTGTAATACATCCTATAGTACAGATATTATCAATACAGGATCCTGTACTGATACACTATATGGAAATAAATGGAAGGATGTATCTTCTTTACAATAGAGGTATAGCTTAAAAGTTTTAAAAAATGTTTTGACTAAAAAAAAATGTTCAGTATAGAAAATTTGGAAATAAAAATCAGAAGAAAACCTACATCTTTAGCCCTTTGGTATTCATCCTCGTAGCTTTTTTTCTTTTTTGGTATTAAATGTATAACTCAGCTTTCTTTCTTTCTTTTTTTTTATAATTTAGAAATCTGGTATTGTATGTCTGGTACTGTTATGTGAAAAACAATCCAGAAGAATTCAACAATATTTCTAAAACTTATGGAGTTAACTTAAATTTACAAGTCTTTACCTTTTGTTTTCAGGGATCAGAGTTTTCATTTAGAATTACATAATCTCATGTGTTTGATATTTTTAAAGAAACATTTAAAACATATTATTAGGTTTAAAATTTTTTATTTCTAGAGTTTAGGTATTGTTTCTTCATTAAACGCATACTTTTTTGTGTATTTTTAAAACCTGAGCCTAAGCCTTGAAATCATACATAAGTTTACTACTTTGTGACCTTGTCCAATTAAGTTATTTTAAGCTTTAGTTTTTCTCGCTTAAGAAATAGGAATTTTAATACTGACTTTGTAGGATTGCAAGGATTAAATGAGAATGTATCAAATGCCTTGTGTAATGTGTGATGCATGATTGTTGCTCATGAGTGGTTATTTACTTTTCTTAGGTGGCTGGTCGGAAGGGGTTTCCTCATGTGATCTATGCCCGTCTCTGGAGGTGGCCTGACCTTCACAAAAATGAACTAAAGCATGTTAAATATTGTCAGTATGCGTTTGACTTAAAATGTGATAGTGTCTGTGTGAATCCATATCACTATGAGCGAGTTGTATCACCTGGAATTGGTAAGTAGACTTGACTTTTATGCTTAGAAGAATAAAGGCAAAAGATATCAATGGTGTTTTAATTTTTCTAAGTTAAATTGTAAATTTGGAGATAGCCTAAGATTTCAACTAATTTTAAAAATCAGACATTTTTAGCGAATATGTGTATTTAAATTTGAATTCTGAGAAAGCTTATATTTTGACTACTAAAGCTAAGTGTACATTCTTGGTATTTTGCCTCCATAGAACACTATTCTTAAGAAATAAGAGGGAGTGCACTTTTGCATTGTTAGATAGCATTTTTACTGCTATTCTTGAATTGAAATGGTTCATGGAAGTTTTGAATCCCTGGCTTAAATTTATATTCTGTAATTTTAAATACGGTGGGAACTATTTTCATGATAATGATTAATATTTTATTTTTTTTCCCCTTTAAAAATTTAAGATCTCTCAGGATTAACACTGCAGAGTAATGGTAGGTAATCCCTTTCTTTTAACTTTCTCTCTTTTATCCCATCCTCTCTATTTTTTATTGACCTAGAACTAGTCTGTATGGGTGGGTGCTGGTAACATTTACAAGAAAAGTACTTACTGCTTTGAAAATGTACATTTTGCAGGGGAGGGGGGCATGTATCAGCATTTAAAACTGGATTTAGTATGCTATTGACTCTTTGAATTTGAAATGCTATTTATGATTGCAAGTAGTCTAAAAAATGTGATGGGGAACATAAAATATACATAGAAAGAGTAACTTTTGAATTGGTAAAAACTGGCTATTTTAGAAGTAAATCTCACAGAACCAGTTTCGGTAGTTATAAATAACCTGTTTGATAATTTAGAATCCTGTGTAACATAGTTTAAAAACACCCAAATTCTCAATTTTCTTTATTTCAGCCGAACTTATTTTTATGATTGATAATTTTGTGAATGACTTTAAAACTGTATACTATATTAATTTTTTCAGTCTTGTTATATTTTGAGTAAATAAAACAAGGCTACTTTAAAGTATATGGCAATCACAGATGTTCTAAGCCTATTTTTAAAAGGAGAAAGTTTTGAGATAGGAAAATGAAACAAATAGGAGTGTGTTTTTTATTTTTTGTGTAGTATTTGAGAACAGAGATCTGTTAAAACTTTAGCTGTGTTTCTTGGAACATGTTAATGAGCTAAAATTTCCGTAAGAACTAGTTACTTTGAACAGAAACTGATAAAAAGACACTATCACCTTAGAAGGCTTCCCTGGTGGCTCAGATGGTAAAGAATCTGCCTGGAATGTGAGACCTGGGTTTGAACCCTGGGTCAGGAAGGTCTCCTGGAGGAGGAAATGGCAAACCACTCCAGTGTTCTTGTCTGGAAAATGCCATGGACAGAGGAGCCTGGTGGGCTACAGTCTGGGGTCGCAAATAGTCAGACCCCACTGAGCAACTAAACCAATACTATCACCTTAGAAAGGTGTGCCGTTGTTCTGAAGGGGAATTAGTGGTTCAGCAGCACTTTTGCTACAGAATCCTAGAAATGTGTCAGAAGTATCATCTGACCTTAAAATGTGGGAAAAGCATGAAAGGCTACTTGTTTTTATTCTCCACTTCTCTTCCATGTCAATAATAATAAAGGAAGACTAGTGTCTTTTGGTATTTGTTGAGGGTTAGTTGGTTTCTGAGAACAGTGGGTTAATAATGGAAGCTGTTGTGGTCTGAAAGGGTAGCTTTAAGATTAATTGGGTAAAGCCCAGCTTATTCATCACCCAGACATTGATATCGTGTCACCTCTTTTTGAAAGTAAACAGCCCTTAGATATTCACTATTCTCCATCTGCATTTTTGGAGAATGAAAGCTTTTAACTCAGTGGGTTAGTGGTGATAACTGTATTAGAATCCCCCTAGGGAGCGGTTGTGATGCGATCTAATTCTGAAGACTCATTACGCTGCTTCCTGTCCTAAACTTGCTGTTATGAGTGCTTGTCATTGATGGACTTGTGTGGGTTGATAGCCCCTTTTCAGTTGCTCTAGCCCTGTATTCAGCCTTATGGATCCCCCTAGTGGCGACTGTCTATAAAAAAAAGGCTGGCCTCCGTGGCTTCTTTCCTCAGAAAACGACAGGTGTTTCTCACAAGGTCCTTTTCGATTTGGACAAAGTATGTAAGGCCAGGTAGCTAAAAGTTAAGCAAATGGGATAATTCCTTCACTTTTGAGTTGGGATCTTGGTGGTAATTATTTCCACCCTGTCTCATCTCTTTTATCAAACTTTCCATGACCACATCCACTTGTGTATTGATTTTAACAAATATTTAATGAGCATGTATTGCCTGGTACTGTGTTAGGTTCCAGGGACGATAGAATAAATAAGGTATGTTTTGTCCAGTCGAGGAAGCACATAGTCTAATGGAGGAAAGAAAAGGTAAATAAGACAGTGGCAGTTCCATCAGACAGGCTGTGCCCTGCTTGCTAGTAGTGATAGAGAGCAGAGACCTGGGGTGAGCTCAGTGTCTTCAGCTCATCTGTCTGCTGTGAGCTCCCTACTCCTCATAGAGCATTTTACAATGTATATACGCATATGACTGCTCTAAAAATATGGTTAAATCATAATAGCCAACACTTGGTAGGGACTTCTTCTGTGTCAAAATGATCTACAAATATTGTGTCATCGTTGTCATAATACTCCTACATGGTAGGTGGCATTACCCACATTTTATCAGATGCAAAGAGACTGGTTCCTGGAGAGGTCAGGGGACTTGCCCAAGATTAAGGCAGCTGGCAGGGGCTCACTATTTAAACGTTTAAATACCTAAGTACCATAAAAGACTGTAAGCCCTGCTAAGGCAGTAAGCTTTCTTTTGTTTATTGATGTATCCCAAGTATTAGAACAGTACCTGGAACATAGGTGCTCAATAAATATTTTTTTCAATGAGTTAATTTGTTGACTGCTAGTCCATAAAGAGAAATACTTAATAGTTTGATGTCTGTTTCCTGGCCTTTAAAAATATATACTATATTTTTTTTAATTTTATTTTTTTGAATAGGCAATACATGGTCCATAAAATCAAAATACTATAAAAAGGTATACAGTGAAAAGAAGTGCTCCCACCCCTGTCCCTATTCCCCCCTACCTCAGGTAATCACTTTTATTAGTTTCTGGTGTTTCCTTCCAGGGTTTCTTTGCGCAAAAATACATGTATTATTTCCCTTTCTTACACAAACAGCATATTGTGCGCTGTTCTGGACCTTGCTTTTTCCCTTAGAGTATATGATTGTTTGAAACGTGAGTATGATTATAGTGTACAACTGTTTTTTTAACCAACTTTTTTGCTCTTGGAAAAAATGTATTACAGACATCTCTCCTTGTTGATACCCAGTTTTACCTAAGAAACTTGTTTTAAATTACTTGATTAAAGAGACATGTAGACTGGTAGAAGTCCCGAACTTACACTTGGGAAGGTTTAGTCAATGTGTTAGGCAAGAAAAAGTTAAGAGACATAACTTTTTAAAAGCAGAATTCAATTATTTTCAGATCTTTTTTTTTGTTGGCTGTGCTGTATGGCTTGCAGGCTCTTAGTTCCCCCACGAGCAATTGAACCTGGGCTGTGGCAGTGAGAGCACCTAGTCCCAACCAGTGGACCATCAGGGAATTCCCGTAATTCAAGTGTTATGATTACACAGTAAGCCAAAATGTCAGTTGGAAAGCAGAAGCAATGAATATCAAGTTAACCAGCTGTATCTTCAAATTAGTAACTTTCTCCTTAGGTACTAGCAATACCAATATCTTGATAAAAAGATTACAGTCACTGTAAACAACAAAAGCCCTAAAGTTTCCAAAAATTAAATAGAGATATTAGGATCTTATGGAGAAAACTATAGGACTTTGTTGACAAGTGTAATTTTTAAGAAATTGAATAAATACAGTCATATCCACATGGGTTTTTCTTTGCATTTTTATAATTTGGCCAACATTAGTGATGAATGGTTAGAGCCACTCTTTTTTTTTTTTTAAACTGACATACAGTGTTAAGCACCTTTTGGTTGTCTGTTTGTTTCCATATTATTTTCTAAAGAGAGACCCTTTGGAGTAGAATTTATGGGTCTTAAAAATATCAATGTCTTCATTATGATGCATGACAAAGTACTTTAAGAGATTATATGTCGATGTCTGAACAATAGATTATTCTTACCTCTTTGAAATGTTCTTCTGCTGCTGCTAAGTCGCTTCAGTCGTGTCAGACTCTGTGCGACCCCATAGATGGCAGCCCACCAGGCTCCCCCGTCCCTGGGATTCTCCAGGCAAGAACACTGGAGTGGGTTGCCATTTCCTTCTCCAGTGCATGAAAGTGAAAAGTCAAAGTGAAGTCGCTCAGTCGTATCCGACTCCCAGCGACCCCATGGACTGCAGCGTACCAGGCTTCTCCGCCCAAGGGATTTGCCAGGCAAGAGTACTGGAGTGGGGTGCCATTGCCTTCTCCCTTGAAATGTTCTAATTTAATAAAAATAGCCATGTAATGAATTAGTATTTATGTGTAATAGATTTTTTTCAAAGATTGACATGCATTACATGCTGATTCTTAATGGAATAGAGAATGGCTTTTTGTGGACTGTTGACTGCTCTAAGAACAGAACCTAGTGTTAAGAGTTCAGGAGATTGTAAAGTTCTAGGGTAGTGTTAGTTCAGGTGCAGTAAAGGGTTGCTTGCTAAAGATAAAAAGCAAACCCCAAAACTATTACCCAAAAAGAAGTGGGAAGTTCTGGGCAGAGCCACTGATACTATAAATGCGGTTTCAGTTTTCTTTTTTTCCTCACAGTAAAGTCAACTAACTATTCCTGCTTTGTTCAAGAAAAAGATGTTGTATCACGTAGGGTCAGTTTACAGGGTTACATTAAGGTGTAACCATGCAGTAGAAAGATGTTGTTTATTGAGTTTTTTCACATTACATTTTTATCAAGCATCATTATTTGGATTGGGTTTCTAGAAGGAAATTTCAGTTTGACTTACCATTTGAGATTTTTCTGCTCATTCTAATTTTTTAGGGGACATTTAGTATACTTCACTTTTAAAGAATACATTACTTAATAATGCTGGATCCTGGCATTGGATAGCTGTCAGATCCCACTCATATTTTTACACTGTGAAATTAGCAAAAGGATGAAAAAAATTAATTAGTCCATCTCCAATTTGGTGGTCTTAGTGAGGTAAACACTTTCTCCAGCCACTTGATTTTTGCCTGTGTTACATATTTAAGATGATCATTACCTTGAGATTATTAATCGGGAAGCTCAGAAATACCTTTTCAGGACCATGGCCGGAGGTGGTTGTCATTTAGTTGCCTTCAGATTTCAAGGAGTTAATCAGATTGATCTGATGCCACTCTCTCTAAATAAGTAGCTTTCGCTGATAAAGTAGAATGCTTTTAAAGTAGTATGAGAAAATTCTGAGTTACACTCTAGTTGATTTTAGGTGTTGTTATGTTACTTACAAGATTTTTTTTTCCTGGGAATAAAAGCTTATAAGATTTTAAAATATGTTTGTTTTTCTGTGTAGCTCCACCAAGTATGTTGGTGAAGGATGAATATGTTCATGACTTTGAGGGACAGCCATCATTATCCACTGAAGGGCATTCGATTCAGACCATCCAGCATCCACCGAGTAATCGTGCGTCGACGGAGACGTACAGCACCCCAGCTCTCTTAGCTCCATCTGAGTCTAATGCTACCAGCACCACCAATTTTCCCAACATTCCTGTGGCTTCCACAAGTGAGTTGTAGAGTCAGATATAGTCAGCAAGATGAATTTTCCTAACAATTGAATATTTATAGGTAGTCACTTGGAGGGGACCTCCGAGTAAGTGAATATTAAAAGTACCGTGGTTATCTTTCGTGAGTTAACAAGCATCAGATAGGTTTTTGAGTTGTCCTGGGAAAAAAAAGATATTTGTAATTTTAAAAAGTTTAAATGTATCTTAATGTAACAGAACATAAACCGTCTTATGTTGATATATAGTCCTTGGAATTTAAGTAATGATTTAAATTAGTGGTCTAATTTGTACTTTATTACATGCAGAAGAAGTCTGTTGAGCTTTCACATAAATTTTAGAGAAATGTTTAAGTAGAGAACAAATAGTTTGGAACGAAGATGTTTATAGAAATCTGTATTAATGGAATTGCAAACTGTCCTCTAATCAGTGTTTTTATTTTGCTTTATCCGGCAGATTACTTTATAATCGTCATCTCAGTCTCCAGTTGTACAAGCTTATTAGAAAAAAGAACCTTGACAAATTTATTTGTAACATATGACCCTCAAGATAGATGTTAAATGTTCTAGTCAGTTTTGTAATAAAGCTAAATTATATGTATCTTTTTTTTTTCCTAACAAGAAGTGTATTTTAAAAAGATTATTTCCAGTTTAGAGGTACTGCCTTCTCTGCCGTGTCATGGAAGCAGAGGGCTATTAGGTTCAGCTTTTCTTGGGGCCAGGTCAAGGCAGTAATGACTTTATGTTGGACAGTGGAGTGGCCTTTAAAAAAAAAAATGAGGGTATAGTTGCTTTACACCGCTGTGTCAGTCTCTGCTGTATAGCAGAGTGAGTCAGCCACATGCACGTCTGTCTTTTTTCCTGGATTCGCTTCCCATTGCGGTCACCACAGAGCACCGAGTAGAGGTCCCTGTGCTGTGCAGTAGGTTCTCACTGGTTACCAGCTTTATACATTGCAGCGCATGTATGTCAGTCCCAGTCTCCCAGTGCATCCCCACCCTGCATCGTTCCTTTCTTTTGTTTTAATTACTCACAGAACAGGGTCTTGGCATTTGTATTACTGTGTTATTTGTACATCGGTGCTAAGGAGATTGTGTCTCAGCCCACAACAGCAGTAAATTATTGATGCATCTGGACTGATACTTTGTATATTGATATCAAAGGAAGCATATTCTATTTATTTTAATATCAGATCAAGTTCAACATAGAAATTTGGTCTTTGGAACAAATGGAGGATTTATTTCTACAATTGAATTTCAGATAAAGTACACCAAATTTCCCCCGCTTTATTTTACCTTTTCAGATAATATCCTCTGTATTTCCTACACAAGATGACAGTCTTCATACAGACAGCATATTCCAAATAGGTTGGACCATATAGGTTAAACACATACTTTAGAGCCTGAACCTTTAATCACTTGGTGCTTCTGTTATCTCTGTATTAACCAGTTTGGGAATATAGTTGATAAACAAGTGGGTAGGGAAGGAAAATAAAAGAAGGTACATTAAGCCACTTGAGCATAGATTGATGCCACTTACCTCTGTTGATACTATCTGAGGATTGAATTGGCATGCCTTTGTTGATGATTGCTCATGTGTCTTCATTTTAACCATTATTGTTCCTTGGGACCAAGTCCTAGTCAAGATCAGAAAAAGTGGTATGAATGAAATATGGATAATTTTGTGTTGGTGTTTTTTGGGTGTATTTTCACAATGAGTAGTAATTAACTGTAAGTTTTAGAATTTATTGCAGAATGTTTCCTTAGATCTTAAAAAATGTATTGATAAAATTAGAAAAAGGAAATGACTAAAATAGAGGAATTGAAAGACTTCATGAGTTGTTTAATTTCATTTTATGTTCTTGGAATTGTGTAATGAAAGTATTCATTATAGATAACTGTAGTGGGCGTTATGTTCAGTTGAAACCTGAATATCTTCAGGGATTCTTTCTAAATTAAAATAGTTCAATTTCTCCTGTATAGTGACAATTTTTATAAGATAGCTAAGAGTATATAACATGTACAGTTGTTAAAAACAAGAGCAAATATGTAATTAACCTTTAAAGATAACCTGTAAAAATATGAGGGGGATAAGTAGGAAGGAAGGTTGCTGAAAATATCATCTTTAAAAATAAATAGTATAGGGAGTATTGAAATAGTCTCTTTAGCTTTTAATTATATAATCTTAGCCTTACAGAAATCTGATTTGTAGCAGGAAGAAAAATTTTCTTTTTTGTTGATACTTTGAGCTGTTCGTTGCATATTTGGGCAATGGTGTCATTTACTCTCTTCTATCTGATTATACTCCCATATGGATGAGAAAAGATTAAGGTAATGCCAGTAACAATAATTATGGAATTTTAGTGCTTTCCAAGTGAGATGCACAGTTGACTTAATACTTGCTTAAAAAAATTTAGCTTTTTCCACACAAAAGATAAAGCCTTAAAAATGTAAGCAATTTCATAGAATGGTTTTGAATAGTTCTCCTGCTTTATTACATACAGAGAGGGCAACTAATTTCTTGTAAATCTAGGAATATGATAGTGTTCTTAGAGGCAATTCTTGACATTTAAAAGTACATGAGAAAATTTCACAATAGACTGATTTTCTTTTTTTTTTTTTTTTGGTTTGTTTTATTTATTAAAACTCTCAGATGCTGCGTTGACTGGACAGTGGAGCTTACCTTTTTTCCTCTTAACTTTCTCACCTTACTCATTACATTCCATTTAAAATACTTGCCTGCTCTGCTTTTTTTTATTGAACTTTAGCATTCTGCCATTAGTAGTACCATTGCTGATAATAATGAACTTTCCAATTTTCAACATTTCCTTGAGCCTGGACTTTTGGAATCCTAACAGAAAGATGCAAAAGCTAGATGGAGTGGCTGTGGGTGAGCTAATGTACTTCTGAAGAAGTTATTAAGATAGACTAGACCTGTACTGGGGTTTTGCTGGCATTTGGAGAGTATTTGTGAAGAATGGGCCACTAAAATTAGCTAGATATTAGAATAATTTTGAACTTCTTCAAGTTAAGATTTGCCTTTATAGATGACTGCAGGGTTTTTTTATTTGGTAGGCCATGGGTGAGTTCCACTCTTTGCTCCTCTTTATAGTTGTGACTTTCAGGTGTAAAGTCCTTCATTTACTATATAAAGCCATAGGATTGCATCTATAAATGTACCATATTAATGTCTTCTTGTTCCTCTAGGTCAGCCCGCCAGTATACTGGCAGGCAGCCATAGTGAAGGATTGTTGCAGATAGCTTCAGGGCCTCAGCCAGGACAGCAGCAGAATGGATTTACTGGTCAGCCAGCTACTTATCATCATAGTATGTACATGCTTTTTAAAATCTTTTAAGTAGTTGAGAAAAAATAGGCAGGCTTTATAAAAGCAAATTAATCCATGTGGGCCTTAATTTTTAGACAGCACTACCACCTGGACTGGAAGTAGGACTGCACCATACACACCTAATTTGCCTCACCACCAAAACGGCCATCTTCAGCACCACCCGCCTATGCCGCCCCATCCCGGACATTACTGTAAGCTCTTGTTTTTGTTGTAAGGGCCTTTTCTTTTTTGAAGTTTGTTTTCTTTCTGTTTTTTAAAAAAATGTTTTTACATCTTTTGTTCATCTTACAGTTTAGTTTCATTACATGATTAGTGCTTTTTAGTTTTTCATAGTTATGTTATCATACCTTTTTTTAGAGGATTGATATTTACAAAACACTTTTATTTCTTCCTTGCTGATGTTTCATTAACACCACATTGATTGCCATTCATTTGTTTGTTTTGTATATGTTCTTAGATCTCATGTGTATCTGTATATCCATCCTAAGTGGACTGAAACTCCTTGAGAGTCACGATCTCAAGATTTCTTCTCACTGTAGAGTTAAGCATACTGTAGACACACAGATGTTGAATCTGTCATTATTCTGTGCAGGCTTGATTGGGGTACCCTACTGATAACCAACCGTAGCTTGTAGTTTCAGGCAGAATAGGAACATTGTTCATTTGGCTTAATAAAATCAAGAGTATAAATCTTTCATATGTATTAAACCCTTTTCCTCCATTATAAGCGTAGTAGTACCAAAGGAATCTTGGAAAATAACACAGAGGAGTAAATAAGAAAATGAAAGTTACCCGGAATTCTACTACCCAGAGATATCTACTCCTAATATTTTGTCACATTTTTCTTTCCAGTCATATAATTGGTGTATGTGTTAATTTGGGGGGAGGAGGCTATCAGACTGTGAATATGTTACTGTACCTTGCTTTTTTATAGTTATGTTACTATGTTTCCCTGCCTTACGAGAGTATAACTTTTACTGGCTGCGTGGCCAGCATAGTTGTTAAGGGTGCTGAGTGTGGATGCTTAACTACCTGTGTGACCATTGGCTAGTTATTTAACCTCCCTAAGCCTTAAGGGTATTAATAGTAGTATATGTCTCAAGGGACGCTATAAGAAGTAAATGTATTAATTCATGTGATTCGTTTAACACAATGTCTTAACACATAATGATCTATCAGTTATTGGCAGTTTGTAAATATTCTTAATTTAATAAATCATAAACACTTATTTTAAAATGGATCTAACAGTTTGGATTATAATTATATCTTACAGTATGAAATATACTATATTACATGTTACATGAATAATTTACTTATTTTGCATTGAAATTTGCATATATTTAAACTATTTGCATGTATAATTATTATAAATTAATAGTTGACATATGGTATTAAAATGTTGGCTATTAAATGTCTACAAAAGCAATTCAAGAAAAAAGTGATTCAGGAGTATTTGCATACTATAATTTTAAAATAAACCAAGTTTTAGACATTGTATAAACTTGATCTAAACAATTCCTAAGGTATAATAGTTATATTTAAAGGTTTATTAAAAATTTTCGGCCCTGGAAAACTTTTAATATATAAAAATGGGATTTTTTTTTTTACTGTCTTTTCTTTAGGGCCACCAGTTCACAATGAACTTGCATTCCAGCCTCCTATTTCTAATCATCCTGGTAAGTGTATTTCAAAATGAATTACCTACAGTTAGTTTTTCTTTATGACAATGAGACATATATGCACACAGATTTTAATATAACTTCATAATAACTTTTCAGATACATACGATATTCATTATGGCATTAGTTAATTAACAGTTTTTGAGTAACAGGTATAATCACACATAAACTGTCCATATTTGATTTTTTTAACTGTCTGAAAGAAATGACAAGATTCGTGTTTTTGGCTAAAATAAAGTACCAAAATTCTGGTTTTAAGACAGACATTTGATACATAAATGTACAGTGGAAGGAACCAGGTTTCAAAATAGAATAGCCGTAACACTGTAGCTTAAAAAGCCAGGGAGAATCTTAGTAGATGAGGAACAGAAAAATAATTCACTGTTATCTATCTTAAATAGGCTTAGGAATCTCTGATTAACTGGAATTTAGAAACTATTTGCATTAAATTATGTTCAAAATAGTAAATTAAATAGTTCAGTAGATTCCAACTTTAAAAATACTAAAACAAAGTTTGGAAATAAAATACTGAAGGCTTCTTAACGTAAACATAGGATTTTGATTCGGTTTTTTCTTCCCTCCATCCTATTGTATCTGTTTTTCTTTGCTTAGAAAGATGCAGATACATAATTTCAATTCATCACCTTAGCTTTTCCCCAGTTAGAAATGTTTTGTTTAATTATGAAGAATTTCAACATATATAAAATACCAGTATGAAAAATTCTCATTCCTCAGTTTCAGCTGTTATTAACTACTGGCCAGTCTTGTTTCTTTCATACCCTCACCTACTTTTCATACCCTTACCTGTTATTAGGGTAGAAATCCTATATAATCATTTAATACATAAATATTTCCATATTTATTTTCAGTGAAGATTTTTAAAAAATATTACAGTAACCATAAGATCAAATTAAAGGGTAACTCATAGTTCCTCAAATAGATCTACATTATTTTCTTAAATAGTGTTCAGTTATCTATTTTTTTTGTTGGTTCTGACTTCTAGCTGTTAAAGCATTAAGGGTAGGCTCTTTATTCTTTAATTAGTCTCATATTTCAGTTTAGGAGATTTAAAGAATTTCTATGTCAAAAGGCCAAGTTGCTTTATTGATCACATCAGAGTATGAGAATCATTTGTAGCTCACCAGTAGTAGATGTGATAATTTCATTAACTTTTACTGACTTTAGAGGCAAATGTTTGTTTTGATAAGAAGAAAAACGCTGCTGGTGGGACAGAAGTATTTTTTAAACGTATGTGTTTACTAGTTGAGCAAACTCCAGGAGATGGTGGAGGACAGGGGAGCTTGGCATGCTATAGTCCATGGGGTCACAGTCAGACATGACTTAGTGACTGAACAACAGCAATGATTTAGTAGTTACATGTATAAATTTTTTAACCATATATATTTGCTGAATTATCCTTTTTAGTGGATTTCTGATCTTATTTGCACATTTTTGTGATTTTAAATATTTTTCTGTGAGTGAAGGGGTCTTGCCTTTCTATAAACATTTTTAATTAAGAAATGTAATAAACAGAGAAGTACGTAAAACCAGTATAGATATAGTCTAATGAATAATGTGGAAGCCAGCACCTGTGTAACCAGCACCCAGACTGAAAACTGAAACATTGTAGCACTACCGGAAATCTCACTACCCTACCCATTGCCTCAGTCAAATGCTTTTTGTCCCCTCCTCTGGAGGTAACTGTTGTCTTGCTTTTTATGGATTTGTATTTCATTTACGATGAATGCATCCCTAGACAATACAGTTTAGTAGTTTGGTTTTACTGCTTTTTGAAGTTACGTAAATGGAATCATTGTATCAGAATCTTAATTTGTGTTAATAAATACATTGTGTGAAGCTAGGAAAATCTAGAGTTAAGAATGAGAATTTTGCTGGTTTCAGGCAGCATCACTGAGAATCAGGTGTGGCCCCGGCAGCTTGGAGGGTCTCCGTGTTCCTCGGGCTTGGTGATAGGTGGTTTAGGGAGAAAGGGTAATGAGGGCTCTGAACAGAGCCTGCTCTGGAGGAGCAGCGGCATGGGGCCGGGAATGGTGGCACGGAGCTAGTTGAGTTCAGTTCAGTTGCTCAGTCGTGTCCGACTCTTTGCGACCCCATGAATTGCAGCACGCCAGGCCTCCCTGTCCATCACCATCTCCCGGATTTCACTCAGACTCACGCCCATCAAGTCTGTGATGCCATCCAGCCGTCTCATCCTCGGTCGTCCCCTTCTCCTCCTGCCCCCAATCCCTCCCAGCATCAGAGTCTTTTCCAATGAGTCAACTCTTCGCATGAGGTGGCCGAAATACCGGAGCTTCAGCTTTAGCATCATTCCTTCCAAAGAAATCCCAGGGCTGATCTCCTTCAGAATGGACTCGTTGGATCTCCTTGCAGTATTTGGGTTCAATTCTGGATTCATCAATTGCTTTGGGCTCTTGTTGGATTTGCTTCATTTTTCTCATTGTAGAACTGTTGTTAACATCTCCTGGTGATTAGGGAATAGCATTCATTAGTTACTAGGGTACGCATCTAGTGCCCTGCTCTGGCATTAAAGCTTCTGAGTAGAATGGGAAATGACCAATTAGTATTGGTCTTTACCTTGGTGTAAGGGTTTCAAACAGGACATCGGCTTGGTGAGTTATGTGCTTTGACTTTGATGGCTGAGTTGAAGAATATTTTTGGAAAAGGCTGATCTTTCATTTCTAATTTCTTTTGACTGATGCTCTTTTCCTTTTTTTACGAAACTGAGACAATACTCATTAAATATTGATTGCAAATTAAAGTGAAGAGTTTTCCTCAGTGTCTTGAGGTGGTTTTGGTCATTGATACGTGGATATAGAATTCACAGTTCAGATTCAGGTTGTATTTATTCTAGTACTCTGGAACTACCATTTAAGAGTGTGATTTTATGTGTTCATAAAAGATTCTCACAGGACATCTCATTTAGATCTAAACAACAAAAAGAGTAATTCATAATGAGCCACTTAGGTTCTTTAACCAAATGATTAACTTTCTTTTGAATAACTTTTGTTTAAGAAATTAAAGATAATGCCTTGGAGACTTATAATTTCTATTATAATTGAACAACATTGTTTTGATAAAGCTGTGCTTTGTAATACATGTCCCCATTACAAAAAAAAACTTAGCTGAGTTTTTAATATAGTGTTAAAGAAATTTATGTTGTTAAGTCAGTCTTTCAAAACCTTTCCCCTGGTCAGTGATGAGCAGCCCATAAACTTGATGAGACCAGTTCAACCTCACTAATTTAAGGAGCAAGAAACTAAAAATAGCTACGTCAGCAGACACTAACAGTCTCTCTCCCTTTCGGGTGAGTTGGGACATTGAGAATGCTCTCTTGGAGCTGAGTAAATTCTGTCTTGCTATTGCTGTTAGCTTTGAGAGGCTGCAGGCTCGTCACCTGTATGGCATTTGGTTCTTGGAGGAAAAGAGCACAGAGAGATCTAGAAAGGCTTAATGCGTGTTTCCTATTACCTTCTCCTGTTTTAAAAATAAGAATGTCCCTCCTGGTTGTATAGTAGGTTTAGAGTGGACCAGAAGTTGTTTTCCTGTGATAGTGTATATCCCCACACCGCCAGATTCTCTGGATTGCCTTTTAGGTTGCCTCTAGCATCCTCCCGCCTCACAGATAACCCCTTTCCTCTTGCTTTCCTGGGCCTTAATAATCCTGTTAGTTAGATGGTTGTTTTTATCCCTGGTCTGTGGTACAACTCTGATGTCAGCTTCATTTGATCCTCACAGCTGCCAAAATGCAGCTTTATTGTATGGTGTCGTTGTTGTATTGAGCTCAGTCGCTTCAGTTTGTCCATCTCTTTGCGACCCCGTGGACCATAGCCCACCAGGTTCATGGGATTCTACAGGCAAGAATACTGGAGTGGGTTGGATGCTCTTCTCCAGGGGATCTTCCCAACCCAGAGATCAAACCCACGTCTCCTGCGTTGGCAGGCAGGTTCTTTGCCGCTGAGCCACTGGGAAATGTATGGTGTGAAATATTAAGCAAACAAAAATCCCTTTGGTGACTTGGTAATAAAGTAAGGTTTAAGTGTAGTTGCAGATGTTGTAATTTATGATGATGAAAGTATATTTTTCTTATTTAAACATGAAGGTAATACAACTCTCTTTTTCCCCCTCAGTTGGCTCTCATGGAAAAAATACTGCTTGGTATGGCACTTTACTTGAAATAGTGTTCTTGGAGAAGGCAGTGGCAGCCCACTCCAGTACTCTTGCCTGGAAAATCCCATGGGCGGAGGAGCCTGGTAGGCTGCAGTCCATGGGGTTGCTAAGAGTTGGACAGGACTGAGCAACTTCACTTTCACTTTTCACTTTCATGCATTGGCGAAGAAAATGGCAACCCACTCCAGTGTTCTTGCCTGGAGAGTCCCAGGGATGGGGGAGCCTGTTGGGCTGCCGTCTGTGGGGTCACACAGAATCAGACACGACTGAAGTGACTTAGCAGTAGCAGTAATATGAACTAGGAAATGCATGTTCTTGGATCTCATTTTTTTAAGTATCATTGAAAACATTCATGACTTCAGGATATTATTTGTAACAAAATTTACTCTTCGAGCTGATTATTTAAAGATCTTTTTAAAGTGCTGTTACCGTTTTTTGCTGCCAAAACATTGGGTAATTTTTGTGTTGTCTTAGACTACCTCTTTTGGAGAAGACAATGGCACCCCACTCCAGTACTGTTGCCTGGCAAATCCCATGGACGGAGAAGCCTGGTAGGCTGCAGTCCACGGGGTCGCTGAGGGTCGGACACGACTGAGCGACTTCACTTTCACTTTTCACTTTCATGCATTGGAGAAGGAAATGGCAACCCACTCCAGTGTTCTTGCCTGGAGAATCCCAGGGACGGGGGAGCCTGGTAGGCTGCCGTCTGTGGGGTCACACAGAGTCAGACACGACTGAAGCGACTTAGCAGCAGCAGCAGCAGACTACCTCTTTAGTTTTAGCTTCAACCAGTGTATCTACCTGTTAATGTTTAATGAAGCTTCTTTGTCTGTAGCATAATATAATGTCTTTAATAGTTTTACTTATAAAGTAAATATTTACTATTTAAATATTTATAAAGTGAAACTAGCTTTTTAAGAAGACACTTAAATATATTGCTAGTTTTCATGTTATTATAATAAAAACTACTTAAATGAGTGTTTGTGACTAGTTGGTTCTTCTGTGTGGCAGAACATTTGCATTATTCAGATCTTAAATCACCCAATTTTCATGTGGTCTTTTTTATTAATACTTCATTGGGAAGTACTTTTTTCCTTGACAACATTTAGAAAAGCAATTAGATACTTATAGACTTGATAAGAACATTTTTAAAAATACATTTTAAGCATTTATTATATTTCATTTTAAGATCTTTTGGTAGGTTTAAAAATGCTTTTTTTTGTCCTTCTGAGTATCTTTTCATATTGTTGAAAGTTTTATTGCTTCATATCCTAGTGCAGCCAGAGTTCATAAATGGCACAGTAATATTATAATTGGTTTATCATAGAAAACTTTAATCCTCTCGTTGGTGGCACTGGCCTTTTCCCACCTTGTGTCAGACGCCTTTCTACCCTCTAGACTTTTGCATTTGCTTTCCTCTTGAGATTTATATTCGCAATCTCCGCATAGATACATGGTCTTTCAGGTCTGACTTCTTCAGATAGGGTGTACCCCTACTATCTAGTTTGAAGGTCCTTCCCACTCTTCTGTCCCATACCCTTTTTAATTTTCTTCATAGTGTTTGTCATTACCTGAGTTATCTTGCTAATTTATTCACTTATTTGTCTGCTGCACCTCCATGAAAATAGGACAGTAGCTAACAATAGCTGCCTTGTTCACTGCTGTGTATGTAGTACCTACAGCAATTCCCATGTACCCCATAAATACTTGTTATTTCAAAAAGGAAAATCAAATAATTTCCTTGTATTTTGGCTCTATGTAATAATTGTATTCTAACAAAAATTAGAAATACTTGGCTAGCTATATTTTACATACCGAACCAGATAGTGGCTTTCTTTCCCCCCAATCATTTAAAATTATTTAAAATCATTTATTGTTGTTAAATGCATACACCACACACATTCTCAAAGGTAAAATTGTAGTAGTTATGAATGGACTTTACCAAAAATACAGATGGGACAAATGACCTTTCATCCCAGAGACAGCTGAAAATTCCTGCCCTCAGAAGCTATGTAGTTGGGGTGTAATTAACTTTGACTCTCTAGCCTTGAATGTCTAACTTGGTTATGTCCTTTCTCTCATTTAGGGATCTATGAACATATACCATAGATTGATTTACTGAAGAACACTTCTCTGAAATATGTATTAGTATCTGTGTGTTGTTTGTTTTTTTTTTAAAGTTCAGATTACATAGAAAATATGTGGAGTCAGATGAAACATCATGGTAAAGATTTTATGGTTCTAATTGTTTCCATTCTTTAAATTCCCTATTGATTGGCTACTTTGAAGTAAGAACACAATTCTGGCTTTTAAAAATGGTATTTTTTTAAACTTAAAGAATGCTAGGTAGTAAGCTGAAAAATAGAAGACCTGGCCGTGCTTACTTTGTAATGCGTTGTCAGTTCTTCCGGGTGCTCTCCCCTTCCCTAAGCCTTTAAGGAAAGCTTTGTCATATGGAGTGAAAGCGAGAGCCTTGTACCTTTCTCACACGAGTGACTGTCTCCTCCCAATTGTCTCCTGTAGCTCCTGAGTATTGGTGTTCCATTGCTTACTTTGAGATGGATGTTCAAGTAGGAGAGACATTTAAGGTTCCTTCAAGCTGTCCTATTGTTACTGTCGATGGATATGTAGACCCTTCTGGAGGAGATCGCTTTTGCTTGGGTCAGCTCTCCAATGTCCACAGGACAGAAGCCATTGAGAGAGCAAGGTATTGCAGTATAGTTAGTTCATTTTAAAAACTGAACTTCTATTTGAAGCTGTATTTTTCACTGTAAATTGTGTTTTTGAATATAAAGGAATAAAGATGATCTTAAACATTTAGAACTTGTAAGCATTTCATTTTAAGTGTAGATGTTTGTTATTTGATAAAATGCAGTCTCTTTTTAAAAGTTCATGAGTTTTCTATGTTTTGAATAGTAACTGGGCCCTGTGGAACCCAGTTTGAAAACTAGTTTTTGTTTCCTCTGATTGTATAGTATTTCTACAATTTACTGAGAGGAAATAACATAAAATGAAGACATGTTTCTGTAAGTGTTATTTGTAATGAAAGACCGATAAAAAAAGAAAAATGCTTAAGTAAATTTTAATAAACCTTTGTTTTTATATATTAAAATATAAAAAATTTATATAATCAAATGTAAATACTTATGAAATATTATAGGAAAACTTATACAATTTTACGTATTGTGTGATGTCAACTCTTTAAGGAAATATGTGTGTGTATAAACAGATAGTCTTGACTCTATCACTATTTGTGTGCCTTTGGCAAATTATCTACTCTCCAAGCCAGTCTCTAGTAGAATTTTCTGTGATGAAGGAAATGGTTTACCTGTGTTGTCCACTATAGTAACTACTGGCCACACATAACTATTGAGCATTTAAAATTTGGTTCATATGATTAACTGAATTGTAAAATTAATTTTAATTGAATGTGAAGGTTAAATGAGAATTATATTAAATGTTTCTAACACATAATAAACGTTATGTGAATGCTCGCCATTGTTACGTGTGACTAGGATACTAAAAAAAAGAAGCAGAAAATTGTTAACAGCGGCTATCTATCTTTTGGCTATGGTTTATAACCAAAATGTAATGTCCTTTATTTAAAAGTTTTCAGTGTTGGGTGTGCTGTATAGTCTGAACTAAAATTCATTTTTAAATACCTATCGAAATGTGACTCACTTTTTCTTCCTAAGGTTGCACATAGGCAAAGGTGTGCAGTTGGAATGTAAAGGTGAAGGTGATGTTTGGGTCAGGTGCCTTAGTGACCATGCAGTCTTTGTACAGAGCTACTACTTAGACAGAGAAGCTGGGCGTGCACCTGGAGACGCTGTTCATAAGATCTACCCAAGTGCATATATAAAGGTTAGTTGTAATCTTACCCAAACATTTTAGATTTGGAAAGCTCTATTTGCTATTAAGGAATTGAGATGGATGTGAGAGAAATGAAAAAATGTCTTATCTATTAAAGAAATTATGTTTGTATTAGCAAATTTGTTAAATGTTTTAGAGAAATACACAAGTTCTTGGAAATGCTGAGTGAAACCTCCAAATTCATGTTCCTTTGATGTTTAAAATATGTAAAAATCAGCCTCTGAAAGTTCATCTTAGCCAGTCTTCAGGATTTTATGGAAGAAAATTCTAAAAGTAAAAGCTTTTTGACGTAAGAACTGAGAAATGAACAATTCTTCAAAACTATGTTTTATAAAGGTTATTTTGTTCTTTGAGTTTTATTTGCTATATCATTTTGCAAATTAAACCTGAGGTATTTTTCATTAATTGTTTCATGTTCAACCATTTCAGTTTTAATTTATAACATACACTGTTTTTGAAAGAGAAAGATAGTGGTAATTAGATAGTCTAAATATATTTCTTTAAAGAAAACAAAAACATTTACTTTTCTTTTCAATAAAGAAAACTTTCTGTGTTTATTTGACTGTGCTGGGTGTCTGTTGCTGCACGCTGGCTTTTTCTCAGTGTGGGGAGAGGGCTACTCTCCAGTTGCAGTGTGCAGGCTTCTCATTGTGGCGGCTTCTCTCGTTGCGGAGCGCGGGCTCTAGAAGGGCGGGCTTCAGTTGTTACAGCACACAGGCCCCGTAGGTCCGGCTCCCGGGCTCTGAGCACAGGTTCAGTAGCTGCGGCACACAGGCTTTGTTGTCCCATGGCATGTGGGATCTTCCTGGACCAGGGATCCAACCAGTGTTCCCTGCATTACATGGTGGATTCTTAACCCCTGGACCACTAGAGAAGTCCTATATTTCTAACTTAGATTTTTCACATTTTTTTAAAGTCCTAAGTGTCTTCCCTGGTGGCTCAGATGGTAAAGCGTCTGCCTGCAATGCGGGAGACCCGGGTTCGATTCCTGGGTCGGGAAGATCCCCTGGAGAAGGAAATGGCAATCCACTCCAGCACTCTTGCCTGGAAAATCCCATGGACGGAGGAACCTGATAGGCTACAGTCCATGGGGTCGCAAAGAGTCAGACACGACTGAGCGACTTCACTTTACTTTTAAGTGTCTTTAAGGTTAGTTAAAAAGCAGTTGTAAATTAGTGAATTTAACTCTCATTACTTAGTTCTTAGGAAATTGCTTAGCACACAAATAGAATTATCTTTATCCGCATTTTCTAATTTTTCCACAAGGAATTTTAGTTATTTGTGCTTTGTTATTTTTAAGTGATGCTGGATTTACACATATACTTTGTAATGTATTTAGTATTTGTTGGCAAGTTTGTCTCAAGAGGTTTTGTTTTTTGCTCCTTGTCATTGTTTCTCCCTGTAGGGCAGCTCTGCCTTAGTCTGGCACGCACTGAGATACACATCTCAGAACCAATTCTTATATTTACAAGGTAGAGGAATTTTGTCCCTTGAGAAAATTGAGTTAAAATCCCCAGGTATGCTCAGGGCCTAAATCCTGTTGCATAGCTTTCTCTGATGTTTACCTGAGCCATGGATAAGAATTTCATTCCTAGATGAGTTTCTGAATTAACTGTCAGACTGTTTTACTAGCCCTTGATTCATGGTCAGGTAACCAGTGCAGCCCTCATAGAGCCTGCCTGTTTTCTCTTTCCATGTCACTTCCTGTCCTGTACACCTTCTGTTTGGTGCTGGTACCTTAAGTACCTTCTGTCTTTAGACTCTGCTGTCCACTGGGGATTATGTTTATCCATCATCAGTTAATGGATCCACGGGTTGTTGCTATACTTTTTTTTGGCTATTATGAATGATGCAGCTGTGAATATTCATGTACAAGTTTTTAGGTAGATGTATGTTTCTGTCTTCCTGAATGTATACCTAGGGGTGGAATTCCTGAATCAAAAGATAACTCTTGTGTCTGTCTTCTTGAGGGACTGCCAGACTCATTTTGTAAATGACAGTGCCGTTTTACCTTTCCACCAGCAATGTACATGGAGGGCTTCAGTTTCTCTATATACTCATCAACACTTGTTACTATCTGTCTTTTTTTATTTTAGCCATTCTATTGGGTGTGAAGTGGTATCTACCTCATTGTGGTTTTGATTTGCATTTCCCCAGCTGCTGATAACATTGCATTTCTTTTTTGGCCATTTGTGTATCTTCTTTGGAGAAGGTCTGTTCCCGTCTTTTCCCATTTTTTAGTTGGGTTTTTTAGTCGGGTTTTTTAGTCTTCTTCTTATTGTTGTGAGAGCTCTTTGTATGTTCTGGGTATCAGTCCTGTATCAGACACTTGATTTGCAGATATTTTTTTACATTCTTTGTCTCATCTTTCACTCTTCACAATGATTTGCAGCACAAAAGTTTTAAATTTTGTTTTAGTCTATTCTTGGTTGCTTGTGTTTTTTGTGTCATGTCTAAGGAACTATTGTCTAACCCAAGGTTATGAAGATTTACTCCTGTGTTTTCTTCTGAGCATTTTATAGTTTTAGGTCTTGCATTTAGGTCTGTGATCCATTCTGAGTGCATTTTTGTGTGTTCCACTCTTGTTTTTTGTCATGAGAACCAGTTGTTTGAGTAACCAAAAAGACTGTTTTTTTTTCCCCTTATCTTGACACCCTTGTTGAAAATTCAGTTGACCTTAAATGGTAAAGGTTTATTTCTGGGTCATCAGTTTATTTCATTGATCTATATATCTGTCCTTGGGACAGCACTACCCTGTGTTGATTGCTGTAGCTTTCTAGGGAGTTTTGAAATTGACGAGTGTTAGCCCTCCAGCTTTGTTATTTTTCAGGATTCTTTTGGCTATTGCCAGCCCCTTGGATTTCCATGTGAATTTTATGATTGGTTTGGAAGATACTTATTTTTAATAGTTTTTTTTAGCCTTTTAATGTGTTTGTACCTGGGTATCCACCTTGACAAGAAGTCTCTAGATTATTTGTACAATTAGAAGTTGATGGACAAAAAAAAAAAAAAAGAAGTTGATGGACAGAGGGCTACAGTGTTGAATATATACTTTGTGCCAGACAGTAATGATGAACTTATCAGATATGAGGTAGTATTTAAGACATTTAGGCTTTAAAAATGTGGTATCTTGTATAATTTAATTTCTAGGTTTGTCACATAATGTAATATCCCTATTCTGGTACAAATGGTGCTTGAAAAGTCCCCCAAATATGAGACTTGTCATCACTTGATAAACTACTATATTGTGGCTAGATTTTAATAGAAAACTCAGACTTTTGCCTTGAACAATAAATAACTTATCTTCTGGTACATTTTATTGGAGTAAAAGAAATCCCAATTTTTATTCACTAAGATTTTAAAATAATTATTTTTAATTTACTTTTATTAAGTATATTATTCTTTAGAAGAGTCTTATTAGCCAGAAGGAGATTCAAGTATATCCTAAATCTGGCCATTGGCGTTTTCTTCACGTACTAGTTTAGGGGGCACCAGTAACCTAAAGGATCTGTATTTTAGTGTTTTAGATTGTCACATAGACTTTTATTAGAGGTGATGTTACTGGGGTGAGTGCATATATATGAACCCGTGGAAAGAGTGCCTTTACATGGGGGAATCCAGTCCAGGCCCAGTCACACACACATACACAAACATATTTTTTCTCTTTTCAGTTAAAATGAGGAAAACATAGGTTTGGAGAGCCATTCTTTCATTTGATAAACTTAAGAAGCTAGTACTAAATTACATTTTTTTTTCTTCTATGATACTGATTTTTTTTCCCTACTTCTCTCATGACATAGCAGTCCCCTTATATTTAAAAATTTGATGTAATGAAATGACATTTTACAAGCTTTAAATGGAGCAGATGTTTGAATTCTTTTTAAGTGTCATTGCTCTTTTGCTTTCAAAC
This sequence comes from Neotragus moschatus, assembly GCA_006410615.1. Lineage (NCBI taxonomy): Eukaryota > Metazoa > Chordata > Mammalia > Artiodactyla > Bovidae > Neotragus > Neotragus moschatus. The sequence continues at coordinate 797,953 of SJYA01002888.1, forward strand.
GTAAGATCTGTTCTGTTTGTGTTGCTTAAACACTGGACACTCAGGTTAAGAGCTTTGTTGAAATAGAGCTACCATATAATTCTTCCGTTAGAAGTGTACAGTACAGTGATTTTTAGTGTATTCATAGAGCTACAACCATCACCACAGTCAGTTTTAGAACATTTTCATTACCCTAGAAGGAAATCTTGCACCCCTTATGTGCTACCTCCCAACCCCCTGTACCCTCCAGCCCTAGCCAGCTACTAATCTACTTTTTCTCTCTATGGATTTGTCTACTCAGAACAGTTCTTGTAAATGGAATCATCCAATTTGGTCTTCTGTGACTTCTTTCACTAAGCCTAATGTTTTCAAGCTTCATTCATATAACATATATCTGTACTTCATTCTTTTTAGGGCTGAATAACATTCCAAACGTTGCATTTTGTCTGTTTGTTCATCAGTTGATGGATGTCTGAGTTTTGGCTGTATTATGAATAATACCACTGTGAACATTCGTGTACAGATTTTTGTGTGAATGTACATCTTCATTTCTCTTACAAATACCAAGGAGTGGAATTTCTGGATCATAAAATAACTATGTGTAACTTTTTAAGAGACTGCCAAACTGTTTTCCAAAGTGGCTGTACCATTTGATATTTCCAGCAGCAGTGTATGAAATTTCTGATTTCTTTATGGTTTCATGAATACTCATTATTATCTGTCTTTTCCATGTTAGCTTTCCTAAGGGCATGTGATGTGATATCTCATTTATGGTGGGTTTTGATTTGCATTCTCTGACGCTGAGTCAGGTTTGTTGTTGCACACATATATGTAAGGGACAAGGGGCAGACAGTGCTTATAAATCACAACTGGACTAGGTTGAAGGTTATTATGATCCACTTAAATTTATTCCCAGTCACTAGATATCATGATTCTTACATCCCCAGGTCAGATAAATTATCAGATCTTTAGTGTAATCTTCTGTTCAGATGCCCAATATACCATCAACACAGTGACCTGTTTCTCTTCTTGGATTACTGTTTTTTGGTGTTGATATAAGCAGTATACTATAATTGAGCCTTATGAAAAAAGAATGCCAAAATTTGACTCCTGGTTGAAAGAGAATATCCTGAAGGTGTTGACAGTGATCTTTATAAGACACCTTTGTTAAGTAATGGGCTTGTAATAAACTTAGATGAGAATAAGGAAATATGTTTAAACAGATGAAATCGGAGGTAAATTGTTGATTAACCCAGGGGTGGAGATTGGGAGTACTGTTTGGATCTGAGCCAAAAAGAATATTTAAAACCTTTGGTTACTTTGACTTGTCTTTATCAATAGCTCAGATTCTGAAAGGAAGACATTTCCTTTTCAGTGAAAGCCTTAATTTTATCATCCAGTATAAGAGATGAAACCTGTTATGGTATAGACAGTGCACAGTGAGGAGGCAGCCCGGGCTTCAGTTTAGCAGTGTAGTCAACAGTTAAGTGTTCTGGTGTGAGTGCTGAAATTACATAAATAACCCACGTGGGAAGGAGATTGGCTGAGGTGCTTCATGGATCATGTTTACTGCGTCTGGAGATAAGAGTCACAGTGTTTTAAAGTTTCATCTGTGTGGTTACCTATGATATGTGCTCCTGGTGTTAGCGTAGATCTAAAGACTGTCATAATTACGATCGTTTATAACATATGGTAAAGAACCCGTGTCTGAAGATCTCTTGGTTAATTTTTAATTACTCTTGGTGGAGGTGGGGGTATGTTGAGAACATATTTGAACCCAGGAAATTATAAGTAAGTTGTATTCCCTCCTCCCAGATGATATAAGATTATATATGGGCCATACTGGGTTAAAACAATTTTTTTTTCAGTGGTTGTACTTAACCTAAATGTAAAATATCCTCCTAGAGGATAATATAGGAGAAAATGTACATGACCTGGGGTATGGCAATGACTTTTTAGACATAACATCAAAGGCAGAATCCATGAAAGAAACAGTTGATAGACTAGACTTCATTAAGATTTAAACTGTTTGCTCCATGAAAGATGGTGTCAAGAGAATGAGAAGATTAGCCACAGACTGGGAGAATATATTTGCAGAAGACACATCTGAAAAAGGACTGTTATCAAAAATATAGAAAATACTTAAATTCAGCAATAAGAAAACAGACAACCTAATTAAAAAAGTGGCAAAAGACCCAAATCAGTGCTTCAGGAAAGAAGATATAATGATAGCAAGTAAGCATGTGAGTAGATGTTCAGCTTCATATGCCATTACGGAATTGTGAATTAAAACAGCACTGGGACGCCACTGCATGCTTGGAGAATGGCCAAAATCCAGAAAACTGACCCCACCAGCTGCTGGCCAGGGTGGGGAGCAGCAGATGCCAGTTCATTACTGGTGGCAGTGCAAAGGGGTTGGCCGCTTTAGAAGACAGTTTGGTAGTTTCTTACATTCCCAAACATATTCTAACCATATGATCCATCAGTCAACACTCCTTAACATTTACCCAAATGATTTGAAAGTTTATGTACACAGAAAAACCTGCACCTGGATGTTTATAGCAGCTTTATTCACAACTGCCAAAAACTTAGAAGCAACCAACATGTCCTATAGCCGCAGAGTGGTATATTACTCAGCACTGAAAAGAAATGAGCTATTAAGTCATGAAAAGACACTGAGCAACCTTAAATGCATATTGCTAAGTGGAAGAAGCCAATCTGAAAAGGCTACATGCATTCTATATGATTCTAATTGACATTCTGAGAGAGGTAAAACTATGGAGACAGTGGGAAGATGAGTTGTTTCCTGGCATAGAGAGGAGGGAAAAAACGGATGGATAGGCAGTGCTCAGAGGATTTTTAGGGCAGCGAAAATACTGTATTACTACGGGTGTGTGTGTGTGTGTGTGTGTGTGTGTGTAAAATACTGTATCACTACGGGGGTGTGTGTGTGTGTAAAATACTGTATCACTATGGAGGGGTGTGTGTGTGTGTGTGTGTGTGTGTGTGTGTGTGTGTTAGCTGCTTAGTCGTGTCCACTTTGCAACCCCATGGACTCTAGCCCTCCAGGTTCATCTGTCCATGGAATTCTCTAGGCAAGAATACTGGAGTGGGTTGCCATTCTCTTCTCCAAGGGATCAGAGAACCTTCCTGACCCAAGGTTCAGATCCAAGTCTGCTGCATTGCAAGCAGCTTCTTTACCATCTGAGCCACCGGGAAGCCCACATATCACGATACATATGTCTAAACCCACAGAATCATAAAAGCAAGAGTGAGACCTAATGTAAACTGTGGCTTTTGGTGATAATGTTGTGTTTGTGCCACTGTAGGCTCATTGATAACAGTCGTGCCCCTGTGATGTGGGATGTGGCAGTGGGAGAGGATGTTACCTGCAAAGAAATAGAGAACTCTTTACTTTTTTGCTTACTTTTATCATGAACCTAAAACTGCTCTAAAAGATAAAGTTTGTCAATTTCCTTCTTAAAAAAGTCATTGTGGAGCTAATTGGCTTTTCAGATATTTGCATCCCTATTTTGTGCTGTGCTGGGTAAGGCATTCTAAGAGGTCAGAGCACAGTGGAAAAGTTCAGAATCTAATGGACTCTTGAAAAAACAGCAGTTTTTGTTCTGGGTGTTGTGGGATTTCTGATTTCCAGACCTTTGTCATGCTTCCTGTCCCTTTTAGGACTAGTAACTTGGTTGGGTAATAAGTACATCCATATTTGACAAACTTCGATCCAGAGACTGAGATAGTCTAAGTGTTGTCCATCGTTGATGCTAGAAGACAGGCACTGAATAGAGCAATAAGTAAGCAGGGATTTGGTTTGCTGTCTGGAGAGGCTTCTTCCCTTTATTATTGTCCTATGCTCTGTTCATGTAAAGACTGCGACTAAAGACAATCGGAAAATTTTCAGGAATCTGAAAATTACTGGCTTGCGTTTCAAACCTGTTCTTTATCTGATAAAGTTGTGTGTTACGCATTCTTCGATTTCTTTTATTGTCAAAGATAATTATGCTCACTCATATTTGGGTTTTGTGCATACTTGGATTGTTTTAAATTGTACTTTTGTTGAAGGAGTATAGTCACATGGTTCAGAAATTAAAATGCTGTTTAAAATGTGCGTTGAGCAGTCTTTCTTCTACTCTGTCCTTGTCTTCCTTTCCTACAACTAACTTCTCAAGGTTACCACTCTACTTGTGTAACCTTCCAATGCTTTAAAAAAATGCCAGCCCTTGGTATGGTTGGTAAAGAGCATTGAAATTACTTATAAGCTCCTTAACTCCTCTTTCAAGGTTGGTGGCTACCTGGGAGACCACAAACAAAATAAAAAATAATAAATAACGTTTATTGAGAGCTTACAATATACTATGCCAAGTTTATAATAATATGACAAAGCGTTGCACACTTAGCATTCCCATTTTATAGATAAGAAAGTTGAGGCTTCAGAAACGTTAAGAAATTTAACCCATGTAAGTAGCAGATATCAATGGTAGGATTCAAAGCTAAGCAATTTTTAAAAAATCATAAGCATTTTTAAAATTAATGAGAAACTAGTTAATGGAATCCCGTATATCCGTCACTGAGATTCAGTAGTTGTTAAGAGTTTACATTTACATGATCAGTTCTTTTTCCTTTGTTTCTAAAGTATTGAAACGAGACCTGAATATACTGCTAGATTGCTTCTGTGGATCTCTGAGATATGCCCTTGTTTTGTTACGTAGTGACAGTGCCTTTTATTCATTCCTCCAGATGGTTAGAATGATAAAGAAAAGAAGCTGACCATATGACCTAGACCATCAATTCAGCCTACAGAAAACTCTTCATTTATTTATGAAAGGGTGGGATGATTTCTTAACCTCGTTTTACACAGTGGTGTGGTTTTTCACAAAGGCAGGAATGGCTGACCCACACTGAACTCAGATAAAGGATACAGAGGCCTGTGGCAACCAAAACTGTCCTAATAGTGAGCTGTGTGCCTCTCTGGTGAGCTTCATTCAAGCCAGCTTTTCTAAGAACTTACCATCTACATAAAAATATATATATATATTAATTCTTTAATGTTGAGAGCTAAATCAAGCTGTGAGTTTTAAATAGGTTGTGCATTGGTTTTTGATATATGGACTATTTCTGTTGACTCACGGCATGAAACTTAGACTTATCATTTTTTTTTAAGGTCTTTGATTTGCGTCAGTGTCATCGTCAGATGCAGCAGCAGGCAGCCACGGCGCAGGCTGCAGCAGCTGCCCAGGCAGCGGCCGTGGCTGGAAACATCCCGGGCCCAGGGTCAGTGGGTGGAATAGCCCCAGCCATCAGTAAGTATGCTTTTGATTGTTTTTGTCTTTCAAGTGTAGTAGTTGGTGCTTTATCTTGATTGACTCAGTTAATTAGTTACTTTAACCAGTAATAGAAAGTGAAGTTCTTTTTATTGGGATAATAACAGTTTTTAATTTATACCAAAAAAAACCCTGTTCGTCTTTAATAGTTGCCCTTTGTTTATGGCCCTGTGTTCATTCTTTTTGTATTAAAAAAGGGACTGTGGGATGAAGAAGAAAGGGGGTTGTTATTGTTATGTTGATCAGTCTCCCCTATTTTTGTTGATGCTGTTAATTCTTGCCTCACCAGCCAGGGTGGGTTGTAATCACCCGTGTGCTTTGCTTTATTCTAGAAGGAAAGCATATTTCAGTTTCAGAATTAGACGTCTCTCCAACTTTTTTAAGTGTACTAAGCATGGAGAGAAAACCAAGTGACAGTGGCGTTTGGATAACTTGTAGACTTTTTTTTAATTTTAGGGTAAAATTGAACTGTGTGCCAGGTTTCACACTGATGGGGAATTTTTTACTGCAGAGTTAAACTCCTGACTATAGACTTTTATGATGGAAACACGTGGCACCCATCTTCCACGTCTGAAGGCATAACTAGTGATTCATTCAACCCCTGTTCTTAACCTCTTCAGTGTGGTAAGCAAATCACACTGGCTAAGAAAACTGCAGTGGCCCTGCAGGTTTCTCTACAGTACATGCAAATTCCTCCCAGTAGCTTCATTGTAATATTGATGAATGCAGATTGACTATATGGCTGTATGTTCTGACTGGAGAATTAGATGCAGAGTCTCCGTTGTGACTTATGCTCAGGAGTTTACAATTTTGAGGAAGATAAGGCATACTCCTTTATAGAATTTGATTTTTTCTTTTGAATTTGGGCATCTAAACCATTAATTTGCTAGTTTTGATGTTACAAATATGCTTTTAGTGAAGAATCCAGAGCTGTCACTCAATTTCTCCTTTTCGTCTACTGCCCCCGCCCCCCCAATTGAGTAATCACATACTCTCTCTGCTACATTGTGAAACTGAGAGACAGACATCATCCGGCTCACCCCAGAAGTCCCCGTGGGACCAGGACCGTTTCCTGTCTCATTGTTGGTCGTGTTTTACCTTGACCTAGACAGTTTAGACGGAGAGTGAAGTTCTTAGAACCAGCGTGTAGACATGCACTGCCTCTTAAAAACAAGTTATTTCTTATCCCTGCACCTCCACTTCTAAAGAGAAAAAACAGATGGGGTGTTGGTGGATTGTGGTAATTTATAATCGATGGTAGCTAGAAGACCCATTGTCTTAACCAAAAGTTTCCAGTCCCTGTTGACAAAGTATAGATCTATACTTACTTTTTGGCACTTCGGCAGAGAAGTCTTGTGCTGGGGAGAATGCAATAAAGAAAGCTGGTCACCTTGTTAATGTAAGATTTAGGGGGGATGGGAAGGGGTCAGCCTATCCCGCTGACGTCTTCCAAATCTTTTCTGTTAGGTTTGTCAGCTGCTGCCGGAATTGGTGTGGATGACCTCCGTCGTTTATGCATACTCAGGATGAGTTTTGTGAAAGGCTGGGGACCTGATTACCCAAGACAAAGCATCAAGGAAACACCCTGTTGGATTGAGATTCACTTACACCGGGCCCTCCAGCTCCTTGATGAAGTCCTTCACACCATGCCTATTGCCGACCCACAGCCTTTAGACTGAGGTCTTTTAACTTAACGTTGGGGCCCTTACCATGATCAGGATGGTGGACTATAAGATGCAATCCTGTTTATAATCTGAAGATATATTTCACTTTTGTTCTGCTTTATCTTTTCATAAAGGGTTGGAAAATGTGTTTGCTGCCTTGCTCCTAGCAGACAGAAACTGGATTAAAACACTTTTCTTTTTCCTACTTAGAACTTTTCAGGCATGGCTCAGAGCTTGAAGATTGGGACAAATACATTCTTATTAAATCTTCACCAGTTATGTTTGAAGGAATCATTCCAATGCTGGAAAATTTAGCCCTTTGAAATGTTTTAGAGCCTTTTATATGCAGAACATCAATATGTGTGTTATTCTACAGAATAAATTTAATATTGCTGATTTTAAAGGCAGAGAAGTTCTCAAAGTTAATTCACCTATGTTACCTTGTGTGTGAGTTGTTACTGTTGAACATACTTTACTCCGAAATATTGTGCCATGTGGGTGAGTTAATTTTACCAAGAGCAACTTTACTCTGTGTTTAAAAAAGATAGTAGTGTATTATAACCTTTTATCCAAAATATTTTTTTTCAAGTTAAACTAGTGAAAATGATTTTAACTCAGATTGTCTTGCGACTCAATTTTTCTTTTGCCAAGGCAAAACACTAATCTGTGTATATTGAGAATTCCTTAAAATTATCAGACAAAGGAGTATCATTTAAAATTACATTTGTTGTTTTTGTTGGATAACTATTTATCAGTAAATATACTTTTGCCCTGTTAAACAGTAGACATATTCTGTATTTCTAGGCGCAGGGTTGGTTATTAAGGAGCCTAGAAGAGGAATTTCTTTCCTTCCTTAACTTAGGGGAAGATTTTATATTTTTTAAAACACTAAAAGCAGTGTCACTCCTCTAGTAGCTTCCCGTTCTGCACAGGTGGCAGTGCTAAGCTAAATAATGAGTATTTCGGAAACTGCTAAATTCTGTGTTAAATACTGTGCAGGATAATAGAAACATTACCATTCATTGATAGGTAGTTTGGATATTTTTGTACTTGATTTGATGTGTGACTTTCTTTTTTCGTATACTGTTTAAATCATGTATGTTATGACAGTGTTTAAAATTCAGTTTTTGTATCTTGGGGCAAGACTGCAAACTTTTTTATACCTTTTGGTTATTCTAAGCCCTTTGCCATCAATGATCATATCAATTGGCAGTGACTTTGTATAGAGAATTTAAGTAGAAAAGTTGCAAATGTATCGACTGTACCACAGACACAATATGTATGCTTTTTACTTAGCTAGTAGCATAAATAAAACTGAATCTCAACATGCAAAGTTGAATTCTAGGTTTGATTTTTAACTTTTTTTCTTTCTTTTGCACTTTTGAGTCCAACCTTAATGGTGAGACACCTTCTACTAAATGACAGGCAACAGCTAGTGCTATCGGGCAGCTTTGGTTTTCCTCTCCTGCTCTACTAGGACTCCCCGTGGACGTTATGTATCAAGTGTAGGGTTGGCTATTTTTTTCACTTTTATTTTACTGTAGCAAAGCTAGGCCTGATTGTCTGTAAGATAATAGGTTGTCTGCAGGATAAATAGTGTGAAATAAAATCAAAGATTATCTTTCAGGTGTTTTTGCTTTTTTTCATGGAGGACCTTTCTTAGTGTATTAAGATTATTTCAGGTGTGTTACAAGTTTGAGACATGAGAAATACGCATGATAGTCATCCTTATATCAGCTTAAATCAACAAGTCTTCTACTTCCTTGCTTAGGTCTTCTTAATAAGACCATCCTAGAAACCACTGAGTGTGCTTATTTCTGTGATTTAAACATATCTTGATCCAAGCTACATGTCTTTTGTTTTTTTAAAATAACATTTCTAACNGAAATACGCATGATAGTCATCCTTATATCAGCTTAAATCAACAAGTCTTCTACTTCCTTGCTTAGGTCTTCTTAATAAGACCATCCTAGAAACCACTGAGTGTGCTTATTTCTGTGATTTAAACATATCTTGATCCAAGCTACATGTCTTTTGTTTTTTTTAAATAACATTTCTAACAACTCATTTATACTCTTGAGTTCTTACAAACACTTCTGTTAAAGACCTAGTTCTAACCTGTAAAACTGGTGATTTTACGCTTTATTGGCAGATTTTCTGAAAAGGTATCTTCATTCTCTAGGAATTTTTGACTTTAGGTCTGTTTTACTGTGAATGAAGAGTAGGAGCGAGAGGAGAGAGTTTTAGAGTAACAGATTTTAAAAGCTGAGTTTATTTGATTAGAACTATAAGCATGCTATGATATAATACATTGCCTCCTTTTCTACTTTAAAGAAAGTTTGCGTGTTTAATCATCTGGGGGAAATATTGTGGAAAATATTTGCAAAGTAGTCTGTCTTTGAGGGCAGGCCACCCACCTTGGTTGCTTTTTGCAAAGAGCCATAAAAATCCTACAAGTACATAGAAGTACTTCTAGTTATTAATTGCTTTATATTTGTGCTTAGGTTCAGTCACATGCTTTTAAGAAAACATTTAGTATATTATAATCAGTTATTTCTGAGGGTCTTAGTTGTTGAACAGTACTTACATTTCTTAGAGGTAGTCATCTTTGATGAGTAAGACTAAAAGAACCACTAGGTTTAAGATTTTATGGCTGTTTTAAGAGTAGACTAGTTTCCACATTTCTTGGAATCTGATTGTTACGAGGATAGGGTTCTGGGTGGGTTTTCTCTAGGTAGTTCATATCTCAAAAATGCTCAGAATGTTGAATTTCAGTGAGAACTGAGTGAGAGTTGAACCCAGTATGTACCTTTATAATCCAGTATGAGGCCCATTCCACTTTTGCCTAGTGCCTTTCAGTGCATTATCAAAGGGAAATCCTTTAATCCAGAATGGTGTTGTTGCCTTTATTTTCCAGGGGGTAGGTTCTTTTGTGGGGTATAGACTTATCTCATTTTTTATAGTATACTACCCCTGTTATACAAAGATAATGATAGTAAGTCACTGCCATATAACCTTATTTTTCTAGAAGCATGGCTCATTTGTATTGACCTAACCACTAAATAGGTTGCCTATCCCATTCCTCTTGTAAACATTGTAGGTTTACAGTTTAGGTGACTTGGCTTAAGGAGAACCATACTCAAAATATCCAGATAAACTGAACACATATTAGTTGTGTTGCATTTCAAAGTCAAAAATCCTCTTTCATGAGGAAGGGTGTAGTGTAAAGAAGGGGTATTTGTGATAGAACATTTGATGGCAGAATAAAATGTCCTGTCTTCCAGATGATAAATATCTTATTTTAAAAGCTTAATTGCAGTTGTCTTCTTGACTATGCCCACCTAATGAAGGGAAATTTTGCATTTTTCCCATGGTGCTCCTTAAGTATCTGTGGATGTTAAAGAATGTATGGGGAAGTATTTCTGTTCTTGATTTGGTGTTAACTAGTTAGTAGTTACTAGCGATTATACAAAATCAGATTAGTTCTGAACCTTTTTGAGAGCCTTTTGGAAGGAACAGTGTTATTCTGAGTAAGGCAGAATCCTTTTTGTTGATAGTTTCTAAAGATTGTTTGCACCATCACTGAGTCATTTTACTGGCATTATATTTAATGACAGCAGATTGGGAAAATGAAGTGTTTAAGTTACCGGGGTAAACGAGTATATGAAAGTAGTTACCTGTAAAGTCAGTTAACAACTCCTCTGGATGGGCTTGGCTAAGACTTGCAGATGGAAGAAATGCTTTTTTTCCTCCCTAAAGGCAGGACCCTTCTTGTTGCAGATAGCTATCTGTAAAATAATTGCCTAAACCTTCCTTTGCAAGATGATAGAAAATGGGATATGAGAACCTTGTGTGCAACCTTTCCATTTTTTTCCTCAGACAACTAGATAATTTCTTTTCTCCTAAGATATGTTAGGAAGGACATAAAAAAGCTGGTGACCTTATTCATAGCATCCTCAGCCCAGCCTCGTCCCTAAGCACTTGCCCCAGTGTTGCTAGTGTTTATCTTACTCTTCTGCTGTTACCACAAAATGGGAATTTTTGCATAATCCAAATTTACCTTATTTAAGCAGTAAGACTTTTTTTACTGTGCTCATTTTCTGGGGTGGAATTATTTGATATGTGTATCAGAGAACGTATTGGATACGGTGTTTCTCTTGTGCCTGCCTCCTGGCTTGTAGACTCGAGGGGCTGCTCACACGTGTGGGACAGCTTTACCTTCACTAAATGGTCACAGGCTGCTGTGGTTTGGAATGTTTGGTTTTGTTATACACAGACCCCTTCCTCCCCCTATTAATGACAGCAGCCACTTCCTGTGTATTGTCAGTATACCTCCCCTTTCTTCCTTCTCCCCTTTCTGATTGATTTTCCTGACTGCTTAGGCAAGAAAACCGGATAACCATACTTACTGGAACTTTCTTTAAAACATGGGCAAACTGGGACAGGACCCAAGAAACTTTCCTGTAAAGTATTAGAAAGAACTTTAGGGCTTTGGCATTTGATATCAGTTTGACTACTGAGTGTGCTTCCTGATCCTTGCTCAGTTTCAGGTAGTTGAGAATAGAGAGAAGTGAGTCATATTCATAGATTTTTTTTCCCCCTTGAAAGGTTTTGTTGCTTCCACTTGAGTGCTGCTCAAAACAAAAACTGGGGTTACAAGTGTTGGTTGTTTATGAAATGAGCATCAATAGTCAAAGGCAGCATCACTGCCTAGAAGACACCAGTAAAAAAAAGAAAAAAAAAAACAGCAAAAAACGAAAGCTTGGAAAATGAGAGGGTTATTTTTGTTTTGTTTTGGTGTCCCTTTTTGAGTCCTATCTTCTGGCCTTCCTCCTCGTAGATATTTTTGACCTTTAGGTGCCTTTATGAGAATTGAGGGTCTGATAACCTGCCCCAAGGAGTAGCTAAAGATTGCTGATGTTTTCAGGGATTTTAACATCAGCCTTGAATGAGTGAATGAACCTTTTTTCTTCCCCTTTCATCATTTTTTTTTTTTTTTTTTTAATGTAGGAAGAACTAAGCAGAAAACTGGTGAAGACAATCATTTCTCTCTACTGATGTGGATAATTTTCAGTTTATCTCAGATGCTTTCTCAAATAGGTCTCAGAACCAGTGTTCTTGCTCAGCCTGAAACTGGTGGCTCTGGGCTGGGGCCAGAAGCTGCACCCTCTAGTTTGCGCTCTGCCACCGAAACTTGATGTATATGACCTTGGGCAAGTCATTTCCCTTCTTTAGGCCTCAGTTGCCTCATCTGTAAAATGAGGGAGTTGGACTAGATGAGTTCTTCCAGCTCTGAAGTTTAAGTGACCTTGCCTACCTTGCAGCAGTTTGGGAGTTCTTCCTTACTTTGGTCTGCTGTTTGAGGGGGCTTTTTACTTATTTCCATGTTATTCAAATGAGACTAGGCTTGATATTTTATTACTGTTCTGTGGACAAGAAGTTACATAATATGTCCTTAAGACTTAAATTCAACCAAAGGCCTAGCACCACCTTGGAGGCTGCAATAAATACTTAAAAAAAAGGGGGGGGGGGAGAAAAGCCTTCATTTTATTTTCCCATCATCTGTTTTCATCGTTTATTAAGGCTTCTTTTGAGTCATGATATTTTTACCTTTTGGGTATGTGTGTGACACCATCATCTTAAGTGCTGTGTGCTGGTAAAATTTTTTAAAACTAAAATGAGTGGAAAACTTACTGTAAATGCCTGGTGATATTAGAGGTCATTGCGTTGGGTCTTTGGTTTCTTAACTCTTCTCAAAATAGGGAAATTCTCTTGAACTGTATCAATTAAAATGGTTTATATGACTCAAGAAAACAGTACCAGTGGATGATTATTCACTTAATTTTTGGCTCTTGTTAGGTCCATTCTGATCAGAAAACTTGGCTGGAGCATTCCTTTCAGAGTTCTCTTCCAGCCCATCCTTGGATTAGTATAATTAATGGACTTGGCTTTTTCAAGGATCAAGCCTTCTTTGGGGGTGGGTCAAGGGTAGGGGATTGGGGAGTCCTGGTAGAGGCCAGCTCAGTGGTAGCTGGAAAGGAAGGGATGAAACCAGCTGCTGTTGCTATGGCTGCTTGTCATTGATAGAAGGACTCAGGGCTTGGATTGGTTAAAAGGCTAAACATGGATTCAACAAACTTCTTCCAAGTATTGGGTTCTGGCCAGTGCCTTGGACGTGTGCTTTAAGGGAAAAGTGTGAAAGCTTCAATGATGAAAACCTGGTGGGCTGCAGAACCATTTGGAAGAGGTGACTAGGGGCTGGGGACAGATTTGGTGGCAGTATCTGCCAGCTCTGGCTTCTCTCCTGAAGTCAGAGGAGCTGTGCCGTAACTCAAGGGACGAGCCACACTTAGCTTCTGCTTTGGGGAAAATTGGTCCGCTAAGGGATCGGGTAGGTCCTTTGTGGCTTTCTGTATGCTTTTTCCTGGTTGAAGTCTGTGGCTAAAAAAAATGCAGTTGAACCTTTCCTGAGAACTCTGTAAAAAGTATGTTTTTGATTAAAAGAGAAAGCCAATTAAATCATTATGTGCTCATTCTTTTCCTTAAGCTTGTGGGTGTTTTAGATCTAAAAATAATTCCTAATCACTGAGTGAATTCTCAGACTTGAGGATAACATTTTCCTTTATTGTTTTGTGACCATTGAAATGGAAACTGAAGCATTACAAATAAGACCATGGGAGAAGAAGCCCCGTTCTTACTTCTAAAAGGAGAGAGTGAAGTGGTGGTTGAAGAGGTGGCTGCTGGGGAATTAGAACCAAGAGGCTTAAAGTGAAAGTGAAAGTCGCTCAGCCATGTCTGACTCTTTGTGACCGACCCCATGGGCTATAGTCCATGGAATTCTCCAGGCCAGAATACTGGAGTGGGTAGCCTTTCCCTTCTCCAGGGGATCTTCCCAGCTCAGGGATTGAACCCAGGTCTCCTGCGTCACAGGTGGATTTTTTCCTGCTGAGCCACAAGGGAAGCCCAAGACGCTTAAAGGAGAGACGGAAATCGGGAATCCTATCATTGCCTGTCTAAAGGCAAGGAAAGCTATTCCCCTCTAGGTGCCTCCTCTATGAAATGAAGGGTCCACGTGGGGCAGGGAGTGGTCAGGTCAGGTGATTCTTTGGCAATGACTTGTACACAAAAAAAAGTATGACCAAATCAGGATTTTCTTTCTGATCTTGCTGATGTAAGTTCTAGAGATGTTTATCAGGATGAGAGACTTGTCCTCACCTGAGCTAAAGTTTACAGTATTTTAAGCCAGAACTTGAAGAGGGTTGTCAGTTGGCATTCTCTTGATGGCAAGAAAAACCTTTCTTTGTGGAACACTTCAGGAGAAAGGGTAGTTATATGTATCCATCTCTTTCTGCCCTGTGCTCTTGACCCTTGACTCTTTGCGCTTTATTCCATCTCCTGCCTTACCACGGCTCCCCCAAAATGACAGCCTGAAAAGTCCCAGCTCCTCTCCAAGCCTTTGCACGCCATCTTCTGTGATGAATTGTGGTCTTCTTCACCCCTCAGCCCTTTCTGTTTGAAATGAGCAGTCCTTTTTGTTCCGGCTCTGCTGTGGGGATGGCATTTTGATGTAGTCCTTTTGGGCCATTGCTTGGGCTCAGATGGACAGAATGGGTTCAGGAAATTTTCATCGGCAGATCTACCCTAAAAGAATGGCAAAGGAGTTTCTTTAAACAGGAAATTATAAAAGAAGAAATTTAAAATATGGTAAGCAAAAAATACAGTAAGGAGAAATGTGTAAATCTTATCTTGAGTTTTCTAAGTTATGTTTGATAGTTGAAGCAGAATTGTAGCACTACCTAAGGTGATTCTAAATGTATACAGAGTGAATATTTAAAACTGCTGAGAAAACAAAACAGACGAACTCAGTACTATAGGTAAATCAAGATGGAACTCTAAAGTATGTTCAAGTAACTCACAATGAGGTGGGTGGGGGGCGGTCAGGTGGAATGAAACAAGCAAAAACAGAACAAAGAGAAATATTTTTTAAAAAATCAGACTTGGGCTCTAACATATTAATAAATGGTCTAAATATACCAATTAAAAGGCAGATATTAGTAGCATCTTTTAAGAAATGACCAAACTATGTACTATCTACAAGAAACTTCAAATATAATAGTGTCTGAAACAAAATCTGAAAGAAAGTTTATAGGAAAATACATATTAGGTAAACAAAAGCAGCAATGGCTATGTTAATATCAGATAAAGGATATATCATAGCAAAGAAAAATACCAGCAATAGGGACATTATATAATGATAAAAAGTTTGATTCATCAAGACAGTTAATCCTAAATGTGAGGAAAATATGGGAAGCAAATTTTAAAGAATTGAATGGAGAAATACAGCCACTACCATAGTTGGGGACTTCAACACAGCTTTTTAAACAACTGATAGAACAACCAAACATAGAATCACCGAGAATATGGAAGAAGTGAACACCACCAACAACCAATATGATTTATAGAACAAGTCGTCCAACAACATAGTATCCAAATATACTATTTTGCTTTTTTAATGCAAACAAAACATAGACAAACCATATCCTGGATAGACTCAAAGCCCAACAAAAATTAAATCATGAATGTTCTCCAACCACAAGGGAATCAAACTGGAAATAAATAGTAGAAAGATAACAGAAAAATCTCCAAGCACTNACATAGTATCCAAATATACTATTTTGCTTTTTTAATGCAAACAAAACATAGACAAACCATATCCTGGATAGACTCAAAGCCCAACAAAAATTAAATCATGAATGTTCTCCAACCACAAGGGAATCAAACTGGAAATAAATAGTAGAAAGATAACAGAAAAATCTCCAAGCACTTATAAACTAAACAAAATATTTCTAAACCATGGGATTAAGAGGAAGTCCCGAGGGAAGTTAAAAATAATGCACTGAACTGAACAAAACAGTGGTTGTCTGCGGTGGCCTTACAAATAGCTGAGAAAACAGAAGCAAAAGGCAAAGGAGAAAGGGAAAAATATACCCAACTGAGTGCAGAGTTCCAGAGAATAGCAAGGAGAAATAGGAAAGCCTTCATAAGTGAACAGTGCATAGAAGTAGAGAGGAAACAATAAAATAGGAAAGACTGTAGATGGCTTCAGGAAAACTGGAGATACCAAGGAAACATTTCATGCAAAGATGAGCACAACAAAGGACAGAAACAGCAAAGACCTAACAGAAGCAGAAGAGATTACGAAGAGGTGGCAAGGATACACAGAACTGTACAAAAAAGATCTTAATGACCCAGGTAACCACGATGGTGTGGTCACTCACCTAGCGTGTCCAGCCAGACATGCTGGAGTGTGAAGTCAAGAGGGCCTTAGGCAGCATTATTATGAACAGAGTTAGTGGAGGTGATGAAATTCCAGCTGAGCTATTTCAAATCCAGAAGATGATACTATTGAAGTGCTACTCTCAATATGCCAGCAAATTTGGAAAACTCAGCTGTGGTCACAGGACTGGAAAAGGTCAGTTTTCATGCCAATCCCAAAGAAAGGCAATGCCAAAGAATGCTCAAACTACCGTCCAATTGTGCTCATTTCACATGTCAACAAGGTAATGCTCAAAATCCATTAAGCTAGGCTTGAGAAATTCCAGATGTCCAAGCTGGATTTAGAAAAGGCAGAGAATCCAGAGATCAAATCGCCAACATCCACTGGATCATAAAGAAAGCAAGGGAATTCCAAAAATCCATCTACTTCTACTTTGTTGACTGTGTGAAAGTCTGACTATGTTGGATCACAACAAATTGTGGAAATTTTTTAAAGAGATGGGAATACCAGACCACCTTACTTGTCTCCTGAGAAACCTGTGTGCAGGTCAAGAGATAACAGAACCAAATATGAAACAACAGACTAGTTCAAAATTGGGAAAGGAGTATGTAAAAGCTGTATTGTCACCCTGCTTACTTACCTTCTATGCAGAATATATTATGCAAAATGCCAGGCTGGATGAATCACAAGCTGGAATCAAGATTGCTGGAAGAAATACCAACCTCAGATATTCGGGTGGTACCAGTCTAATGGCAGAAAGCAAAGAGGAACTAAAAGAACCTCTTGATGAGGGTGAAAGAGGAGAGTGAAAAAACTGGCTTAAAACTCAACATTCAAAAAACTAAGGTCATTGCATCCGGTCCCATCACTTCATGGGAAATAGAAGGGAAAAAGTAGAAGCAGTGACAGATTTTCTTTTCTTCGGCTCAAAAATCACTGTGGATGGTGACTGCAGCCATGAAGTTAAAAGATGCTTGTTCTTTGGAAGAAAAGCTATTGCAAACCCAGACAACCCATTAAGAGACATTGCCAACAAAGGTCCATCTAGTCAAAGCTGTGGTTTCTTCAGTGGTCATGTATGGATGTGAGAGTGGGACTATAAAGAAAGCTGAGTGCTGAAGAATTGATGCTTTGAACTGTGTTGTTGGAGAAGACCCTTGAGAGTCCTTTGGACAGCAAGGAGATGAAACCAGGCAATCCTAAAGGAAGTCAGTCCTGAATATTCATTGGAAGGACTGAAGCTGAAGCTCCAATACTTTGTCCATCTCATGTGAAGAACCGACTCATTGGAAAAGACCCTGATGCTGGGAAAGATGGAAGGCAGGAGGAGAAGGGGACGACAGAGGATGAGATGGTTGGATGGCATCACCAACTCAATGGACATGAGTTTGAGCAAGCTCTGGGAGATGGTGAAGGACAGGGAAACCTGGTGTGCTGCAGTCCATGGGGTTGCAGAGAGCTGGACACGACTTAGTGATGCACCAGCCACACTGAACTGAATGAGAAATGAAACTAGAGTGTTTATATCTGTAGGATTCAGCTAACGCAGTACTGAAGGGGAAATTTATAGCACTAAATGCAAACATTAGAGAAGAAGAGGAAAAAAATCTCAATACTCTAAAGCTTCCACATCCAACACCTAGAAAAACTCAAAGCAAGCAGGGGAAGAAAATAAAGCTGGAGCAGGAATCAATAAAATGGAAGCAAAACCAACAGAGAAAAATCAATGAAACAAAAGCTGATTTTTTGGAAAAGTCAGTAAAATAAAAAAGCCTGACAAGACTGACAGAAAACATCAGCAAGACTGACAAAAAAAGAAAAGACACAAATTACCAATATAGGGACTTGTTGTTCAATCCCTCAGTCGTGTCCGACTCTTTTCAACCCCATGGACTGCGTCACGCCGGGCTTCCCTGTCCTTCACCATCTCCTGGGGTTTGCTCAAACTCATGTCCATTGAGTTGGTGATGCCATCCAACCATCTCGTCCTCTGTCTTCCTCTTCTCCTGCCTTCAATCTTTCCCAGCATCAGGGTCTTTTCCAATGAGTCGGTTCTTCACATGAGATGGCCAAAGTATTAGAGCCTCAGCATCAGTCCTTCCAATGAATACTCAGGTTGATTTCCTTTAGGATTGACTGGTTTCATCTCCTTGCTGTCCAAGGGAGTCTTAAGAGTCTTCTCCAACACCGCAGTTCGAAAGCTCTTTTTTAGGGAATAAAATGGGATATTACTGCAGCCGCTATAGACATCAAAAGGATAACAAGTGAATACTACAAACAACTTTCCACTTGTAAGTTTGACAACTTGGATGAAAGTGACCAGTTTGCTGAAGTCACAAATTATTAGAACTCACCCAATATGAGATAGGTTATTTGACAGCTATTAAGGAAATAAGATTAATTTTAAAATCCCTGAAAAGAAATCTCTAATCCCCAGAGTTTCACTGAAGATTCTACTACAGAAGCATTAATACCAATTGCACAATCTTATCCAGAAAATAGAAGAGAACACTTTCTAATTCATCTTATGAAGCAAATATTACCCTGATACAAAACCAAAGACAATACCAAAAGAAAAAGAAAATAATAGACCAGTAACGACTGAGCGACTTCACTTTCACTTCTCACTTTCATGCATAGAAGGAACTGGCAACCCACTCCAGTGTTCTTGCCTGGAGACTCCCAAGGATGGGGGAGCCTGGTGGGCTGCCATCTATGGGGTTGCACAGAGTCGGACATGACTCAAGCGACTTAGCAGCAGCAGCAGCAACCCTCATGAATAGATATGCAGTAACCCTTAACAAAATATTAGCAAATAGAATTCAGAAATATACAAAAAATTATACATAACTACGTAGAATTTCCTAGGAATTCCAGGCTGGTTCAGTATTTGAAAGTCAGTCTAACTACCACATTATCAGACTAAAGAAGAAAAACAAATTCATCATTCTAGCAATTGATGCGGACAAAGCATGTGACAAAATCCTACACCCGTTCACAATGAATTCAGAAAGTAAGCATAGAGGGGAAATCCCTCAATATAAAAGCACATCTACAGAAAACCTGCAGCTGACAATATTTAATGGTGAGAAAATGAGTGCTTTCCATCTTAGATCAGGAGCAAGTCAAGGAAAGTTTTTGCCAGTGTAATAAAGCAAAAAAAGAAGATGAAGGGCATACAGATTGGAAAAGTGAAAGTGAAAGTCACTCAGTCGTGTCCGACTCTGTGACCCCATGGACTATACAGTCCATGAAATGTGGAGTGGGTAGCCTTTCCCTTCTCCAGGAGATCTTCCCAACCCAGGGATTGAACCTAGGTCTCCCGCATTGCAGGCAGTTTCTTACCACCTGAGCCACCAGAGAAGTTCAAGTATACTGGAGTGGGTAGCCTACCCCTTTTCCAGCAGATCTTCCCGACCCAGGAATCGAACGGGGGTCTCCGGCATTGCAGGCGGATTCTGTACCAACTGAGCTATCAGGGAAGCTCTACAGACTGGAAATGAGGGAGTAAAACAGTCCCCATATGTAAATGACATGACTGTCTATGTAGAGATTTCCAGGGGATGTATTTAAAACCTCAGAACTAATAAGTGAGTCCAGTGAGGTCACTGAATATAAGACTTATGTACAAAAGTCAACTGCAGTTTTATCATAAACAATGAACATGTTGACATTGAATTTAAAATACAATACTATTTATAATCAGTTGAAAAAGAAACATAAACTCTAACAAAACATGTAAAGGACTTGCATGCTGAAAGCTACAAATGCTGATGAAATAAATTGAAGAACATCTAAATATTAATAAATGGAGAAACATGCTGTGTGTTCATGGATTGGAACGTTGTACATAGTAAACATGTCAGTTCTCCCTAGAGTGGTACAGATTTAATACACATCCTGTCAAAATCCAAGCAAGATTGTTTTTTGTATATATAGACAAGATTATTCTAAAATGTACATGGGAAGGCAAACAGAAGGTAAGACAGTTTTGACAAAGAAGTAGAAAGAGTTAGTTTACTCAAATCAAGATAATATAGCATGTATGTGTGTGTGTGTGTGTGTGTATGTATGTATGTATACATATATATATATATAGAGAGAGAGAGAGGGCTTTCCTGGTGGCTCAAATGGTAAGAATCTGCCTGCAATACAGGAGCCCTAGGTTCATCTCTGGGTTGGGAAGATCCCCTATAGAAGGAAATGGCCACCCACTCTAGTAGTGTTGCCTGAAGAATTTCCATGGACAGAGGAGCCTGTCAGGCTACAGGCTGTGGGGTCACAAAGAGTCGGACATGATTAGTGTAATCGAGACTGTAGTATTGGAGGACAGACACACAAATCAATATGATGGATGGGGATTTCCAGGTGGCGCTAGCGGTAAAGAACCTGCCTGTCAATGCAGGTGGATGTAAGAGACACGAGTTCGGTCCCTAGGTCAGAAAGATCCCTGGAGGAGGGCATGGCAACCCTCTGCAGGCAAGTGTTCTTGCCTGGAGAATCCCATGGACAGAGGAGCCTGGTGGGCAGCAGTCCACAGGGTTGCACAGAGTTGGACATGACTGAAGTAACATAGTACGCTTGCAAAGAACCCAGAAATAAACCCACAGAAATAGGCACAACTGACTTTTGATGAAGGTGCAAAAGCCACTCAATGGAGAAACGGTAGTTTTTTCAGCACGTGGTGATGGAGAAGTTTGATACACACAAAGAGAGAAAATTTGACTTAAGTTTTACCCTTTATGCAGATTAAGATGAACCATAGACTTACATGTGGAACCTTAAATTATAGAACTTTTAGGGAAAAAAATTTAAGATTTAAGATTAAGCAAGAAGTTCTTGAATCCTAAAGTGATTTTTTTTTTTTCCCTAAAAGAAGTTCTTAGACTTGGCATCAAAATCAAGATCCATAAGTGGAAAATTTGATACATTTGATTCTGTCAAAATTAAAAAATATATGCTCTGTGAAAGACCCTGTTAAGAGAATGAAATGACAATATCTAGAATAGATAAAGAAGTCTCAAAACAGTAAAAAAAAAAAAAACAAAACAAAAAAAACCCCACAAATAATCCCATTAGAAAATGGGCATAAGACAGGAAGAGACATTTCACTAAAGAATGCCACTAAAGGTGGCATTTACCAATCTAGATAGCATATTCAAAAGCAGAGATATTACTTTGCCGACAAAGGTCCGTCTAGTCAAGGCGATGGTTTTTCCAGTAGTCATGTATGGATGTGAGAGTTGGACTGTGAAGAAGGCTGAGCACCAAAGAATTGATGCTTTTGAACTGTGGTGTTGGAGAAGACTCTTGAGAGGCCCTTGGACTGCAAGGAGATCCAACCAGTCCATTCTGAAGGAGATCGGCCCTGGGATTTCTTTGGAAGGAATGATGCTGAAGCTGAAGCTCCAGTCCTTTGGCCACCTCATGCGAAGAGTTGACTCACTGGAAAAGACTCTGATGCTGGGAGGGATTGGGAGCAGGAGGAGAAGGTGACGACAGGATGAGATGGCTGGATGACATCACTGACTCGATGGGTGTGAGTCTGAGTGAACTCCGGGAGTTGGTGATTGACAGGGTGGCCTGGCGTGGTGCGATTCATGGGGTCGCAAGGAGTCGGATACGACTGAGCGACTGAACTGAACTGAACTGAACATGAAAACATATTCAGTGTCACTAGATCTAAATTAAAATCACAATGAGACATCGTTATATACCTGTAATGGGTAAAATAAAAAAAAAAACAGTGACATCATATGCTAAGGGAATGCCGAGAATGGCCACGCATACATTGCTGGTGGGGATGTAAAATGATACGGCTGGCTCTGAAAAACACTTGGGCAGTTTCTTAAGTAAACAAAAAATATGCAATGATCACCAACTGCACTCTTGGGGATTTATGTCAGAGAACTGAAAACTTACAGTCACACACAAAACCTGTCATACCTGAGTATTTATAGCAGCTTTATTTGTAATAGATGAAAACTGGAAACAACCCAGATGTCCTTCAACAGACGAATAGGTTAAATAAACTGGGATATAGCTATATTATGGAATACTGTGCGTGCGTGCTAAGTCGCTTCAATTGTGTCCAAGCCTGTGCGATCTTATGGACTGTAGCCTTCTAGGCTCCTCTGTCCATGGGATTTTCTAGGCGTGAATACTGGAGTGTGTTGCCGTGTCCTCCTCCAGGGAGGTTTTTCCGCCCCAGGGACTGAACACACACCTCTTAAGTCTCCTGCAGTGGCAGGTGGGTTCTTTACCACTAGCGCCACCTGGGAAGCCCCAACTCAGCCATAAAAGGGAGCAAACAGTTGATACATGCACGTCTGGCTGAATCTCCAGAGCATGCTGCTGAATGAAAAAAGACAACTCCCCCAAATTACAAATTATTCCAATTGTAGAACATTTCTGAAATGACAAAATTACAGAAATGGAGAGCAAAGGAGTGGTTTCCAGAGGCCAAGGTGGGAGGTTGTAGAGATGGAAATGCGTACCTTGACTGTACAGTGGATCTTGAACAACCCGGGAGTGAGGGGTGACGATCCTTGAGCAGTGGAAGATTCGGGTATCACATTATAGTTCCCCTGGGTTCCACATCTGCGGGTTCAATCAATTGCATGTAAGTGGACCAGCACAGGTCAACCTGTGCTGATCAACGGTTAGCTGTATTAATGTGGACAACTTGGTGTGGAATTGCTGTATCATTTAGCAAGATGTACTGTTGGGGAATCTCTCCAGGAGTCAAGAGCACACTGTCCAGTGCCTGCGACTTGTGTGTCCCAAGAACACACACCTTAGAACTTTGCAGACATCCCATTTGCTATAGTGCGTGTGTGCTAAGTTGCTTCAGTCATGTCCGACTCTTTGCACTCCGATGGACTGTCCCACGCTCCTCCGTCCATGGGACTTGGCAGGCAAGAATACTGGAGTGGGTTGCCACTTCCTTCTCCCAGGGTTTGNGAAGTACTTAACAGAGCGCCCGCTGCCAGAAGGTGTTGCTGGAGCTTAGCCATCACCATCACCATCTCCATCATCAGAGCCTTAACGCAAAGCCTGTGTCTGGGGGCTGCCCCTTACCATTGAAATGCGCGGCTCTATCAACGTACCCGTGGGAGGTGGGCTGGTGGAGGTCGTCATTCGGCCCCGGGGGGCCCCGTCCTCCCCCGCGCATGCCCTGACATTTCGGGGGGTAACCCGGGCTGACCCTGCTCCGGCCTCAGCGGGGCTCACAGTGCGGGGAGACAAAATTTCGGGTCTGCAGAAGCCAGGCGACGACGTGGGGCCGAGGACACTGCGGTCCCCCCGGGAGGCTTTCCATCAGTCCCGCGCCGCGTGCCCAGAACGGCCACCAGGAGCCGCGCGCACCAGGAGGCCGGCAGGTGGCCGGGGACAGGCGTCCCGGGGGAGGGCAGGCGTCCCGGTGCGGTGAGTCCTGGCCCACGGGCCGTCCGGACCGGGCCCGGGAGGGGCGCGCGTCCGCGGGGAAGGCGGGGCCGAGGCGGGCCGGCGCCGCGGGGGCCCGAGGCCGGAAGGCCGCCTCCCTCGGTCACCGCCAGGGGCCGCCATCGCCCCGCGCAGCGCCCCGCGCGGGGCCCGCTCCTCCCGGCTCCTCCCGGGCGGAGCGCGGGGTCCCAGTCCCGAGCCGCTCGCCCCGTACGCGAGCCCGACGGCGTAGCCGGGAACCGGTCTAACCCCGGCGCGCCCGCCCCTCGGTTTCAGGTATTAGGAATCTTTAATTCGATGGCGCAGGGGCTCCGGGAGCCAGAGTGGGATGGCTCTCGTTTTCCTCCGCCGGAGCCTCGATCTTTCTGGGCTTGCTCGGACCAGGCCCTGGTTCGCTGGGAAGCTGCGGTCTGAGCGCGCAGGGCACGGGCCACCTTGGAGGTCGGAGCCCCTTCCCTTCCCCGGTCTCTTCCCGAATGGAGCCCACCCCCCACCATCCCCCGTGGTGATGGCTTGCTGGACTCTCGGACATCGTAGGGAAAGTTGGCATTCATCGGCACCCCCCAAAACGCTCCCGTTACTGAAAGGTTAGGGACCCGCCCCTCCCCCTCTCCAAGCCCAGGGAGCCAAAGAGGAAATTCTAGGGCCAGGCCTCAGAGGCAAGAACATAACAGCAACAGTAATAATAGTAATAGCTAATGACACTGAGTCAGCACTTACTATGCGCCAGGCAAAGTTCTGAGCTCCTTACCTGCAGTTACTCGTTTCATCCTGACAAGCATTTTCCGAGGGAATATCATCACTGGTTTACAGATGGGGAAAGTGAGGCCCACAATCTTCAATCTCTCTGGGTCTCAGTTTCCTGAAACTTAAACACTTGGTGAAAGAAAGTGGCTCACCAGGCTAGTCATCAATTATTTTTACTGAAATAGCAGCCAATTCATGGTAAGTGGCGTAGAGTAGGGGTGAGACCAGAAGAATGTATTTTCTGGATGCGCCGCTGGGGGACAATGGGGCTAGAAAAATTGCTGATGGACCTAGAGGAGAAGTGGCTTGGAAATGAGCCACCCCTAATTTTTCTCTTAAGGCTACCCCTTGGTGGAAAAGGCAGGCAAGGCCACCACCTTGACAAGGTTCCTTGGAGGTCAGCCCTAGAAGGGATGTTGATGGAAGTAACCAGCTTTGCCTCGAGTGTGAGAGCCTCCCGGTGTGGGCAAAGGGCAGGCTGACATGAAGCTGGAGGGGACGGTCACTGAGTCACCGTGCTGACCGATGGCCCATTGAGAGGGAGCAGCTACGGACAACCAGCTCAGGGCTGAACGGAGGACTGTGGCCCTTATTTGTGGCATGTGAACCAGGTGGCAGAGGCCATGTCCCTGCGGAGGTGGAACTGGACGGGGTGGTAAGCAGCGGCTTGAAGCTCCACAGCCGTCCCAGAGCTGCTAACGCTGCCAGAAGCTCCAGCCCTGGAGGCGGCACAAGGCTGGGTCCCAATTTTGCCCCCCTTTGAACCTAGAAATTCTTCCTGGTGCTGAGACAAGGCTTGCCTCCCAGAAACTGCCTCGCAGACCCAGAGCCCTGCTTTCCCAGAGAGGGCGTCTAGTGCCCCAGGAGGGATGAGCTCATCGGATGCCTTCTAGGGCGCGGCTGGGGGGACCCCGGGACAGCCGGAGAGGGGAGCTGGACCTGGTTCAGAGTTGCCTCTGTAGTTAGAGCTCAAACCCTCCCCAGCTCCTGCCTTGGGTGTGGCCGTGGGAGCACTGTTGCGGGAGTCCTCACACCCCCAGCAAAGAGCTGTTGGGTCCACTTGTTGAAAACGATTGAGGGCAGAAGGAGAAGAGAGTGTCAGAGGGTGAGATGGCTGGATGGCATCACAGATGCAATGGACATGAACTTGGACAAACTTCGGGAGGTGGTGAGGGAGGGCTGGTACCCTGCAGTCCATGGGCTCGCAAAGAGTTGGACACAACTGGACGACTAAACAACAACCACCACTTGCCCTTGAGACTGACGTATCCCTGTGGTAGGATGAAGGGACATTCAAGGCTGTTGTTACAGAAGAGCCGGCCCCCTGATATGATTGCCAGCTCCAGGGCACAGGGGTCCCATCTCATGCTGCTGCCCTAATGCTTGGGGAATCTCTACTCAGACCACCTGCTATGGTTCTCACCCACCACGTGTTGGCTTCAGCTTCTGCCCAAAGAAGCTGCCTTGTTTGGGGCTGGTTCCCACCCTCGAAACTAGTCATCAACCGTGCAGTCTCCAGCACTGGGTGGTATTTGAAAATGTTTATTTAGTAACCTAGTAGAAAGAGCGTGAGCTTTGAAGTCAGGNGACCACCTGCTATGGTTCTCACCCACCACGTGTTGGCTTCAGCTTCTGCCCAAAGAAGCTGCCTTGTTTGGGGCTGGTTCCCACCCTCGAAAGTAGTCATCAACCGTGCAGTCTCCAGCACTGGGTGGTATTTGAAAATGTTTATTTAGTAACCTAGTAGAAAGAGCGTGAGCTTTGAAGTCAGGTGTGATTGTAATCTCACTGTTTATCAGCTAGAATATCAGAGCAAGTTTCCTCACCTATAAATAGTGGCGGTGGTGATGGGGGGTGGAATGAAAACTGTCTAATGGAATGTTGAGAAGATGAAATGAACACCTACGGTGGGATTTTGCAAACAGGAGATGGGGGCAATCCAGGTGTCCGAGTCTTCAGGGGCGGTGTCTCCCACAGGATTTCAGATTCTGCCCCCTAACAGCACCTTCCCCTGCAGGGCTTTTGGTCTTGGAAACACTCTGGGATGCCCCATTGCCGCAGGCCTCCGCCTGACCTGGTTCCAGAACAAAGGCCCTCAGCTGTATGGGATTTACACAGGGGGCCACGTGGGAGGCAATTTAGAGAGAGAAGATTTTAAAGTAATGGCAGCTCATATAGTTGATGGAAATCTAAAAAAAGTCAGACAGTTAAGTCTGGGGAGGAAAAGACTAGGAAGAACTGAAGAGAGAGACTGAGAGATCAAGCCAGACACAGGAGCATTTCCTGTGAATCGAAGCATCGAGNCAATTTAGAGAGAGAAGATTTTAAAGTAATGGCAGCTCATATAGTTGATGGAAATCTAAAAAAAGTCAGACAATTAAGTCTGGAGAGGAAAAGACTAGGAAGAACTGAAGAAAGAGACTGAGAGATCAAGCCAGACACAGGAGCATTTCCTGTGAATCGAAGCTTCGAGGAGGGGGTCAGGGCGCTCAGCAGTGGTCCTCAGCAAGAGCTCTGCAGCCAGACTGCTTGGATCTCATCCCAGCTTTTTTTTTTTTAAATATGTATTTTGATGTGGACCATTTTTTTAAGGTGAAGTCTTTTAACCCCTGGACCACCAGTGCGTGCGTGCTGAGTCACTTCCATCCTGTCTGACTCTGCAACCCTATGGACTGTAGCCCCCACCAAGCTACAGTCAAGAATACTAGAGCGGGTTGCTGTGCCCGCCTCCAGGGGATTTTCCCCATGCGGGGATAGAACCTACCTCTCTTATGTCTCCAGCATTGGCAGGTAGGTTCTTTAACACTGGTGCCACCTGGAAGCCCTGGACTACCAGGGAAGTTCCTAAATTTTATGTATATTTTGTCACTATTTTAGTTTTTTTAAAGCTCCTCTGTCCATGGGATTTCCCAGGCAAGAATACTGAAGTGGGTTGCCATTTCCTCCTCCAGAACATCTTCCAGGTATTGAACCCGTGTCTCCTGAGTCTCTTGCATTGCAGGCAGATTCTTTACCTCTTGAGCCATCAGGGAAACCCGGGTCTCATCCCAGCTCTTGAACTTACAAGCTTGGCCTTCGAGCATCTGTGCCTCAGTTTCTTCGTCTGTAGAGTGGGGATGATCATACCCCTCGGAGAGCTGTTATAAGGATGAAATGAATTCATGTGTGTGAATCACTGAACAGTGCCTCTGACTTGTGCTGAGGGCTCTGGGAGAGCTAGTGTTATTTTTCCTTTGGAATGAAAACTTAGAGGATTAGGGAACGTGAACAGAGCGGCCACAGAGACTCCGAGCGTAACCGTCTCTTCTACAGGTGAGCAGTCTGAGCCCAGAGAGCTGCTCTCCCCACGGCCCCTGTGTGGATGCTCCAGCCTCACACCCACCACCAGCTCCTTCAGCTGAACCGCTAGGTTCGCCTCCACAGCACTCTGAGGGACTGGGTCTTGCTGAAACACAGCACCTGGGCAGGGTCACCGTGGCCTGCTGTGAATCAGTCACGGTGCTTATGATGGACACTCTGTCCATGGGATTCTCCAGGCAAGAATACTGGAGTGGGTTGCCATTTCACCCTCCAGGGGGTCTTCCTGACCCAGTCTTCAAATCCAAGAGTCTCTTAGATCTCCTGCATTGGCAGGCGGGTTCTTTACCACCAGTGCCAGCTGGGAAGACTTGGGATGGACAGTCCAACTCAAAATAGGTTAAGGAAAAAAAGAAAAAGAGACGATTGCTCCTGTGCCGAGGAGTATGAGATGCCTTTCAGGCACAGGTGGATCCAGGTGTGAAGAGATCCCATCGGGCCACTGTCTCTCCCTCGTGTTTCTATAGGGGGGCCTTCCTCCTCAGGTGGGCTCTCCTGTGGGAGGTATGGGGGACCACCTGCAACTGTAAGCTCACATTGTCCTTGCGCTTGAAAGGTAGGCTTTGTTTTTTCCTTTCTGACTTACTTCACTCTGTATGACAGACTCTAGGTCCATTCATGTCTATTAACACATATATGTGGAATCTAGAAGGGTGCAGATGAAGGTATTTGCAGGAACAGAGACGCAGCTTTAGACAACAGACCCATGGACATGGGGGAGGGTGGGATGGATTGGGATATTAGGACTGAACATATACACTCCTGTGTATAAAATAGCTAGCTAGTGGGGACCTGCCATAATGCCCAGGAAGCTCAGCTCGATGCTCTGCTGTGACCTAGAGGGCTGGAGAGGGCTGTGTGCGTGGAAGGGAAGGGGTCTGTGTCTACATAGAGTTGATTCACTTCATTGTACAGCAGAAGCTAACACAACATTGTAGAGCACTTATACTCCAATAAGAAAAATAAAATATGTAGGATTTATTATTAGATGTGGGGAGGCAACAGATCCCGACACAATCACTGTTGAAAAGATAGTTTCTCACAGCTCCCAAGAGGAGCTTACTGCACCCTAACAGGACCACGTGGGTCAGGAAGACACTTTTGCAGTATCTTCCCTGTTTGTAGCTGGAAAACAAGCATGAGAACAAGAGCCTGTACTCTGGTGTTTGTGGGGAGGAATGGATAACTGGAGTGAGCAGGCTAAGCAAGGACTGGCTAGTTTGAATAACTTCCGAGAGGCTGCCCCTGGATGTCTGACACCTATCCTTGGGATGATTAGAAGAGGGGCAACAAGGCCCCGGAGTGTAAGAGCCAGTGAAGGAGGTGGGGGTGGGGGTGGGCTCTGGTTAATTTGCATATGAAAGGCACACTGGTTTACCATCTCTTGGAACTGGCTAGCCCTGGGAGAGGCAGTAATGTCAGGGTCGGCAAGGCCCCCAGATGTCAAAGCATCAGAAATATGAAAAGTTAAAAAAAAAACACAACTCTAATGAGTACAGCTGACAGCTAGCCGCCCCACAAAGGACTTGCTTCTCTCAACATCACCGACTGACATCTGGGAGGGTTTCTCATTGGCCCACTCTTGTGATGCACTTAGACCCACAGCATGGGAAAGACATAGAAAACCTGGGTTTCTCATCCTTTGTTGATGGGAATACAAAATAGTACAGAAGCTCTGAAAATGGTTTGGCAGTTTCTCAAGAAACTAAGCACTTAAGCTTCCCAGGTTGGTTCAATGGTAAAGAATCCACCTGCCAATGCAGGAGATGTAAGAACCGCGGGTTCAATCCCTAGTTTGGGAAGGTCCCCTGGAGAAGGAAATGGCAACCCATTCTAGAATTCTTGCCTGGAGAATCCCACGGACAGAAGAGCCTGGCAGGCTCCATGGGGTCACAAAGAGTTGGACACATCTGAGCATGCATGTAAGCAAGCACTTAGCCTATGACCCAGCAAAGGGACATTTATCCTAGAGAAGTGAAGGTGTATGCCCAGACACAAACCTGTACATGAATATTCACAACAGTTTATTTGGAATTGTCCCCCAAAGCCAGTCTCAAATATACACTGTTAAATTTATACAACATTCTTGGATGAGAAAATTAGGGAGAGAGAGAAGAGGTTGCTGGTTGCCTGGNAGAAAGTGATCTAGTTTCATTCTTTTACAAGACGTGGAGTGACAGATGTCCGGATGTCCAGGAGAGTCTGTTGCTATGACCACTGCACAACAGGCAGGTATTTTTTTTTTTTTTTTAATGAAAACACTTCCTACCCAGGGGCTCTGTTTTACCATAATTAACATAAGCTGTGAATCCAGGGAGTGTTTAGAGGCTGCAAATGTCCCGAGGAGAGGAAGGCTCTGGGTTGGCATCATGTGAGGTTGTTCCAATCAAATGTGCAGCCTGGTCTCGGCTTTCCCAAGCTTTGCTTCTGGCCTTGGAGCCTCCAGCTCTCCAGTTCTGGAAGCTTCGCTGAGTCTCATTTCCTTCTCCTCTGCAGATCCGGGTCTCCATCCTGCCTCTGGGACTGGCAGAAGGGTCAGAGACAATATATAAGGAACTCATTCTGGAATGAATGGAAAGTGAGGCATTGAATGAGGCGCCAGAAGCCCCGCGTGTGCGGACTATGGGACAGGAAGCCTCTCTCCCTGGCTTGGGGCTCAGTGTCCCTGGCTGTACGGTCAGGGTTTTCCCCACCTGTGTCATCTTTCTTGGTCAAAATATGTTGTTTGTCACCCAAGCAGAACTTCTTGTTCCTCTTTTTTACCTGTGCAGCCTCGGAAGCCCTCAAGAATCAAGAACCTGGCCCTGGGGAAGTCCAGGCACTGGTTCAAATGAGGAAAGGGGTTCCCGGAGGCCCAAGGAAGGGGGCCAACAGTCATTCATTTATCTCATGATGCAACTTCTCACACGGTAAGACTGTGAAGGGATTGTAAAGACCCGGATCCCAGCTGCCTCAGATGAAGGTATGTGATACGCAATAGAACAGCTTCCAGGCTCATCGATTTTACTCTTGGAAATGTATGCGAGTTTAGTAATTTAAGATATTTTAATATTAAATATCTGGAGGAGGAAATGGCAACCCACTCCTGTATTCTTGCGTGGAAAATCCCGTGGTCAGAGGAGCCTGGTGGGGCTACAGTCCATGGGGTCGCAAAGAGTCAGACATGACTGAGCAACTGAGCCTCAGTTATCAAATAAAGATGTTTGTAAAATGCAGATTGTTCACGGATCAAGAGTAAACACAAAGCTTCAGGGAGGTTTCAGACTTGCGGTTTAACAAGGCTGGCACGGGAGGGTATGTGTAACACTCCTACCCCCGGGGAACATCCCCACTCCATCACCTCCACGCAGCCTCACCTGGCCCACCTAGCCACTGAATCGGGACCTTAAGGGGGAGTTGTGTGTAAAAGGGCTACCAGGTGGCTCTAAGGTTCAGATAGAATTAGCAGTGCTCAAGGGTGTTTGTTCTTCGATGGAAAGGTCTGGAAGGTACTCCCTCAGTGGTGGTTTCTGGTCTCTTTGCAGATGAGCTAGTGGTTTCTTCAAGATCTCAGTGATACAATGACAAGTTTATTGGGAAGCTTTGCTGGATCAAAGCGGTGTGAACATCACATCCTTGAGGGTGAGGATGTCCTGAGGGGTCAGCTCCAGACGGCCTCGAAGCTGCACGATGTGCCCGAGACGCTGGGTACAGGTCTGCTGAAGAGGACTCAGGTCTCATGCCTGGGTGGCTTTTTCCATCTTTTGATAATGGAGAGTGAGTGAGCTAAGGATACCTCTCAAAACCCTGGTAAAGAAAGGTAAGACAGCATCCCCCGAAGTCCCCCACTACCTCCCCCACTGAGAACTGGAAGTGATACCTCCCTCATGGGACCAGGGACAGATGGAAAAACCACAGAAAAAGGAGATTTCCCAGAGAGGTGCAGGTCTAAGTTTTCCAAAATAATTCTTGGCACCCAGAACATGGATTCTTAGGCAGGCAGCTTAGCTCTTCACTGTTCCACAAAGAACATAGTGTCTTTCATCAGATTTCTGAGGCAGTTTTCTGACCAAGCTGCCAGGTTGATGGACAGCATGTGCTCGGTGGCGAGGGCCGTCCAGGGCCGACCTGGTTAGCTCTCAAGCCAGCCCTTGGGGAACGGTCGTCTGGGGCCTGGCTGCAGAGAGGCCTCCAGAGGACTGGGAAAGGGTGAGACAGCCCTGTAAGAAGGGGGCCTTAGGCTCAGGAAGGCTGGCCGACTGTGGCGTCTCAATTAGAATGTCAGCAAGGGTGCAGTACAAAGAGGGGTGAAGATCACGGGTGTCAAGAGTCCCACCAACCTAGGCTGAATGCCGGTTCTGGCCCTCACCGTGTGACCTGGGCAAGTACATCCATCTGAGGTGGTCTTCTCTGTAAGAGGGGCATGGCTTCAAGGATTAAATGTGACTGTGTATAAAATGGGGCTTCCCTGGTGGCTCGGACAGTAAAGAATCTGCCTGCAGTTCGGGAGATCTGGGTTCAATCCCTGGGTTGGAAAGATCCCCTGGAGGAGGGCATGGCTACTCACTCTAGTATTCTGGCCTGGGACATTTGGTATCACGCTTACCCTATGGAACTCAATGGGTATTGTAGCCATTTAAAAATGTTTGTCACTTGCCCATAGAATGTCATGCTTAAGTTGACTGGTTAAATGAGGGCATGGTTGAATGTTTATTTAATAAACTCAAATATTTTCCTAAAGTAGTGGTTCCCACTTTGGTGTACACCCGAAACTAGCGCAGTGTGGTAAATCAACTATAATCCAATAGAATGAAATTATATATATATATATAAAAAAGCAGTGGCTCTCAATCAGGGGCAATTTTGCACCCCAGAGTACCACTGGCATTGTGTGACTGCATTTTGGATTGTCACAACTCTGTGTGTGTGTGTGTGTGTGTGTGTGTGTGTACAGCTGACATCTGACTGGTGGGGGCAGGGCTGCTACTCAACACTGCATGGGACAGCACCCCCACCCCCATGCCCACCCCCGGTCCCAGGTGCCCAGCTCCAGATGTCAACAGTGCTGAGGCTGAAAGCCCCTGATGTGAAGGGTGAAGCTGAGGCTAGCCCACTCAGACGAGGGGAGTGGGGGAAGCAAATGGGACCTCCAAGGCTCGGATGTGGCAGCGAATGAAATCTCTTGAACACATCCCTGAAAATGGAACCCTCTTCTCAATTAGGACACTTTTAGTGGTTAGCACTCATGGGGTTAAGTCAGAGAAACTGGATTCAGAATTAAAACTCAGTGGACTGATTCAAATAGCTTTTTGGGAAGCTTAAAATTGTGAAAAAGCAGTAAAAATTAGAGGGTCAGAAAGGGAAAGCAACTGGGGGTTGAAATGTGGTCCAGGAAAAAAAAAAGGCATTTCACAGTAGTAAAATAGATGAGACCTCTCTCCCACTTTTAAAAATTTTCTTTCTAGGACAAAACAAATTACATCCTAAGAGAATGTAAGTAAAGGAAAGTTTCCATGATTCTGGAAAGACTAATTCCTCAGAAGGTCAACGGTTATCTGATTGGGCCAGGATCTGCTCATGGCTATGGTCTTAAAGAAGAAATTAAAAACCTAAAGTGAAAATCCTGGTTTGACTACAGTTTCAGCTAATTTTGACATTCCATTTGCTTGTCAGAGCACTTTAGTGCCCACCCTGAGTCCACAGATCAGTTTTGAAAGACGACGTGGTAGGCTTCCCTGGTGGCTCATTGGTGAAGAATCTCCAGTGTAGGAGACACGGGTTTGATCCCTGGTCCGGGAAGATCCCACATGCTGCGGGGCAACTAAGCCTGTGTTCTAGAGCCCAGGAATTACTGGATCCACGCGCCACGATGACTGAAGCCCAAGCAGCCCAGAGCCCGTGTTCTAAAGTGAAGTCACTGCAATGAGCCCTCATACCACAACTAGACAGTAGACCCCGCTTGCTGGCAAGAGGAAAGTCCAGGTAGCAACAAAGACCCAGCACAGCCAAAATATCCATAAATAAAATTTAAAAAAAGAAAATGTGGAGCCTTAATCCAGTCCAAGTCCTTCATGCTCATGATAGTTTGAGAATATTTACAAATGAACCCAATTATATTAAGAAGTGCTGCTGAAATTTTTTTGATTGGTATGCCCAGGAATTAGAGGACCATTGTGTTCTGTGAAAAATGCTCACGCTGCAGTTGTAAGAAGCTCATGAGACATTTCCCACGAAATCTTCCTGAAAATGCTTTTAGATCTGGGTTTTTTTTTATCTTAAGCCAGTTACTTAGATTCTTAAGCTTCAGCTTTTTTTTTCCTCTACAAAATGGGGATAATAGTTCCTACCCCTAGGGCTGTGGTCAAGATTAACTAAGATTACGCACCTGAGTTCACTGTGTACTAACTGGATCACTCAATTAAAGGTCAAACTTTCAAATCCGAAGGTTCTTTACTTTTATTTCACGTTGCTCTCAGCAGCACCTCAACATTTTCTTTCAGGGCCATGCTGGGTGTTACAAAGAGCCAGAAGAACAAGAAGGATGCTGCCAAGGAGGGAACATGATTTCACAGTGTCTCTAGGTCTTGGTTTCTTACTTGAATTTCATGTAGGTAAATCATTTCCATTTTACGGAAATAAGGAAAATGAGATTCAAAGTACATAATCTGTCAAGCATAGCAGTAGATGCCCTTTATCAAAGCCAGATAATAAGAGAACTGGAATTGAAATAGAGCCCAAAGCTGAAAAATAGGCTGTGTAGGTCCAGTCCAGGAGCAACTCCCCATGGACCAGGAAAACATGGGAAATGACTGAAAATCAGCCATGATCAGTCAAAAATCACCTCTAAAAGGGGGCACACTCAATTCCCTTCAGTCCTTTAACTTGGATTTAAATGCCTCTGAGAGAAACTCGCAGTTCAATTGATTCCATGTTTTACCCAGAAGGGTTTACCTGTTTGTGTGCGTGCGCGCGCTGTCATGTCCAACTCTTGTGACTCCATGGTCTATAGCCCACCAGGCTCCTCTGTTCATGGGAGTTTCTTCCAGGCAAGAATATTGGAGCGGATTGCTATTTCCTCCTCCACAGGATCTTCCCGACCCTGGGATCGAAAGCGAATTTCCCAGGTCTCCGGGACTGGCAGGCGGACTCTTCACGACTGAGCCGCGGGGCAGGGTTTACCTACAGGTGCCCAAACGGCAGGCGCAGTGGAAAGGATCAAAGGATCGCAGAAGGATGCTGTTTCCTGGGGGAAGGTTAAAAAAGGGAGGCCCGAGGCCTGACGGGAGGTGACTGAAAAGGTTGAGGAAAAGGGAGCAGAACCTTCAGAAAGACTTGTCTACCAGTAAAGAGAGTGAAAGTAAAGGAAGCATTTCTGTCATCCTTGACCACAAACAGAATCTTCGAGTGAGGGCATCTTTTCCCCATGGCATCACTTGCTTGGGAAGAGAAAACATAAAATATGATTCTGACTCGAGTGCTCACCACAGTCACATGAAAATAAGGTCTCACTGGTTCTCATGTGGCTCGAGAACAGCCACAGGGGACAGGCCAGGAAAAGTAGACACGTTTGGAGTTTGTTCTTTTCACTTCCAGTGAGATGGTGGCTCTCTGAGAACTTTCATCTGTGTCCTGAAAAGACAAACTTGGGAAGGTATGTCCGGCTTCAAGATAACTGCAACTACCGGAATTAAAAAGAAACATTCTCAGCCATGCCACTGGGTGACAATGTGCAGTTTCCAAGTTCATATTCAGCAATGTATAGAACAAAGGAAAATTGCTTTTTAATCCATATACAATCAAAAACCCATTCACAGTCCATTCTTGGTTTTTATCAATATAAGGGGAAAAAAAGTCCTTAACTGATGTGTTAAGTGTGCTAAGTCGCTTCAGTTATGTCCGATTCTTAGGGACCACCCCATGGACTGTAGCCCACCAGCTTCCTCTGTCTATGGGATTTTTCAGGCAAGAATACTGGAGTTGGGGGGTGGGGTTTGCCATTTTCTCCTTCAGGGGACCATCCCATTGAACCCATGTCTCTTATGTCTCCTTCATTGGCTGACGGGCTCTTTACCACTAGCAAGAAAGTAGTTTTAAGAGCACTTTAAAGGAAAATCCACCTAATTACTTTCACACACACAATTTTTAAAATTTACAGTAAGGTCTTGTAGTAGACTCCACCAGTGTGGAAGAAATGAAACAGTCCATCTCTCCAGTTTTTCTCTGTGGTCTTGCTTTCAGAAAATCCTTACGAAGAATTCCAGTAGCAATTTCTTAAGAGTAGTGCGTTTGGCTGTTTCTTACTAGTTTTATTACCCATACTTAAAAAATTGTCAACCAATAGTGAACCTCAAAGGCTTTATGTCTAGGTAATTTACAAATATTTAACATCAGTGAAGTCCATAAGCTATCACGTATTCCCTCAACCTCTGTGGAAATCTTAGCTCTCAGGTTTAGATTTATCTTTAATGCCTAATTTCCATACGTTGGCATTTTCCATCTACGACTCAAGTAGACTTGAAACCTCTACCCCACTCAGCTCTCTTGTTAAAATGCCTTTGGTAATTCCCTTGAAATTACAGTAACAGATCCTGTAAAAATTTCCACCATAATGTTATGGAATAGATATGAACCTCAGTGCTTTAAAAGAGAGAAATACCTATATTTTCACTTTAAATAATCATCATATAGTTCCAGGATCACATTAAAAAAAAAAAACCCTCATATTTTCATTTTGAATAGAGGCTATTGTTGACTTCTCCGGGAACATTCCGTGGTTGCTTCAGCAGCACATATACCAAGGAGAATACTCCACTTTAACAGAACTCATCTGTCTCGGCATAGATCATCTCTGTAGTTTGAGGTTTTGTGCATCTTTGATGGTGATTTTTCCCATCTTGGTGCTCAAAATTAATGCGTGCAGTAAGCTATGCATGACGCTGTGAGATGCTTTAGGTAAATATTGAAATGTTGCTGGTAGGCACTGAACAAAGACTTATATATTCT
The DNA here is from genome assembly GCA_006410615.1 of Neotragus moschatus. Taxonomy (NCBI): domain Eukaryota; kingdom Metazoa; phylum Chordata; class Mammalia; order Artiodactyla; family Bovidae; genus Neotragus; species Neotragus moschatus. Next base: position 834,738 of record SJYA01002888.1, read on the forward strand.
TGGCCTTTGTTGTCTGTTTTTTTTTTAGTTTATTGAAATACTGAAGCATGCTGATTTACAGTATTGTTACTGTCTTTTCTTAAATGAGCAAGATTATTAAGCCAGTTCTTTTTAGTTTTTCACTGCTGTGTTTTCAGCTGAGTGTCATAGCTCTTAAGATTTTTCATACTTAGTAAGGTATGTTTGCATACGCTCTTGCAAAATTGAAGATTTATAATTTTAATCACAAAGGCAGCAAGGACTCCCTTAGGTGTCAGGTGACAAACATCTCCGTTTCCCATGAACCCTCTAAAAACACCTTGAGGGCCTAAAAATGTAGTTCCTCTCCAACTGTTTTCCTCTTTTGCCTTCCAATCCTGATCTCTGATCACTGAGCTCTGTTTACTGTTAAAGATACTGAGCCAAGAGATATGGAAGGACTCTTGCACTAGTGTGCAAATGCTTCTTATAAACCAGATAAAACATTAATATGGAAACAGCATAGAAAATCCCCAAATGGCAAGAAAATGTAACGTTCATAACTTTCAATTATTTCCTGTGGTCAGCTGAAGACACGTACTGGGAATAATGACTCTGTGACGCTCAAGAAGGCAGGCTGGCCGTTTAAAGAGAACAACTCTTAGTTTTATTAAATGGAATCTCATTAGGTTTCTCAATGTTCTTTCCTATTTCATCAATGCTCCACTGCCTATAGTTACTTACCCGCTAATAGAAAATGGTTAAGGTATGGAATAGCCATAAAACAGTATTACTGCAACCACTAAACTATGCTATGAAAGTATGCTGACAATGGAAAAGAGGCTCATGAGATACAGGCATATCTTGTTTTATTGCGTCTCGCTTTTCTGCACTTTTTGAAAATAAACTCAGGGCTGGTAGCAATCCTGGGTTAAGTCCGTCAGCACCATTTTTCCATCAGCAGTTGCTCATTTTGCGCGTCGCACTTCGGTAGTTCTCGGAGTTTTTCTGTTTCATTATTTTATCCATGATGATGATCTGCCATCCTCGATGTTACTACTCTAATTGTTTTGGGTGCCATGGCCTGTGCCTATAACAGATGGCAAACTTAAACTCATGAATGTGCTCTGACTGCTCCACCAATAAGAATGCTTCTCTCTCTCCCACTCTTTGGCCCTCCCTATTCCTGGAGACATAATTTTGGAATTGCGCCAATTAGTAACACTACAGTGGCCTCTTCAGTGCACAAGTGAAAGGAAATCATTTGAACTTTAAATAAGAAGCGAAAAATGATGTAGTGCGGAAGGCATGTCAAGAGCAGAGATGGGCTGAAAGCTGGCTGTCTTGTGCCAGTTAGTAAAGTTGTGATTCTGAGGGAAAAGTTCTTGAAGGAAAACCAACCAGTCACATTTCCTTAAGTCAAAAAGCCTAATCCAGAGCAAGGCCCTAACTTTCTTCAATTCTATGAGGGTTAAGAAAGTTAGAGAAAAGAACTCTGAAGCTAGCAAAGGTAGGCTCATGGGGTTTAAGGGGAGAATCTGTCTCCATAACATGAAAGTGTACGGTGAATCAGCAAGTGCTGATGTAGAAGCTAAATAGCGAATTTACCCAGAAAATCTAGCTAAGGTAACCAACGTGGGTGGCTATACCAAACAGACTTTCAATGTAAACAGCCCTATATTGGAAGAAGATGCCATCTAGGACTTTCCTAGCTAAAGAGAAGTCAATGCCTGGTCTCAAAAAATTTTCAAAGGACAAGCTGACTCTCTCAGATACTAATGTAGTTGGTGACTTTTAAGTTGAAGCCAACACCCATTTACCATTCCGAAAATCATAGCGCCTTAAGAATCATCTACATCTACTCTGCCTGTGCTCTCTAATGGTAGCACATCTATTTACAGCATAGTTTACTGAATATTTTAAGCCCATCACTGAGACTGACAGCTAGGGGGAAAAAAAAAAAAAGATTCCTTTCAAAATATTACTGCTCACAAAAATGCATCTGGTCAACCAAGAACTCTGATGGAAGCTGTACAACGAGACGAACACAACATTCACTCTGCAGCCCACGCGTCAAAGGACTTTCGACTTTCAAGTCCAATTTTTTGACAAATGTATTAGGACTATAGCTGCCATGGATAGTGTGTTCTCTGATGGATCTGGGCAAAGTCGACTGAAGACCTAGAAAGAGTTCTTGAAGCCATCAAAAACATTCATGATTCATGGGAACAGGTCAACACACCAACATTAAGAAATTTGAAGCAGTTGAATCCAACCCTCATTGATGATTTTGAGAGGCTCAAGATTTTAGTGATGGAACTAACTGCAGATGTGGTAGAAATAGCAAGATGGGTAGAATTAGAAGTTAAGCCTCGAGATGTGACTCAGTTGCTGAAACCTCATGATAAAGACTTTAGTGGAGGAGTTGCTTATGGCTGAGCAAATAAAAAGGTCTCTTCAGATGGAACCTACTTCTGGTGAAGATAACGTTAAGGCTGGTGAAATGATGACAAAGGATTAAGAATAGGGCATAAATTTAGTTGATAGAACAGCATGGGATTTGAGAACATTGACTCCAAATTTGAAGGAAGTTCTACTGTGGGTAAAATGCTACTAAACAGCCTTACATGCTACAGAGAAATCTTTTGCGAAAGGAAGAATTAACTGATGTGGCAAACTCTATTGTTTTAAGAAAATGACAAACTTCAGCAACCACCACCTTGGTCAGCAGCTATTAACATCGAGACAAGACCCTCCAGCAAAGAGATAATGACCCACTGAAGGCTCAGGTACTGGTTAGCATTTTTTAGCAATGAAGTATTTTAAAATTAAGGTATGTACACTGTTCCTTTAATACAATAGCAATTGCACACCGAAAAGACTACAGTCCAGTATAAATGACTTTTATATGTGGTGGCCTTGAACTGAACTCACGGTATATCAGAGCTATGCCTGTATAATATCACTATCCTGCATTATTTGTAAAGAGTTTTGGAACGAAAAAGGGAGGATATTTGAGGGGAGGTTGGTAGCAGATCGAGAACGTGTCTGTTTTTATGCTAACACACCCACTGATAAGAATAATTTGAAGTGTAGTAACATTCCTGAGCCTATTTTCTAAACCTAACTCTTCTAGCCTTTCTCACTCTTGCTAAAAACCTATTTTGCAAGGGGATACTTTTGATAAATTCCTTTATAGAAATAGTCACATATCATTATAACTAAGCTGCTATCTGATCCTCACATTTGCAGCTTCGCATCTAGCCTCTAGGCCGTGTAAAGAAATAATGTCGTTTTCAACAGGTTTGTCTAAACCTGATTATCCACACTGCAGATTAGCCAGTATGGTGCAACAATTCCCTGGTAACACTGGTCCTGGGGTTCATGGAGCCCCTCTCCTGGTACTTCCTTAAGCAAGAAAATGGATGTAGGCATGAGGAAAGGCAGGTTAAGACAGAGACCTTGGAAAAGTGTTTATCAATTTTGCTAATATTAATTTCAGACAAAGTTTTGGTTTCCTCTGGCAAGGAAAGCCTTGGAGATTATTTTCAAGGTCCTCTGAAAGATCTTGACCTTATACTATGTGCAAGTTAAAATTCACGTTCACCTCAGTCTATGCTGGAACTGTAAAACTACAACATAGTCGAATAATTTGACTTTCATACTTCTGGAGGCTAATCCTAAAATGAGTGAAATAATTCCACAGGGCAATGATCCTGCCCATCACCAAATCTATACATTCTAGAGTTATCTAGCACAGCCTGAGAATTTGTTCAAAACTTACAATGGAAAGATTTCCTATGGCTATGTAATACCTCTAAGTACTAAGGACAGAATTTTGGTTTCAGTAAAACAGTCCAGAAGTGTCTTTATTCTTGCTTTTTACCAAACAGCAACAATTTATTCTAGTCAGCAAAGTCATTTTCATTAATGGAGCAATATATTTTTTTTATCAACCACAAAGTCTTTCAGAAGGGACTTCAGAATTAAAAGTTAAAAACTCACGCCTTCATACTAGAAAAAATTAGTTTTATAGTTCTGGTGATAAAAGGACAATCTGTAACAAAGGATAAAAACTAAGTCTAAGTTGAGTTCAGGATGTTAGTTAACATTAATATGTATAAATCACTATTTTATTCATATTAGATTAACTGATTGTGTGGTCAACTATATAGATATGCAGCTATATAATCTAAAACTGGCCAAATCTCTAGATTTATTATAATTTGACACTTATTTAAAGAAAGAAGCTACATTTGGATAGGAGCATAAGCAACACATTCCACACCTAGAAAATGGATCACTGGCTAGGGAGAGGGGAAACTCTTGTTAAAGGATGTTTTCAATTCTGGCAAGTAGCAGTCTTCCAGTGTAAACTAATGAATACATGAAAAACACCAAGGAGAATACATTCAAGTTAATGGAAACAAGTCTTTATTAAGTAACTTTTAATATCAGAAAAATAAAACTCTTATAATTCTCTTTACAGCAAATATATAATATCAGTGCTTTGGCCATCTTAAGTTAAAGGCCCTTTATCATAAAATATATGGTTTTAAACTTTACTCAAATTGAATTTATAATCCCTATGACTTCCCTACATATACATAACAAAAGAGTGTAGTAAAATTAGCAAATACTAAACTATATTGATAATTTATCATTCTTAGTTTGTGGTTTTTAGAAACAGTACACGCACCTAATATATGTCGATTCCTTGGCTTATTAGTTGCAGTGTACGATGCAACAAAATACAAAATACATGCTTGGTGAACATTCGTTTGCATCTACAAGACGGCAGCTAAAGATTAGGTTTCAATACTGACATTTAACTATTCTACAAGCAATTAGCATTACATCATAATATGCCATCAAGGCAACTTTTTATACTGAAAAAATCAAAATAAAAACCGTTATTTGTAAACTTTTATACGAAATGTAACTCTTCAAGTGGAAATAAAAAATAAAATTTGTCTATTTACTATTCAATACACATAGGATTTCAATTTTTGTTATACTGAGAAAAAAACCTCTTTTTTGTTGGGAAAATAACACTTCAAAAAATAATTAGTAGAAAAACCCACCAGTATAATGTTTTATCCATTCAATGCCAGCAGATTTGGGAACATACTGAGGATGAAAAGTCACAGACATCCACAGGTGAAATGTAAAAAGTGTATCTTAAAGAAATCTTTCCTTGTGATTGGAAACAAGTTTTGAAATGAAGTAAACTGATTGGAGGTCGTCACAGCTGCTTCTGTAAATATGCTAAGGGCATTGTTACCCCTCTCTCCCTCCCCCTCCCCTAAAATACTAAAAAATAAAAATACATTTATAATGTGCAAGACAAATATGGATTGAACATAAAATGTTTCACATTTTGATCTACAGTCTAAAAATTAATCAATAGCTTGATCAGACTAATGAATGGAATGTTCGTATCCTCAATTATTAGCCAATGCAGGTGCACCCCAAAGCCTTTCCCTGAATGGAAAAACCCAGGTGGCCATTTCCACAGTCACCGAGGGAGGCAATGGGTAGGAATTCACAATCGATACAACTGCATTCCTGCTCCACTGATCAGACCAGCCGGGAGCACTCTGGGCGAGATGAAGGTCAATGTAGCAGTTTTTGTCCCAAATTATAACCAGTGATCGAGTAAACTGCCATCAGCCCTATTATTACCAATAAGTAACCACAATGCATTAAAAAGTTACTTGCAATCCTGCAGAATTAGGCATAAGTTGTTGTAAAATAAAAAACAAACGGACCTGTTTTGTCAAAACTGGCAGTGTAAAGAAGGCAGCCCTGGAAGTGTCTGAGTCATCTGTAATGCCGCGTACCCTCCATAAACTCTTAATGTGGTTAGGCTTTGGGACCCATCATTTGGAAATCTTAGACGTATACACTTTTCTCATAGGTTCACACAACCTATGATTATCTTCACTCAGCTGAGTTGAACGTCAGCTTTAGCAATTCTTACACAAGCTATGTCTCTGGGTCTACAAGATAAGATTAATAATTCAAACCAAACTAAGACAAGAGACCACTTAGGTTTAGTGTTACCATAGCAGCCTTTTATAAGTTTACTAACAACTTTAGCCTAATCCCAATAAAGCCTGATAACAGTCATAAGAATTCATTAGGAAGTTTACTGGGGGTACCATTATTATACCCATGCCTTTACGAGTCCATATAGAGATATAGTATTTATGTATATATATATAGTTAAGAGTGAATTTGGATTGCCTGAGTAACAGCTGTCTGGCAAACTGGACATGATGGCGTTCTCTTTTCGCAGATCTTGTTGGCACATTCCATGCAGAAGAGGTTGTGGCCACATGGAACTAGGGCAGCAATAACTTCATTCTCAAAGCAAATCACACAGTCGTGCTTCCGTCTTGATTCTGGAGGTGAGCTGGAGGTGGAACCACCGTTGGAAGAGGAGTAGCTGTTAGTGCCATTAGAAAAAGCGGGGATGTATACTGGAAGGCCGGCATGGTTGCCTGTACTAGGTGGGTCGCTCCTAACCCTCCGAGCAAGCGGGTGTTCAATGCTCTCAGCAAAGGTAGGAGACAGACGAGGAGTGGATGGCTGACTTCCTCTACGCTGAGTCTTCACGTGACCAGGAGGATCACTCCCAAAGCCAGAGAGTGGGTTAACTGGTTCAAACGGAGTCCAGATAGTTTGAGCGGATGTTGGTAGAGAGTCAAAGGCAGGAGAATCAACCGCAAGGTCTTCTGAGCCTACAGAAGGTAGTGTATCTCCAAACCAAAAGTTTCCTGTGCTAAATGGGCTTGTTGGACTAAAGTCAGCCAGCCTATTGCTTCCAAAGTAGGAATCTGTGGAACCGCTTCCCAGGGAACTGGAACTATCATTTCGATAATTGGAGATCATTCTGGCGCGGCTAGGAGGAACGGGATTGGAGGAGAGCCACGCAGAGCCCAGAGTACCACCTTCAAAGCTGACGTCGGTACCGTTGTAATGGAAGTCGTTCTCTTCGTTGAGCTCAATGTAGTTTCCCGTGCGCATGGCGATATGCATTTCAATCTCTTCCCGGGCTCGGTCAACGTTCTCGGGCATCCCTGTCACCTCAAAGACGGGCTCCTTGTCTCTGCTCGGAGTTACTATGTACGTGTGGGTCTGCTGCTGGATCCTTTTGATGGTCGCTCCTTTGGGTCCAACCACCAGCCCTACCACGCGATAGGGCACTCGGACTTGGACGGTGGTCTGACCCGGCAGATGGGGGCTGCACGACAGCCCTCCCAGGGCAGGGCCGTTTTTGTTCCGTGATGCGCGAATCATGGAGAAGTGCTCTGCGGCGGACAGGATTTCTCGCTTGGCCATGGCGACGTCCTCTTTCCGTCCGGTGACAACAAAGATGGGCTCTTCACCCCGAACCGGTGTTTTGATATACGTGTTCGTCTTGGCTCTCAGCGCTTTAATTTTACAACCTGTTAGAAAGAAAATATTTCTTAAGTATCAACAACTGCTTCAACAATATTGATAAAGACAAATTACAGAAAGCTCCTTTCAAGATAACAGTCTGGTTTGGGGCAGTTTTTCTGTCCCTCTTTAAGTTTGAGAATACTTCTTTATCACAAAAACTTATCACTAAATGCTGTTAGAGCTTTCCTAGTTCCACTATGACTCCTGGATCCTGAGGGTACTTTCCTGGCGATCTCTCATTCTTGGCAAAGAGGTGACGCCGCCACTGAAGGCCTTTAACTCAGAGGACAGGCTTACAGTTTTCTTCCTCTTGTTATTCGTCATTGCAAATGATGCATGAAATAGGCCAGCTACACTATGAGTGGATCTGACTTTCAGAACATTAATAGTTTACTACCTTGCAGGGTGTTGGTGGCAAAGAAAAAATATTAATGTACAATGTGAGACAATACCTATCATCTTATTTAATCTACGTAACAACCCTAAGGACGAGACTGTTACACTCCTTTTATTGCTAAGGAAAATAAAGTGCAGAAATATTGTGTAACATGCCTAAGTTCACACAGCAAGTAAGAGGCAGAGCCAGAGTTAAACCTAGCCTGACTTCATAGTCTATAGTCTTTTTTATTGGTCCTAGAACCTCAAATTCCACAGAACTATACTGCATGATAAAGTTCTCCAATTAACTGTCTTGTCATTTTACCTCAACATCATTCTCTCCTCTGTAAAACTCAATTGATGACAATAGCAAAGTGCTCAAAGTTAGCACATTATCTCACTTCTGTTCCATCAGTTGGATTTCAGGCTTAACTAAGAATCAGTTGTCTTTATCCCCATCTGTTTATGCTAACTGAACTCATGCATTAACTACATTAATAATTACATAAAGCAGTGATATGTAAATACAAGACATGGAATTTGTATCAAAATTTATTATTTTTAAAAAATTCAATAATGATGAGTACTTAAAAGAAAAAAAAAAGATGCTGTTGAACTATGGGTGAGACAACTGTAAAATCCTGGGGTAAAAAAAACTGACCCAGAGTAATTTTGTATTCACTGTGAAGTTCTTGCTAAATTCAAAAGAAACATATTGGAAGCTGTATGGAGTATGGTCATTGGATGTGGTTTTATTGAAGGACTATAATGGTTGGCAGTCCCATTCTCAAATAAAAGGCTTTGGTTCTAAATCCTAAGTATATTTAAGTTAAATAAATAAAATATCTAAGATACATATGTATAACTACCCAAAGATTACTTTTTGGAGTAATCAGCCATTACCAGTGCCTCCTGTGTAATACTGGAGGGTTTCAAACAGTAACTTAAGATGCCAGATATATGCTAAGGCATAAGACTCTGGGGTTACGCTTTTCAAAGATCTTAATGTGAAGCTTGCCAGAACAGATTTCTTCTCGTGACTGTATCATGCTATTCCTAGTTTCTCAAAATAAAGCAGTTAGATGCTACTGAAAAACACACGCCACAACCTGAGCAGATCGTTCTCTTAAAACTTTTTCTTCCTGCCCTTAACAAATCCATAATGTACAAAAGCTAATTCTTTCTGGACATCATTCCTAACCTGTGTGACTGCACTAGTACCCTCGACCCCACCCGAAATAGGCCTCCTTTCCTCCATTCTCGCCTCACTCCAATCAGCTCTCTACCTCCACTTTAGGTAGAGGATGCTTTCCAAAAAGCGCTGATCGAAGGCTCACTTCTTTGCATTAGGCTTTAATGACTCCCTCTTACTATAGGGATAAAGACCAGACAGTGCGGCACACAGAAGCTGGCCCTGTGCCTGGACCTACCTCTCTCTCGCCTTATCCCCTTCCCCTCCTTTCCCCTTCCTCACTCCTTAAACTCTGTGGTGAGCTTCCACCATATTCATTGCCCATCCATGTTCCTTGCTTCCACGATCAGAGTGTTCCTTATCCATGCCCCTTTGCTACCAGCTCTGCTTAATTCCTGATGGCCCTTCAGATTTTAGTTTATTAGGTGCCTTATTCTCTGTGAAGCTTCCGCTCCTTTCCCCGAGTCAGGTTTACTTTAACCTGAAGGTTATATCTGAGAAGACCAGGGGGGTGAGAGTGGGTCGGGTGGTACCTCTTAAAGCAAAACTGCAAGAAATGCACTTAGTGGAGGAAATGGAGGAGCTGAGAAGGGCAGAGCGACAGGGTGGGTTGGGGGCTAGCAAGAAATTACTACAGTTAGTCTAATTTATACTATTGTAAAACACAAGTTATTACAGAGTGCCGCTATAAGTTTATATCTACAATGAACTACAAGATTAAATTGACAGTGTCACTTCTGAGTATAGGAAAATCTATTCCTCCTCTGTTCCACCACAGAGAGTGTTGGAGACCATAAAACGTCCACATCCACTTATCATTCACGCAGGCTGAATCTAGGAAACTCCCTCATGCAGCAGAGGCGGTGTTGCTTGAGGTCGAGAACTACAATCATTTCCATTGGCCAATGTGTGACTGATGGAGAGACTCCTAGGAAAGTGTGAAGGGGTGGTGAGAACGCCTAATTCCTCCTATTGCACCATCAGAAGAGTTACTATCATTATTTGGATACATGAGCTTCTTCTCTGCACAATAACCTAACAAGAAGGCAGTTTGCTAAAATCACACATTTCTAACAAAAAGGGTCCTGGTCATCCTAGAGAAAAACACTTGGCAAACTCTATTAAGGACGAACTGAGAGTTAGCTTGAAGGTCTAGGGTTGGCCCTTCTCAACCCTTACTATAGTGAACATTAGAAAGCTAAATTAAGAAATTTCTCAAAATGCTTCTGAGACAATTAGCAACTGTCAGATGAACCTTAGTAGAATACTTTGTTTGATACCCAGTAGGTATAATATTGGAGGAGGGCATGGCAACCCACTCCAGTATTCTTGCCTGGAGAATCCCCATGGACAGAGGAGCCTGGCAGGCTATAGTCCATGAAGTTGCAGAGTTGGACATGATTGAGCGACAAATACGCACCTGCCTAAATTGGATAATACTGAGCCTATGGTTGTTACTAATGAATATGTGTTTGATAGTCTCATTAGGAAGACAGAGAAGACAGAATGTGGACTACCTGAGATAGGGACGTAAGACAGCCTACCCTGCCCAAAAGGCCTGCTTAGCAAAAACAAGCTAAAAAAAAGATTATTTACAATTCACACCATAAATGGCTAATTTCTCTTACACAGGTACCCATATACTTGCCCTTGTATCTCAAAACACTAAAGACCACAGAAAAAATAGATAAAATAGCTCATAGAAAAGGAAACATATAAATGGCTTTGAACACGAATTGAGGTGTCATTTCCCACCTATAAGACTGTCAAATATCAAAAACAAAAAGTCCCAGTAAGAATGGGGGGGAAAGCCCTCATATTTAGCTGCAGAATACAAACTGCTCGAGGGCAGTATGCACTATCCATCAAAATTACAACTTCCTGTATCCTTCTGCCCCTGCAAGCCCACTCACAGAATCAAGTCTGTAGGAATACTTGCCCAGGCACGAATAACCTCTGTATTCCTGTATTAGTGGTAAGTTGGTACAGCTATGTAAGGGAATACTCTGCAGTCACAAAACTGGGAGACTAAGGGAGATAGGGTAGGAAGGTGACTTAATTTCCCTGGTACTTTAAAATTCTTACAAATTTTGGAACCATATAAATGTATTATTTTTTAAAGAAATGTTATTAAATTAGAAAATTTTAAAAATTAGAGATGAAGAAGTGACAGACTTTACTAGATTAAGTAAGCACATCAATCAGACTTTTGCCTAGTTTTGAGATTTAGAAAAAAAAAAAAATGAACAGCAGGGTAAATGATTTCATAACCTCAAAGTTGAATAAAGCATTTTAAGTCTAAGAGGTAGAGACTAACAATTGTTTTCTCATAGCTACAAATAAGTATATGGCAAGCTGTATACCAGACTGTGTAGAGATTAAGAACCAGGACAGCACTAATGACTTTCATGGTTACCATTTTGTTTTGATTTGGAAGTAAATTCCCCCAATAAGGTCTCTAACTTACCTCCCTCCTGTAGAACCCATTTCCCCTTTCTGTATCACTGTGGCTAGGGCTGTGATTCACCTTAAAACTCGTTAGCTGCAGCCAGAATTCAGGTCTTCTCACTTCCTGGTATAGCAAACGGTTGGGTCTGGCTTCTCCAGGGTAAAGAGTCTCTCCCACCAGCTGCCTGAGCAGTTAAAAGGGAGAGGGCCTGTGCTGCTGGGAGAGGAGTTTAATTAAAAGGAACTGAAATGGTCTTCAGTGTTTCTCAAATCATGGTTTGCATTAATAGGCTCCAAATGTTTTGATGACATATGTGGACATTGGCTGCAAAATAAAATGTCCTTTTGATGGGGAAAGGGGGGTGTCACAGAAAAGCTTAAAAGCACTAGACTAGACCTTTAAGGCCGCTTTTTAATTCCATGAAACATGTGGAATGATATACTTAGAAGAATCAGATACAGAATTACAGGCTGCAATGTAGATATAATTACAGTCCAAATCAATTCACCTTAAAACAGGAAGATGATCCAGATCACAGGGGTGGGCTTGACCTAATCACAAGTTCTTTGGAAGAGCTTTCTCCAGTGGGCTTCAGAAGTCGTCAGATGTGCTCTGGCTTTTCTGGAAGAAAGCAACCTATGCTTGACCTGCCCATGGAGGCCTCATGGCAAGGCTGTAGGTGGCCTCTGGGAGCTGAGAGCTAGGAGGACAACGGAGGCCTCACTCCAGAAACCTTGTTCTCTTCTTTACTTTTATTATCTGCTTTAGTTCTCTAATGCTGCCATAACAAGTTACCTCACACAGTGCTCTGAATGTCAAAAAGTTTTTATTTTACCCTTCTGGCGTGGGTTCTGACATGGGTTTCAACAGGGCTAAAATCAAGGTGTTTGCAGGACCGTGTTCCTCTCTGGAAGCTCCAGGGAAGAGCTTGCTCACTTGGCTTACTGGTAGAATTGAGTTGCTAATTATCACAGGACTGAGCTCCCTGTGTTCTTGCTGTCTGTCTGCTCAAGGTCATTCCCCGCCTCAGGAGGCCATCAACATAGCTTGTGGCCCCGTCTCTCCATCTTCAGAGTCAGCAATGGGGACTGAACCCTTCTTGTATTTCAAATCTCTCCCAATCTCGTTTCTGACCCAGCTGGGAAAGTTCTGCGCTGAAGGACTCATGTGACTACACTGGACCGACCCAGCTGATCTCAGATAACCTTTTCACCTCAAGGTCCATACTCTACATCTACATAGAGTTTCCGGGGATATAGGGTGTAGGCATCGTCAGGGAAAGGGCGTTTATTCTGCCTACCACAACACCAATTTCCTGCTTCTCCAATTATTTCTCCATTCTTCCAGGTCCCTGGCTTTTGAGCAAAGGAAAGTATTGGATTCAGAAAAATCTTAAACCCTAACCCAAGAATAGTGACCCACTGTCCAGAGCAGTAGCAAGATACAAATACAAGAAAAGTTTGGGGATCACAGGCACTGAGGTAGGGTGAAGGGATAAACCACTGATAAAAATCACAACAGGTCGAAAAGAAATATATAAGCCACGGTGATGATGAAGACAGGGTGTTAATTGTTGAGAGATGAGTGATTTGGTAAGAAATGGACAAGTAAACCTCATCTCCACTTGTCCTGTGGGATGTGACTGAGTGTTCCTAGCTAAACCACTCCTCCTTCGGCCCAGAACATCCACCAGCCTGATGCTTCAACTTACCAATTCAAGTATCAAGTTCCCTATAAAGGTGCAGGTGGCTAATTCCAGGTGATATACAGAAACTACAATAATTTCTGCTCTCCAGAAGCTGACAGTGTAGAAAGGAAATAGTCATGAAAACAATACTGATATAAGGTAACTGCTTTAATGAAAACAGGCATACAAAGCAGTAGGAGCACAGAACAGGACAGGGCTTTACTGCTTACAGAAGGTGAAAGAAGGCTTCAAACGCATTTGAACTTAGGTTTGAAGAAAGTAGTTCTGCCAGGTGGAAAGGACAGTCAAGAGAACTGGAAGTGCCAAAGCAGAAATCAACAGCCCAAGATGGCAGCGTGGATACCACACCTGGCTCAGTGCTATGGGAGCTTTAAGTAACTGGAGAGCAGAATGCTAGGGGAGCAAGTCAGATGGAGGATGATTTAGTTTAACAAAGGAGGGGAGTTTAAATTCTATCTGGTAGGTGCAAAGAACTTGTTTTGTTTTTTAAAGAAAGGGAACTCCAAATGCTATGTGAAGTGCTACTGATTTTTGAGAGGGGTTTTTGTTTTCCAGAAATAAAATTCACTTTATTTTCCACTCATTTCATAAATTAGCTACAAATATAAGGTGATTTAAGAAAGCTAAAACCCTTATAAACACACCAAAACTAAGGTCTGTATATTTTCACTATGGGTCGTCCTCAGGTATATCTTTCTTCAGATATTCTCTCTCAAGAGGTTTTATTTTAAAAGGGAAATCAATGTACACACACATACACAAACATACCTGCTTTAATAAAAATAGAGAGGGGAGAGTGAAGTAGTTCTTTTTACCTTCAAGAAAATTAGAATGCTGGGCTTGATATTCAAAATTACCTCCCCACCCCACCTCCCTTGTCCCCATCCTTCTCTTAATTAAGTGGCCATCACCTACCTTCTCCCAGGCTTCATCATCCCCTAAACGTGCCTGGTTCCTCCTGTCTCTACTCAGATATTTCCCTAAATAACCTGGAAAATCCTCCTAGCACTGCCCCCTCACCGTGTATTTTCTGAGTAGCAAACACAGTCATTTGGAAAAGATGAGACTGTGTGTTGAAGGCTCTATGAACTCAAGAGTAATACAAATACAAATATAGTAATACAAATATGGATATTACTATCACAGCTACAGCTTACTAATACTATTCCAAGGTCTAGTTTAAAGGAAATGTAAGGATAAAAAAAACTGATTATCTGCTGGACTGGGCTCTAATCTGCCACCAGTTTGCTTGTGGTTTTAATGTTAGGTCATTCAACCTCTAGGTCCTTTCCAATGCTTTTATTTTTGACCAGGTCCCTCTTCTCCTGGGACATACAAAATCACTTATTTCTGAAAGCTATAAAGCACGTGGGACAATCTCACATGTATACACATCTAGCCTTGCTTTCCTTAAGAAAAGTAGGTTGAGTAACAGCTAGAAGCACAGGACTTTCAATAGACCATCACTAACCACCTTTGTGAACTCTTTAACAGGCCACTAAACCTCTCTCTCTCCTTCTTGGGTGTGTGCTAAGTTGCTTCAGTCATGTCTGATTCGTGGCGATCCTATGTACCACAGCAGGCCAGGCCCCTCTGTCCATGGCATGTCCCAAGCAAGAGTACTGGAGTGGGTTGCCCTGCCCTCCTCCAGGGGATCTTTCTGACTTAAGGATTGAATCTATGTCTCTTAAATGCTCTCTTGGACTGGCAGGCAGGTTTTCTTTACCACCTGCCCTGAAGCCCACCTGAGTGTCACCTGGGAAGCCCAGAAACTATAATGAAAGTTACTTCTCTCACTTGGTTGTTACAAAGATTAAATGAAACAACGTATTAAAAATACTCATCTCAGTGCCCATTATTCAAGTAGGTGCTCAGTAAAGGAGAGCTTTTTAGGTTCTCTAGTCCCTCTCCCCACTCTACCCCCACCACTTCAAGTATTTCGTAAGTAAACTGAGCCAACAGGCTTGCCTTTGAAATAATAAACGTGTAGTGCATTTTTCAGTTTTCAAAACTCTCCTGTATTTTCATTTAATCATCATAACAGAGTGATGACTAGCTTGATAGATTTAGGAAGGATGGGAAACAAACTGAAAGAGGTTGAAAAGATCTCCCAGCTGGAAAGCCCGACCTCAAACACAAGTTGTCTCCACATTCCTCTCACTACTCCATACTATTTTTCTCTAAAAACATTAAAGAAACACATTATTTTATATGTATATTTCATGATATATTAGAATTAATGAGGGGGATCACATTCTTTAATGATTGTACATATAAATAAGACCCTTTCCTCTTGGAATAATCTCGACAGACTATTCAAAAGCTCCTACAATTTTATAGGGACTCAATTTTTCAGTATTATTAGCTTCAAAGACTGGTGAATATCAGATAAACGCAGTAAGAGAGTGTTTCTTACACACACAACTTAACATTTAAATGAACTGTTTAGATTAACAATGTAATAGATTCTTAAATGTACAATACAGAAATAGCTTTCCTTTCCCTGCTCAAGGGTCCTTCTTGTAGCTCCAGTCAAAAATTGCTGAAATTTTCTGTTAAGAATACAGTTTCACATTAGATATCACTTCGTCAACACTTCAAAAAGTTTCATTTATGTGACTTTTTAGTTTTGCTTATTACCAGTATTCATACAGATATATAATACACTAAATCAAGTAGCATCTAGAACACAGATCCAAACAACTTTTGGTTGACTGACTCCTCAGGTAAAGGGTTGGAGATAAAGGCAAGAGGGAAGAAAACCTCACAATATGAAAACTATAATGATAAATACTAAAATGGCAAGTCTCTAGTCCAACAGTTCAGTTCAAAAAAAATAAACAGCAAGTATCTGCTACATTTCAGGTAATTTAACTGAGATTAAGACGAATGAGATTCAGTTCTGCCCTCACTGACCTGTATCCAACTTCAAGCATCAAAAGGATTTGTTGTCTATATATGTTCATGTACAGATAATGATCTATCATTTTCTTTTCTTATACCACTGGCTGGTGGCAGTATTCAAGTCCTTTATATCCTCGCTGCTTTGTCTGCTTGTTTACCACTTACAGAGTTGGGAGCATTGAAGTCTCTAATTCTATTAGCTTGAGACCCTGGGTAAGTTACTTACATCTCCACAGACCTGTTTCCTTATCTGTATGGTTGTAATAAGAATGGATCAAATGAGATGACATACTACTTGATACATTTAAATGTTATCAGTTTTAAAGAAAAACTCAAATGAGTCGATTTTCTCTAGGAAGTTAAAAACATTAAAAAAACCCCTTAAATCCTAAAGATAAAACTTATATTTCGATTATGAAAAATATGTTTAAGGTATTAATTTTACAAAAGTGGGAGGAGCTATGTTGAAGTCAATCTAATTGGTAATTTTAAATCTGGTTTACTTTTACATGATTTTAGGAACTCTTCTTGGGCAAAGATAATATAAGGGTTGCAAGAGATAATCTAGTCCAATCTCACTTTATTTGTGGAGAAAACTGAAGCCAAGAATTCCCAACGTTATAAACTTAACAACTCCGAAATGCCCCAATTCCCTAAACACACCACTTTCTCAACCTGCCTTCTTTTCTCGGTTCATTCATACAAGTGGAGAATTCCCAAAATACATGAGGTATTTTTAAAAACAGAGGTTAAACTAAATTTAAAATCCCCCCTCCTCCTTTTTCACTTAATTTAGACAAGAGGATCCACATACGCAACAAAAAAGGGCTCCCATTTGGCCTTTCACTAAACCTGTGACACACAGAAGTGGGTGTCAATTAGTGATGAGAGATAGAAACAATTTTCCTAACTGGGGATTTTAAAATTATGTTCATGTCCATTGCTGCTGCTGCTAAGTCGCTTCAGTCATGTCCGACTCTGTGCGACCCCGTAGACGGCATTAGAGGATGTTAATAGAAACTCAGAATTACTTCTGTTTGGGAACTATATAATGGAATCAGATTCATGTGTAAATGGTTCTCTTTCAGACTCTAGACTGGATGGAACAAGTTTTTCCCCCAAGAGGAAACTGAGACTCAGTGAGCTTAAGTGATTTGTCCATGGTCACAGGCAACAAATGGTAAAACCATGTCTCTAAACAAGTATAACTCCAAGTTCAATGTCCTTACTGCAGGTACTGGTGGAAAGGTAGAAGATAAGCCAAAGGCAAGGGAACAGTGGTATAGAAAGGAGGTCAGCCCAAAGGGCAAACATTTCACACTGGTAACCTTCTAGAAGTTTGCAACTATTCCCTCTCCACTCTTCTCTGTGTTTAAGATGAAGCTTTATGCTCATCTTCAACTATATCTGCAGTTCATTAAATAATTTTCTTCATTATTTTAAGGCATAGTCTTATTTTATTGCATGATACCACTTTACTTATGGTCAAACCAGGCTTCCTCACATACAGTGAACTGCAGTTTCTGCTTACTGGACAAAGGCAACAAGCCATGCCCACATGAATTGTTCTTAAATCCTGAACCCTGGCATGAAAGAGAAGGTACAACTATGCAGTGGAACTTAGAATTCTTAGAATCAATCACTGAAATAAAGACTCAAAAGGATTCAAAACAACACTGCACTGTACATAGTAAATTTAGTATAGTTTGGTTTGGTATTACTAATGTTAGAAAATAATTTAAAAAGCTTAACTATCAGATGTAATCCCTATAAATGTCTATAAGGGTACCTAATGGTAGTATGGGGAGAAGAGTTAAAAACTAAACATGTATCATGGTATATAAGCCATTTGGGAAGGATTAAGATGCAGTTGGATAAACATATCACTTTAGAATTACCTGAAGATCAATGAGGTTTTAAAACAGATTATTCATAATCTCTTTGGAGTTTCCTAAAGGAGTTTGTGTTTTTTTTTTTTTTTGACCACAGCATGTGGGTTGTGGGATCAGATGAGCCCTCTGTAGTGGAAGCCCAGAGTCTTAATCAGTGGACTGCCAGAGAAGTTCCTCAAGGAGTTTTANCATACAAGTGGAGAATTCCCAAAATACATGAGGTATTTTTAAAAACAGAGGTTAAACTAAATTTAAAATCCCCCCTCCTCCTTTTTCACTTAATTTAGACAAGAGGATCCACATACGCAACAAAAAAGGGCTCCCATTTGGCCTTTCACTAAACCTGTGACACACAGAAGTGGGTGTCAATTAGTGATGAGAGATAGAAACAATTTTCCTAACTGGGGATTTTAAAATTATGTTCATGTCCATTGCTGCTGCTGCTAAGTCGCTTCAGTCATGTCCGACTCTGTGCGACCCCGTAGACGGCATTAGAGGATGTTAATAGAAACTCAGAATTACTTCTGTTTGGGAACTATATAATGGAATCAGATTCATGTGTAAATGGTTCTCTTTCAGACTCTAGACTGGATGGAACAAGTTTTTCCCCCAAGAGGAAACTGAGACTCAGTGAGCTTAAGTGATTTGTCCATGGTCACAGGCAACAAATGGTAAAACCATGTCTCTAAACAAGTATAACTCCAAGTTCAATGTCCTTACTGCAGGTACTGGTGGAAAGGTAGAAGATAAGCCAAAGGCAAGGGAACAGTGGTATAGAAAGGAGGTCAGCCCAAAGGGCAAACATTTCACACTGGTAACCTTCTAGAAGTTTGCAACTATTCCCTCTCCACTCTTCTCTGTGTTTAAGATGAAGCTTTATGCTCATCTTCAACTATATCTGCAGTTCATTAAATAATTTTCTTCATTATTTTAAGGCATAGTCTTATTTTATTGCATGATACCACTTTACTTATGGTCAAACCAGGCTTCCTCACATACAGTGAACTGCAGTTTCTGCTTACTGGACAAAGGCAACAAGCCATGCCCACATGAATTGTTCTTAAATCCTGAACCCTGGCATGAAAGAGAAGGTACAACTATGCAGTGGAACTTAGAATTCTTAGAATCAATCACTGAAATAAAGACTCAAAAGGATTCAAAACAACACTGCACTGTACATAGTAAATTTAGTATAGTTTGGTTTGGTATTACTAATGTTAGAAAATAATTTAAAAAGCTTAACTATCAGATGTAATCCCTATAAATGTCTATAAGGGTACCTAATGGTAGTATGGGGAGAAGAGTTAAAAACTAAACATGTATCATGGTATATAAGCCATTTGGGAAGGATTAAGATGCAGTTGGATAAACATATCACTTTAGAATTACCTGAAGATCAATGAGGTTTTAAAACAGATTATTCATAATCTCTTTGGAGTTTCCTAAAGGAGTTTGTGTTTTTTTTTTTTTTGACCACAGCATGTGGGTTGTGGGATCAGATGAGCCCTCTGTAGTGGAAGCCCAGAGTCTTAATCAGTGGACTGCCAGAGAAGTTCCTCAAGGAGTTTTAAATTGCAAACACACTTTCCTATTTAGTATCTTATGAACATTTTAATCTCTCTCTCTCTCTTTTTTTTTCATTTTGAGTTGAAATTACAAATGCTATTAAGGCATAAATTACACTAAAAAAATTTGGCTACAATCCCATAGACTTAATACTGTGATAGTCATCATGGCTGTTCATGAACATTCTGGCTCTCTTCTGTGGGCACATGATTGTAGCAATTTCTCACCCACTTGAAGTTAGGAGTGGCCAGATAACTTGTTCTGATTAATGAAACTTG
Organism: Neotragus moschatus; assembly: GCA_006410615.1. Lineage (NCBI taxonomy): Eukaryota > Metazoa > Chordata > Mammalia > Artiodactyla > Bovidae > Neotragus > Neotragus moschatus. The sequence continues at coordinate 854,512 of SJYA01002888.1, forward strand.
AGTGGATATGATCACCATGCTAAAAACCGGTGTGTGCTACGCCACCGTCTCATCCTTCAGGCAAAGAGAGGAAGATCAGCCACACTTGAGATGGTGGCTGCTTTGTTGGTCTAAGACCCTGAATGACGAAAATGAGCAGAGCCCCTGTGAAAAAGAAATAAATCACTGGTCATTTTAATACTGAGATGTTGGGGTTCTTTGTTATCACAGCATCATTTACGCCTATCTGGATAGAAGTGCCATGTGTCTAACAGGCATTTAGATATCAGTTTCTTTCAGTTCTGTCACATTAGAAGGATACAGTAATGTGTGAAACTGTCTGCTAAAGCAGAGAAAAGGTGAACGAGACGAACAATTAATTTCAGATTTAACTTAACAACAGTAGTATGTGCTTATCATTTAGTTTCATATATGTCAATTTATTTGTGTACAATTCACAGTCCCTAGAGATACTGTAGATATGCCTATACCCAGCTGCAGAAGAGGAATCTGAATCCTAGGGAGTGATTTGTCCAAGGCCACAAGTGACTTACTGGCACAGAGTAATCAGAATTTAGGAAGTTTAACTTCTGATTGCTATCTCTTTCCAACATATCACAGCTGAGCAAGGACTGCTAAGGGCAATTTGGGACAGCTTTCAACATATATTTTTATAGTAAAAGATATATTCTAAAATAATTCTTGTCTTCAGTTTGAGACACAAGCAACAAATTCTTCCATCTGTGCAAATATTAAATTAATTCAAAACCAGATCCACAAAATATTAAGCACGATCTTATAACTAAATTCCACCTTTCTTTGAAAATGTAAGATGTAAGAACTATCTAGAATTCCAACCCATAGACATTGCTGGAAATATTCCTTGAAGAAATCTCTATAGGTTTCAAATACTTGACTTCTAAACTGCATCAGTTTTAGGTCACTGGCATTTCTACCAGGGGGCAGAAAACACATCCTTGAATTACCACTTTATTTTCCATTTCCTCCTTAGTGAATCAAAATAGTTCATTAGCTGAATAAGGCAGGAAGAAAAGGCAGTGGATTTCCCACCCATCTGCAAAACAATTAAGGTTCCAGAGCTAATATAAACTATAATTTAGATCTTAAAGTCTAAAAAAAAATGACAATGTTTAATTTTTAAAGCTAGCATGTACATACATACAAATTAACTTTCTGAATTATAAATGATAGCGAATTTCTAGTTAGACATAATAGAAGTAGAATGTTAGAACGATGCTTGTGCCTTCTGGACACCAAAATTTTATTAAGTAAATTAACTTGGACAGTGATGATATTTTAAGCTATGCATATTAGAAACACAGCATCCTAAATCACGTTTAGGACTGAAATTGGCCCAAAATATTCTTCCTGAGCAAGAGGCTTACTGAGGCAGCAATGTAGAATTGAGAACTTTATCCCTATTATCAAACAACTGGTCTAACCCCAAGTTTCACTACCTGAGCAAGGTATCTATTAGCTCCTCAGTTTCTATGTCTGTAAAATGGGGATAACCACCTACCAGAGTTAAATGGCAGGTAATTTAGTACCTGGAAGAGGGAATGCCAACAACTCTCTCCTCAAAAGAAAAAGACACTGTGCTTTAGTATTATTCGGAAACTATTTCTTCTCATGAAATAGACGTTTCTTCTTAAACAAGGAATTTATGTACAATACCAAACTTTCTCTTTTTAGAAACTGAAAACTTGTTCCACCCTAGGAAATGGGGGAAAATTTTCCCAAGGATGTATTTAAGACAACCTAAAACAATGTGTCATATTGTCTGTTTTAAAAAGTGGCAATATACACAATCACTGGGGATGAGCGGAAACAGAGTAGCTCAATTACAGAGTAGCTCAATTAAGAAAAAAAATTTCTAAGGAGATCTAGCTCAGTAATAGCCAAAACAGGGTACAAGAAAAGTCATTGGAGTGCAGGAGAAAAAAAATCAAAACACTCCAATTTCCATCTTTAATTCATCCTTTTAAACTGTTTACATGTTTTAAAAATGTACAGTATATCAGTATATGTACTATTCATAAATATTCACATATTGAGATTATTAGCTTAAATATTTTTTGACAGAGTGTACAACAAAAAAAAGAGAACCCCAGTGGTTCAGCAACAAAGAATCTGCCTGCTAGGAAACGCGGGTTCCATCCCTGGGTCAGGAAGATCCTCTGGTATAGGGAATGGCAACCGACTCCAGTATTCTTGTCTGAAAAATACCATGGACAGGTGTGCCGGCGTGCACACAGACACACACACACACGCAGAGCCAGAAATAGCTTTTCTCAACTAGGTTAGAGAACACACATATACCATATCAAGGAAATCACTCATGAAAATAGATGTACATTAATCTTAAACTGTACTATAAAACCTTTACAAATCTTTAAAACAACTGAACTTATGACACTCTATTTATTTATACCATTGTTAGTAGGGTTGTACTTGAATTCATTTTTCAGTCTAACTGCTTCTCAATGACTATACAAATTGGAGCAAAGTCCACTGATTTAAATTAAATGTCCTACAGTCACACTGTGACTGTATCTCGCAGGTCCTACATTTTTTAAAAGTTAGGTCTTAAATCTGTTGTCAGGTTTACTTTTGATGTCTACATTCCAGAACTTCTTTGATTATCAACAAGCCTCTTTAGTTCCTGGCTTCATTTTCCAGTACTGTTGGTTTCAAAATGAGATGCAAACTTAAAAAGGGGGACCAATTTAACATTTGCAAATGACCATATGCTGCTTGGGAGTATAAAATATGAGGTCAACACTGCCAACTTTCATGGCTATCAAAAGCAGTAGTTTGTTTTTCTGAAAGACACTGTAACTAGAGGCCATCTACATGAGTTGCTAGTCTATATGACTCAGAATTCCATTCGTCCTACTCTCTGTTTCAGAGCTGAAGTCACAGATGTCTCCATCTGTGACATAATTATTTCCAAAACCAATTAAGAGATGTTAAACAGAAAATCATGACTTCAGGTAATGAATAAAAATGGCAGGAAGGGGTAATTCTTAAGGAAGAAAATTTTGTTCCAAAGCAAGAAGTAAATTAAATGACTTGCCCTGTTTATTGGCTTAGGGAAAGGGGAAATTATCATACTGTAAAAGGATGCAAACATTAGAAGTTGCCTGGTTCTCTGTGCAAGTGGGAAAATAACTTTACAGGTTTTATAATGGTGCTGCTGAGGGTGGGGGTGGCAAAGGGGTCAATGATCCACTAGTTGAATGGGTCCGAATAGGAAAAGGGTAAAATTTTTGCTCTTAAGATAATCTTGAGAACGATGACATATTAACAGTACTGTCAACTGTGGGAAAATATTAAGTGCAAAAGAAACAGTCAGCAACTTGTCTCTATGTCCTAAGACATAAATAGATTCACATTTCCTTATTAACTAATAAGCTCTGCCCTAAGAGGAAAAACTAAAGACTTTATTTCATTGCTATAATTTGGTGCAAGATAAAAACCTGGAATTCAGTTTACTTTTTAATAACAGAGTGGTATTAACAGTCTGCCTAATTAAGGGCCATTTTACCATGCTTTATAGGGCATAATACAGAAGACAAAAATTCGTATTAAACTAAACAAAAGCTATCAGTATCTTGTCCCTTAGTAAAACTGGCCTCTAAGGGTCCTCTTCCTTTGTTATCCTGAATTGTCACCATAAGCAAACTGAAGCAACTTGTGCTGAGGAAATACCAGCCTAGAAGCGCCTGAACACACCTTGCCATCGCCTTTCCCCTACTCTGCTAAGTATCAGACTCTAAGTATCAGAACAAACAGTCCCCCTCACAACTTTCCAGCCGTACCCAGAGACTATTTCTCCACCTCTCCTCACCGTGTCCCTCGGTCTTTCTTCCACCTTCCATTTGTGAGAGTCCATCCATTCTCCAAGGCCCCCACAGCCGATACATGAACGGCTCTCTCACACACTATACTAATGACATTAACTACAGATTAGATTAGTGCCACTCTGCTGTTTATATTAGACTGTTGGCTTCTTAAGGGCAGCAAGTTAGTTGGAATTAACCTCGCATTCCCAAATGCCATAAACTCAAATGCCTGGCAGAATGTAAGATTGATATATAGCAACTCCCGGATGCTGTTAATGGAATAACCAACTCATTCTGGATCTATAATTTGAGATGTTATAATTTTATTCTATGTGAAGTGAAACAGTTCTCTACTGACTAGCATCTTCAGCACTGCAAAAACAAAACAAAAGCAAACCAACCAAACAAAAAAGGCAGGCAAAATTTATTCACCAAACTATGGGAATAAACTCTTAAGGGAATGGCATCAGCTTTGAACACTGTCTTTAAGTACCAGGCAGTCTGAAATAGGCTCCTCCATCCAGATTTCAGATGGATGGATTTTTCATATTAAAATCCTAGAGGTAGGAAATGAGCCAACTCTGATATTTGAAACCACCATTTCGACAGACCTTATTTCTGTGTACTTTAGACCACTTGGGAAAGATGAGATCACTTAAGCAGCAGCGCCATCATTTCTTTTTATTTGACCCCAACAATGCTCTCAACCTAACAGTAGAGAGACATGCATCAACCAGGTTCAATCATATTGTAATAAGTCAGCTGCAGAGAATATTCACTCCTTTAATAAAGGAAGGGGAAGCTACACTAAAGAGCATAGGACCTTCCCTAAAAATGTCGGATAGAGAGGTACTCTGGGCATCCCCTTCCCCCACCTTCACAAATCTACTCCTGGAATCTGAGACATAGGTCCTTTGTCTGAACAATGTGGGAGGAGTCTGTCTGCAGTACTGGTGTGCTGGCAAATGAGGAGAATCTACTAAAAACTGTATTAACGTAGAAAGTTCCTTAACTCAATTACTTTACTGTCCAATTTTCCTTCATGGTGTACCCTAAAGCGTTCTAAAAGGTAGCCACTCTGTCTTTTCGAGAGTTAAAATGTATCGGTATACCGTAAGATCGATCAACAGAGTTAGCTAAGAAGCTAAGTTTCTCAACAGCGAAGGGGTGGAGGGGGGGTGGCGGTAAGAACGACCACTTGAACATCCCCTCTTCCCTCGCGAATGAGCCCCCCCCCACGCCTCCATTTCTGTCAATTTCTTCTTCCCAGAAAGCCGTCGTAAGGCAGGCTGAGAGCTTTTTACAAAGACAGTAGTCGGCTGCGCAAACTTACGATCNCATCAGTAATTCCAGCTCTCCAGGGAAAGCAGGAAGCAGAACAATACCTGCCATCTGGCAACTGTTAGGCTGCAGCCACTCCCTATGGTGAGCACTGAGGAAAAGCTCAGGATACTAGCTCCAGATAGGTAAGATGCATGAATGGAATGATTTCAGTGAGCCCAGACTCTTGCATTTTCCCATACATAGAAAAGCACAAAATTCCTTAACTTGAGGTATCTGGTTTTCTTTAATTCACAAAAATACTTTTGATGTTCATACTACCTGCCCTTCGTTGCAAACTTATATATAACCTGATTCCTCTCTGGCCCTCTCCTGCCTCCCTGGAGCAGTTCTCTCAGGGCACTTGAGATGACCTGTCTCCTAGGCTTGAAGTCCTAAAATTTCTCACTGAAAAAAATATAACTCTCAACTTTTAGGTTGTGACTATTTTTCAGGTTGACACTTCCAGTCAAAAGCATAGAGCATTTTATCTAGCACCAACCTTTTCTGTTACTCCACTGTCGTTCTATAACCCTATAAAGTTGCCTGTCTAACAACTCATTTATAGCAGTGGCCTCTGGAGCAGAGATTTCAGTCTTAGTTATATAACAAAGTCAAGAAGGGCTTTTAAAAATGGCAAATGAAGAGCAGGAAGAGGAAAGTCTTGGATTTTGTTATTAAGTGCATCTAGAGTGGGAACCTGGACATGCTTTTTTATAACTACAGAGTTGAGCATACTGATCCAGGGTGTGAGTTTGAGGTTTACAGTAGAAAATCTTGCTATTTTTACTGAAAAGTGATCTTTTTCTCCCCTACCTTCCCAATTTGGAGGTGGAAATGGCAACTCACTCTAGTATTCTTGCCTGGAGAATTTCTTGGACAGAGGAGCCTGGTGGACCACAGTCCACAGGGTCGCAGAGTCAGACACAACTGAAGCCACTTAGCCATGCACTAGGCTACCCTACCTTCCCAATTAGGTACTATTTTCACGGATCTACTGTGTTTATACCCTTTTGGTGATATATCCCAAAGACATAATATTTTAATAAAGGTACTGAATATATTTTTTAAAAATTTACCAGTGAATAGCTTGTGTAACTAGACATTTACTTATAGACTATGCAACTATGTTTGCTGCCTGATATTTCTGTATAAGCAATAAACATTATTTGAAGGATAGATTTTTCTAGCAGAGCAAATCTCATTTCAAGGGAGAAACTAAAACTCATAGTGGCTACTCCCAGGATATTTTTGTCAGGAGGAAATGCATAGCAGAATTACACATGAAACTCAGAAGTTCCTTTCCCTACCTCTTTTCATGACTTGTCATTTATTGCTCACCCCTTGGCCCTACATTCACTTCCCAAGAACTCCAAGCAAAAGCTGTAGCAAAAGTGAGTTCCTCATATAGCTTTCTTTCAAGAAGGAGGAGTTGTAGATAAGATACATTCAGCTAAGATTTTTAAAAAAATGCTAAGTGCTTTAATTTATGTGTTTTTAACATAAAAATTTCTTCCTGCTTCAGTCTCATGCAATAAATGAGGTTTCCTAAGTTCCTATACACAAATGTATACATTCATGCATTAATTTATATTTGATCAATATTGTGATTTATGAACAAAGTAGGAATTATTGAAGTTCAGAGACCTTCCCATTTGGGTCTAAATTTATTGTCTTGTATTAAATTTTGTTTATGAAGCAAATTTAAGATTTGGTTTTGCTCTAAATACGTGACTGAGTTTCTTTCATTTAAATCCACTAAACACGCTGTTCCTCTCCACCCTCCCACAACCACACAGCATTAATTTGCACCTGATTTAGTTTTCCCTTTCATTGTCTGCTGTTGTTTAGGACATAGGTTCATACACTGGGACAAAGGGATTGCTTTAGAGATCCTGGGACTAAAAGAAAGTACAGAAATGGCTACATTTTATCAGCTAGTAGGCTGACTGCTAAAACCTGATTGTAAGGATGTTAAGGTTGGAACAACTGCAAACTAAACAGACCTCTACAAAGATGTTTGTCCTAGTAAGGAGAAATTTAAATAATAACTTTGAAGCCAGGTTGTAAAAACAACTACGAAAGCATGGTGAAAGACTTGGCTGACACTCTCACCTGGAACCCCAAAGAAACATCTGCTTTGTTTTAATCAGAATGAATTTCTTTGGGGTAGAATGTCCCCTAAAGAGCCTCTTCATGAAAGTGAAAGAGGAGAGTGAAAAAGCTGACTTAAAATTCAACATTCAAAAAACTCAGATCATGGCATCTGGACCCATCACTTCATGGCAAATAGATGGGAAAACAATGGAAACAGTGACAGACTTTATTTTCTTGAGCTCCAAAATCACTGAAGTTGGTGATTACAGCCACGAAATTTAAAGATGCTGGCTCTTTGGAAGAAAAGCTATGGCAAATCTAGACAGCNATAATAACTTTGAAGCCAGGTTGTAAAAACAACTACGAAAGCATGGTGAAAGACTTGGCTGACACTCTCACCTGGAACCCCAAAGAAACATCTGCTTTGTTTTAATCAGAATGAATTTCTTTGGGGTAGAATGTCCCCTAAAGAGCCTCTTCATGAAAGTGAAAGAGGAGAGTGAAAAAGCTGACTTAAAATTCAACATTCAAAAAACTCAGATCATGGCATCTGGACCCATCACTTCATGGCAAATAGATGGGAAAACAATGGAAACAGTGACAGACTTTATTTTCTTGAGCTCCAAAATCACTGAAGTTGGTGATTACAGCCACGAAATTTAAAGATGCTGGCTCTTTGGAAGAAAAGCTATGGCAAATCTAGACAGTATATTAAAAAGCAGAGACATTACTTTACTGACAAAGGGCCATCTAGTCGAAGCTATGGTTTTTCCAGTAGTCACGTATATGGATGTGTGAGTTGGACCACAAAGGAAGCTGAGCGCCAAAGAATTGATGCTTTTGAACTGCAGTGTTGGAGAAGACTCTTGAGAGTCCTTTGGACAGCAAGGAGATGAAATCAGTCCATCCTAAAGGAAATCAGTCCTGAATATTCATTGGAAGGACTGATGCTGAAGCTGAAGTTCCAATACTTTGGCCACCTGATGAGAAGAATTGACTCATTTGAAAAGACCCTGATGCTGGGACAGATTGAAGGCAGAAGGAGAAGGGGACGACAGAGGATGAGATAGTTGGATGGCATCACTGACTCGATGCGCATGAGTTTGAGCAAGCTCTGGGAGTTGGTGATGGACAGGGAGGCCTGGCGTGCTGTGATTCATGGGGTCGCAGAGAGTTGGACACGACTGAGTGACTGAACTGAACTGAAACTTTGTGTAAAATAAAAAAAAAAATTTATTGAGTTTGAGGTATTATACATTTTTGTGTACATTTGTTACCCTGGTTAACTTATCTTAACTTATATAAAATGCTAGGTTAACAGGGAACTCAGCTCAATATTCTGTAATAACCTAAATGGGAAAAGGATTTGAAAAAGAATAAATACTTGTATGGGTATAACTGAATCACTTTGCTGTACTCCTGTAGCTAACACATCATTGATGATCAACTATAGTCCAATATAAGACAAAAATTAAAAACCAATACTGGGTTGAAAATCTGTGATTTGCTGTATACCATGGAGCTCAACCTGGTGTTGTGTGACAACCTAGAGGGGTGGGATGGTGTGGGAGGGAGGCTCAAGAGGGAGGGGATATATGTATACTTATGACTGATTCGTGTTGTTGTATGGCAGAAATCAACATAACATTGTAAAGTGATTATTCTCTAATTTAAAAAAATCTGAAAAAACCCCTGTGGTTTGTAAGGAAAAAGTAAAATGATCAGTGATTAAGGGGTTAAGAGGGGAAAAGGATAAATATGTGGGGCACAGAGGATTTTTTAAGGCAGTGAAACTATTCTGTATGTAATCACAATGGTGGATACGTGTCATAACACATTTGTCAAGACGCATAGAAGATACAGTACCAAGAGGAAACCACTGGCTCTGGGTGATGACGATGTGTCAATGCAGGCTGCAGATTGTAACAAATGTCCTTCTGGTGCAGACTGTTGATAGTGGGGGAGGTTATGCTCTGTGAAGCCAGGGCATGCATGGAACTCTTTGTACTTTCTGCTCAGTTTTGCTGTGACCCTAAAACTGATTTTAAGCAATAAAATCTATTTAAGCAAAAAATGCACAAAAACATAAATGTTTCGTACATTTATGGTACTTAATTTGAGCTATTCATTTGCTCTGATCACAGACTGCCTGGGGCTATCCCACTTTGTAGCCTTTGTGTGTGTGTTTGTGTGTGCGCGCTAAGTCACTTCAGTTGTGTTCAACTCTTTGCGACCCTATGGACTGTAGCCTGCCAGACTCCTCTGTTCATGGGATTCTCTAGGCCGGAATATTGGAGTGGGTTACCATGCCCTCCTCCAGGGAATCTTCCCCACCCAGGGATCAAACTTGAGTCTTTTATGTCTCCTGCATTGGGAGGCAAATTCTTTACCACTAGGACCACCTGGGAAGCCACTTTGTAGCCTAGAGCCTGATAATATTTATTGTCAATGCACAAAGATGACATAGCAATCCTAAATGTATCTGTACTAAATAACAGAGCTTAAAAGTATATGGAAAACAAATGAATCCACAAAAACAGAAAAACTAATAAGGCTAAAAGGAGAAATAGACAAATTTACAATTGTAATTGGGGCCTTCCCTTTCCAGCAATTGATAGTGCTATTAGACAGAAAATGATCAAAAATATAGAAGGACTGAGTAATACCATCAGCCAACAGAATCTAATTAATATTTATAGACTGTTGCATACAACAGTATGATATGCATTGCTTTCAAGTGCCCATACAACATAGACTATATCCTAGTCTGTAAAACTAATTTCAGCAGATTTAAAAGAAATGAAATCATATATAGCATGCTCTCTGACAATAAGAGACTCAAACTAGAAATCAATAACAAAGAAAACTAAAGAATATCAAAATACCTAGAAATTATACACTTCTAAAAATGCATTGAACTGGAGGAAAATGAAAATAAAACATACCAAAATTTGCGGGACACAGCCAAAGCAGAGATGAGAGGATAATTTATGGCACTAAATGGTTATATCAGAAAAGAGAAAGATCTAAAATCGGTAATCTAAATTCTTATCTAAAAAAAAAAGAACAAAATAAACCAAAAAGCAGAAAGAAGGAACTAGTAAATAGCTGGAATCAATTACACTGAAAATAGGAAAACAGAAAAATCAATGCAAGAAACTGATTCTTGCCCAAAATTCAATAAAATTGATAAATCTTTGGTAAGAATGACAAATCTGAGATAAAACACAAATCAACAATATCATTAATGAAACAGACAATAGCACTATAGATTCTGCAACCATCAACAGGATAAAGGAGAATACTGAAAATAATTTTATATTTAAAAATTTGACAACTTGGAAGAAGTGGGCCAGTTCCTCAAAATCCACAAACTATCAAAATGCAACCAAGACAATTAAGGGTAACTGAACTCTTGAAAAGGAAAGGAAAAGCTCCTTTCAGGAAATTTCCCAAACCTAATGGTTTCACTGGAAAATCCTACTAAATACTTGAAGAGGAATATAAGACCATGTTATGCAATATCATCTAGAAAACAGAGGGGGATGGAATACTTTGCAGTCATTTATGAGGTCAGTGAGTGAAGTGAAGTCACTAGGTCGTGTCCGACTCTTTGTGACCCTGTGGACTGTAGCCTACCAGGCTCCTCCCTCCATGGGATTCTCCAGGCAAGAGTACTGGAGTGGGTTGCCATTTCCTTCTCCAGGGGATCTTCCCAACCCAGGGACTGAACCCAGGTCTCCGGCATTCCAGGCAGACACTTTAACCTCTGAGCCACCAGGGAAGCCCTGAGGTCAGTAGAGATGCTAAAACCAAAGACAATGCAAAGAAAACAAAGCTACTGACAAAATCTCCCACAAACAAAGACACAAACGTCTCAACAAAATATTATCAAATAAAATCTAACAATACACAAGAAGAATAATATACCAGCACCAAGTGGCATTTCTTTCATGTATTTACGGCTGTTTCAATATTTAATGGAGTAGTAAAGGTGGCTCAGTGGTAAAGAATCAGGCTATCAGTGCAGGAGACTTGGGTTCAATCCTCGGGTCAGGAGGACCCCCTAAAGGGGGAAGTGGTTACCTACTCCAGTATTCTTGCCAGGGAAATCCCGTGGACAGAGGAGCCTGGCTGGCTACAGTCCATGGAGTCGTAAAAGAGTCGAACATGGCTTAGCGAGCGAACAACAGCAAACGTATGTTCACACAAAAACTTGTAAAGCACAAAGGGAATAAAATATAAAGAAGATTAAAAAAAAACTTGTACCGGAATGTTTGTTGCAGCGTTATTCATAATGGCCAAAGAGTAGAAACAACTCAAACATTCTCAACTGATGTATGGACAGAGTGTGGTATATTCACACAATGGAATATTATCCAGCCATAAAAATGAATGAAGTACTGAGATATGCTACAATGCAGATGGATCTTATAAACATTAGGCCAAGCTCAAGAAGTCAGTTGCAAAAGGCCACATATTGTATAAATCTATTTATATAAATACTCGGAATAGGCAAATACATAAAAATCAGAAAGCAGATTAGTGGCTGCCAGGGACTAGAGAGTAAGAAAGGGAGTGACTATTGAGGAGTCTATTTTTGGAGTAATTAAAATATTCTGAGATTAGTGGTGATGGTTCAAAAACCTTGTGAATGTACTAAAAACCACAAACTTATATGTTTAAATGTGTGGATTATCATACTGTAATTTATATCTTGAAAAGTCAATCAATGTAATCTACCATATCAACTGTTCGAAAGAAGAAAAATCATATTATCCTATCAATTGGTGCTGAAAAAGCATATCACAAAATCCCATATCCATTCATGATAAAAAAAGTCTCAGAAAACAAAGAATGGAGGGAAACTTCTTGATTTACAAAAAGCCTTTAGCCACCATCATAATTAACGACAAAAGACTGAATACTTTTACCCTAAAATAAAAAATGAGGCAAAAATGTCCACTCTTGTCGCTCTCATTTGCCATAGTACTAGGAGTTTTAATCAGAGGAATAAAGCAAGAAGAAGAGATTTAAAAGATATGCAGACTGGAAAGGAACAAATATTTAGTTATATGTTTGAATGATCAAATATAAATAAAAAGTGGAAGAGAAATGTCAGTGAAAAATTTCAAGTTTCAAAATAAAAGGAGAAAAACCACCAGAATTGATCTCCAAATTATATGGAATTGATTCTGAAAAGCTCAATGTAAAAGAGTAGCTCTCACAAAAAAGTACAGTCAAGAAAAGCAAAAAAAAAAAAAAAGAAAGAAAAAAGCCGAACACCTCCCCCTCCCCAAACCAGGGACTTCCCTGGTGGTCCAGCGGTTAAGACTTCACCTTCCAATGCAGGTGGTGTGATTTCAGTCCCTGGTTGGGGAGCCAAGCTTCCCACATGGTTGGAGGTGGTGGGGTGGCGGGGGAAGGAACATAAACAATAGAAGCACTATTGCAACACATTCAATAAAGACGTTAAAAACGAAAGTGAAAGTCGCTCAGTTGTGCCTGACTCTTTGCGACCCCACGGACTATACAGTCCATGGAATTTTCCAGGCCAGAATACTTTCCCTCTTCCAGGGGATCTTCCCAACCCAGGAATCGAACTGAGGTCTCCCACATTGCAGGTGGATTCTTTACTAACTGAGATATGAGGGAAAAAATGACCCACATCAAAAAACAAACGAAAAATAGCCAAAGAAGAAGAAAAAAGCCACAACATATAGGCACCAAAAAGTTGAGAAAAGTAGAGAAGAATCTAATTGGCCAAATAGTTAAGCCCACTGAAACAGAAGGGTATGCTATGGCATATACTGCACAAAAGTATGTAAACCAGTAAAAATTCATTAGAAAAGTAAAACTAGAGAAACTAAAGAAGAGCATGCAGTGCAAATTGCATAAAACAGCGAAAGAGAAAAACAATGAGATGAGTCTGGAATCGGTAAATAAATGTTAGTTGATTGAGAAGCTAAGGAAAATGTCTATAAGATTAAAAAAATCTGATAGTACGTTGCAAATTAACAACACGACTTGAATACACCTTAAATTTATGTTTAATAATAAACTATGTACAGAAATTTGATTAATAAGTATATAAGTAATTATTCTTTTTTCTTAAATTTCTGCTCTTAGTTTGGATGGCATCAACATGACTTAAGATTCTTTACTGTCTTGTGGCCTTCACTTTTGATTATCTATCCATTTTAAAAATGGAGTCATTCTGAAAGGATGGTTTTTCTAACTTCCGCAGTCTGTCAGTTCAGAATTCAGCATCTCACCACTAAGTTCTAACTCACTGGAGCACAATGCAGTTTTGAATAGGGTGGTCAGGGTAGATCAATTGAGAAGGTGAATGTCTGAGCAAAGACTTAGAGGTTAAAGAGTTAGCCAAGTGTAAATCTGGGGGCAGTATGTTCCAGGAAGAGTCTCACATCTAGTGCAAAGATCTGAATTGCGAGTAGATCACACAGACTTTGTAGGCTGCTAATAGGCTTTAGTTATATATGTGAAATGAGAAGCCATTGCTGAATTTTCAGCAAAGAAGTGATATTTTCAAAGGTGTGGAGGATCCTTACTGAAGGAGGCATGAATAGGAGTAGAGTCCTAAGGAACCATAGGATTTGGGACGTATTTTTGAAGAAAGTGCAAACTGACTCCAAGATCTTGACCTGAGAAACCAGAAGGATGGTGATGCCATCAGAAGGGGTTGTTGCAGGCAGACCAAATCTGGGCTGAGTGTAGGGTTTCATGACCTGCGTGGCCTCTCTTGCAGCTTTCGTCCAAAGGTCTGTTTTCTGATTGGATGTTTCTCATGATCCTTCCTGCCAGCTCTCCTCTTCAGCTTTGCAGCCTTTGAAGTCTTAGCTTTAGGGAGGAGCAGCCTAGTTTTCTAGGCAGCCTATTGGCTGGTTCCTCTTCCTCAGTATGTCATTATAAATCTGCTAAACGTTCTCCCTCTGGAACAGTGATCCTAGAGAGGGTATAAATGACTCCTAGTTGGAAAAGAAAAAGCCGTAATAAGACTTACAAATTTTCCTTAAAATTTTTTCATAAGATTAATTTGAAAAATATTTTTCTTAAAATTTAACTTTCGTTTTTAATATTTTTACATATATTTTTGGCTGTGCTGGGTCTTCATTGCTGCACGCAGGGTTTTTTCTAGTTGCGGCAAGCAGGGGGTCTACTCTCTAGCTGCAACGTGCGGGCCTCTCACTGCAGTGGCTTCTCTTGTTGCAGAGCACAAGCTCCAGGGCATGCTAGCTTAAGTAGCTGCAGCTTCTCGGCTTCTAGAGAACAGGCTCGGTAGTTGCGGTGCCTGGGCTCTGTTGCTCTATGGCATGTGGGATCTTCCCAGATCAGGGATTGCACTGGTCTCTCCTGCATTGGCAGGTGGATTCTTTGCCACTGAGCCACCAGGGAAGCCCCTAATTTAACTTTTAGAAGCAATTTAAAGCTCGTTTTGCAGTACTAGAGGGTTACACTTCTGTAGATAAGAATTTGGAAGATGCACTTCTTCCAATTCTTAGCAGAATATTTGAATCTTGACCTTGAAAAATTCCTCTGAAGGATGAGCAGGAAATACACTTTTCTTATCAATCTAATCTCTGACTTCTTTTAAAGAAATTTTTTTTGCCAAAATGAGAGGTTTAATAAAAATTAATATTTTTAATTTAACAAGATAAAAATATTCATTTTACTTCTCTGTTTTTTTCCTTTAAAAACATTTTATTTATGTATTGTTAATTGAAGGATAATTGCTTTACAGTATTGTGTTGATTTCTACCAAACATCAAGATGAATCAGTCATAGGTTTTAGCCAAAGGTCCGTAGCCAAAAGTTCATAGCCAAAGCTTTAGCCAAAGGTCTGTAGCCAAAGGTTCACAGCCTAAGGTCCATCTAGTCAAAGCTATGGTTTTTCCAGTAGTCATGTATATGGATGTAAGAGCTGAACCATAAAAAAAGCTGAGTGCCGAAGAATTGATGCTTTTGAACTGTGGTGTTGGAGAAGACTCTTGAGTGTCCCTTGGACTGCAAGGAGATCCAACCAGTCCATCCTAAAGGAAATCAGTCCTGAATATTTATTGGAAAGACTGATGCTGAAGCTGAAACTCCAATACTTTGGCCACCTGATGCAAAGAACTGACTCACTGGAAAAGACCCTGATGCTGGGAGGGATTGAAACCAGGAGAAGGGCACAACAGAGGATGAGACGGTTGGATGGCATCACCGACTCGATGAGCATGAGTTTGAGCAAGCTCCGGGAGTTGGTGATGAACAGGGAGGCCTGGATGCTGCAGTCCATGGAGTTGCCGAGTCAGACACGACTGAGCAACTGAACTGAACTGATTGCATTGATTTCTACCAAACATCAAGATGAATCAGCCATAGCTTTACCCATGTCCCCAGTGGCTTCTTTATTTTATGTCATGTGCAGGAGTTGTTGAGTTTACAGTGGACAGAATGAATTTTGAAATACACCAACTGTCCATTAGGACCTGGTTGAAGCCACGAACTTAATTTTATTCAGGTCCCTGTGTAATCATGATAAAAGCATTGGTCCCCACAGTCAAATTTGCACTTAAGTCATTGCATAGCAAAACCTTCCCAAGGCTACATTTTTATGTTTCATTTTCAGACTGTTGGTGCCAACGGAGCAATTAAAATTTGTGAATAATGTCTGTTTCTCCCTTGATAAATAATGTGGATGGCCTGCAGTCTGTTCATATTCATGGCAAGGGATTTAACAGGCTATTGTGTTAGTAACAATGTGGATGCAAATTATAAACATTTATCATCCCGAAGTTTCATACATTTTTCAAAGCAATATCAGTTAAACAGATGCTCTAAATCCCCTAAATAAAACAATCGTTAGATGATTTTCCCATACTCCCCAAAACCCTTTTATCTCTCACTGACTTCCATGTATTATATCAAATGAAACTGTAAAATCTACTAAAAAGTGATGAGCAATGGATGAAAAGTTTAATGCAATGTCCTCTATAATTGATTTCCTATCTCTGTAGATGCTATGAGCTATTACTATATCAATAACGCCATCCATATGCTGGAATATAATATGTTCCCTCTGCCTATTTATCAGCGTGTTTATTAGGAGGTGAACTACTTATAGCCAGTGAGAATTTACTGATATAATGATCTATTTATTTCAGAAATTTACAACTGATACTATCTTTACTCCTGAAAATCACTAATCCTATCAGGAAATTCCAAAGATTTGGAAATCTTAAAATTTTTCCAAGAGGGGAAAACTCTTTAAGAATCATTATTTAAATCTCGTAACACAGCAGGTTGGAGGAGACAGACATGGATCAACAAATTTTTTTTTTTTAATTAAAAATTTTTATTATTGACTCTGCTGTGACTTGTGGGATATTAGTTCTCTGACTAAGATTGAACTTGCGCCCCCTGCCATGGAAGTACAGAGTCCTCACTACTGGACCACCAGAAAATTCCTGACTAATTTCTTCTTATGAGGACTTGGACTGAGCATGTGGGAATACAAAGAAACGTAAACAGTGGACTTGACCTCAAGAGGCTCAGAATCTAGTCAGGATAGTCAAAAGTTAAAAATCTGGCAAGATAGTCAAACGTTGAAACGTGCGTGGGCAGAGAAGATGGTAATCTATTAAATAATAATTAAATGGATGTTGGAGAAGCATATTTTAGGTATTTTGAAAAGGAATATTATTTTTGTGGTAAGAAAGACTTTATGGAAGAAGTGGAATTAGGTAGCGATTCAGGAGGTGAACTCTGAAGAGTTTTAAAGGAGCTGGTAGGCAGCATGTTGGTGAGAAACACCCCACATGAAGGAATAAGAGAAGCCCGCAGTCTCGGGCGTAGGGGTGGCAGGACTGTGAGGTGAGTAGACACGTCTGATTAACGTGAGGGATAAATCTGTGGCTGTGAGAAAAAGCACAGCTGGTCACATGGAAAAGGTGAAGGTATTTAGACTCCACGGTGAGGCCCTTCTGCTGTGGGAGGTTGGTTTCTTGTGTCAGGTTTCAGGCAGAGTGAAGATCAAGTCCCAGCTCCACCACATATGAACACTATTCTACTTAGTGATTTAACTGCTTTGAACCTCAGGGTGCCTTCTTGCCAGTGGAGATGTCCATCACACAGAGTTGTCAGGGCTGCAGAAACAACATTTCACTGCCACACTGGCTGCCATCCCTCCCTAGTAAGTGGGTGGGGAGGGGAGGCCGCGATACGTGCTTGTGAGGAGGAAAATGACATCATTAAAGGGACGGACGTGGTGTCAGGGAAATGCCAGTTTTGTGATGGTGTGCAGGGTGAACTGAAGGAGAGGCGCGGGTGTATATTGGAGGTGAGAGGAGGCAGGAAACCAAGCTTATCAGGCTATACACAAGGAGACAGGGTCCTCACTAGCCATCCTGGCTGTGGCCAAGCCAGTAGAAATGATGAAGGGACTGTCAGAAGGGAGGAATGAAAGGATTTGGTGAAGATAGGGCCAAAGGTAAAAAACGAAATCCAGAAGAATAACTGATTTCAGGATGAAGACAGAAGTATCAAACTAGTAGCAGAAAGTATTGTTTTAAAACCTTCCAGTGTATGTTTGTTTTTGGTTTGTTTTGCTTTGTCTGCTCAGTACCTGCTCTTTCCTTCGGGTTAGCTGCTATCTTTTCTCTGTAAACACGTCTTTACCTGCGAAATCGGAGCCCTTTATTATCTTGGCACAATGGTTGGTCTGGAGATCAGGCCAGCCAGAGTCCTTCCTTAGGATTTTTCTACCTGAAGATAAATCCACTTGACCTCTCTGAGTCAGAGAAACTAGCAGGATTTCTAGAGAAAGCTGATGGCAGGAATGCAGGAAGCCAAATGGAAAGCATAGGAAATCAGAGGAGAAGCAGAGGGATGGATTGGAGGTTTGGTGATGTTGACACTAGTTTCATTTCCCAAGATCCACAGGGTTGCCCTGATTTTGGTAGGATCTCTTTTAAAATTTCTGTGAACTACAGTCCTTCTAACAAACCCCTTTCTGGTTAAGCTAAGTTATGCAACAGGAACACCAATAGACGTGACTGCGCCAAAGTTAATGCTTCTGCAAGCCGAAGTGTTTTAAACAAAATCAAATCAAATAAACTAGATAACATTTGCAACAAATACAATATGTCAGAAAAGGTAACTATTCTTATTGCATGGAGAGAGATTACATATCAATAAGAAAATGTTACTGTTCCGGGAAAAAAGTGAGCAGAGGTCATGAATAGACCATTTGCAGAAGAAGAAATACAAAAAGTCCATAAGTAAGAATCTGCCCCAATAACAAGCACAGAAATATAAGTCAGATCAGCATCCACTGACAGATGACTAGAAAGAAGACGTGGCATATATAGGGCGGAAAGAGGGACGCTGAAGTAGAGAATGGGCCTGGGGACACGGGGAAAGGGAGAGGGTGGGCTGAACTGAGAGAGAGGCATTGACATATATGAAAGTGAAAGTGTTAGTCACTCGGTCGAGCTGGATTCTTTGTGACCGCATAGACTGTAGCCCTCCAGGCTCTTCTGTCCATGGGATTCTCCAGGCAAGAATACTGGAGTGCATTGCCATTGCCTTCTCCAGGGGATCTTCCCGACCCAGGGATGGAACCCGGGTCTTCTACATTGCAGGCAGATTCTTTATCACTGAGCCATCAGAGAAGCCCGTATATACCTGTTTACACCCTCATGTATAAAATAGATAACTAGCGGGACGATGTTGTATAGCACAGGGAGCTCAGTTCGGTGCTCTGTGATGACCTAGAAAGGTGGGATGGGGGGCGGAAGGGAGGTTCAGGAGGGAGGGGATGTACGCACATTTATAGCTGATTCACACTGTTGTATACCAGAAACTAACACAACAGACAAGGGGACATATATATGCCTATGGCTGATTCATGCTAATATTTGGCAGAAACCAACAAAATTCTGTAAAGCAATTATCCTTCAATTAAAAAATAAACTAAAAAATAAGTCAAAAGAGCAAGATATGCTCTTCATTAATCAAATTGCAAGGTGAAAAATATGGTAAAAATGCTTGCATACAATGTATGTATTATTCTACTTTTCTTGAGGGCTTTTCTGCTTTATGTGTTAAGAGCCTTAAAAATGTTCATAACTTTTGTTTGAAATATTCTTCTAGGAATGATTCTAGGGGTATACTCAAAGGTATACACAAAGATATATGTATCCAGGTTGTTAATTGCAGTGATATTAGCCTAGCTGTAAATGCCTAATTGGGTGATGGTTTGATAAATAATGAGGAATAGGAAGTCATATGATGAAAAATTATGAGCCAATGTAAATCCCATTTTTGGAAAATATTCCTTGACATGGGAAATGCTCATTATATAACATTAATGGAAATAAAGTAGAATGCAAAATGATGATATGGTCCCAATTATTATTATTTTATGTATATGTGTATGTATATGTGTTTTAGGATATGAAATGGGACTTTTTCTATTATCTGGAACTTTCTCAGCCAAAGCCCAAAGCTGAGTAATTGACACAAAGTATCCTTACATTCTCAAGAAGGGGGTTAGACACAGTCCCACAGTATTTACATTAAAAAACAAAAGGAAAAAGGAATGAAATGTAGTAGTCACTGTTACTATAAGGAACAGTCTATATGAGATTTCTCAGAAAGGATTATATGAAGTGAATTTTTTAGGGTAGCATGTGCTTTTTGGCATAGATCCTGGTGCCTGATGCTGCATTGGAGGTATCTGAAGGTGGGAAGTTCGCTGGAGCAGTCTGCAATCGTAGGCTAAGAGGGGAGTAGCAGCGTCCACAGGCCATCCCTTCCCCCTTGGATTCTTCCATGGGGTGAATGGGGTGGGGTGAGGAGAATGAAAGATTAGACCACTCATTACCTCCTTCTCTGCTCCAAGTCCCTGAACTACAGAGAGGCCTGGGCTTAGGGAAGAGAGAAGCACTGACTTGATCGAGAGTGAATGAGACCTTTTCATTCCTGCATGAGAAAAACAGTTCCCCTACCTGAAGGTGACAGAAAGAAAAGCTATGGCTGTGTTTGGATCATGGCTAAAGGCAGAAAATGGAGAAGTGCAAACTGGAAGGAAACGGTAGAGAAAAATGTCAAGCCGCTTCATCTTTGTACTCCGCCATGTCCGTCCTGTGAAGTCATCACTCCTAATCACATCCTTCCACCTTGGAAAAAAACAATTTGTCAATATGTTGTCTGAAATCATCTCTGAGTGGTGAGAGCACTTAAATGCTTTCTTTACATTTTCTTCTGTATTTTTCAAATTTTCCAAAATAAAACATGTATACTTTTATAAGAATAAGAAAAGACATAAAAAAAGATGGTAATGGCTCAAAAGAGAAGAACCAAAACCAAAGTTTTAAAGGGAGATGAATTATCTCCTACTTAGTCTAATGAGTATGTTATTTCTGGATTTCTCTTGAGATGTCTTTATATCTTTCCCTCTTTTCACATCATGTCACCACATGAGTGCTGAACCTTCCTCCTCCACGTTAGAAGACTGCAGTGACATCATAATTGCTGTGTTTTCCTCCTAGCAACTGCCACATGACTGATGGACCTAAATCTCTAAACATTTTCTCCTCTTTGGATTCTCTCATTGCTTCCTGCAATGGTACCCCACTCCAGTACTCTTGCCTGGAAAATCCCATGGGCAGAGGAGCCTGGTAGGCTGCAGTCCATGGGGTTGTTAAGAGTCGGACATGACTGAACGACTTCACTTTCATGCATTGGAGAGGAAATGGCAACCCACTCCAGTGTTCTTCCCTGGAGAATCCCAGGGATGGGGGAGCCTGGTGGGCTGCCGTCTATGGGGTTGCACAGAGTCAGACACAACTGAAGCGACTTTGCAGCAGCAGCATTGCTTCCTGACTGTTCCAAGATGGCACTCTAACTTCAATCAAGAACAGTTTATTTACACTCCCTTTACAGTAGGACAGTTTCTTTACAGTAGGCTAAGCTGATCCCTACTTGGGCTTTTGCCAATTTCTGACATCCAAAGTGTCCTTTCAATGTATTCAAATTACAACCGTTTCCTAGAACTCATCTTAGTTCCCACTCTTTCAGTCATTTCAGGAGGCAAGAGGCACTTGCTTTGGAGGTTGGTTAAGTGGTAAATAGAATTCTCTACTTTTCTGTGTGCGTAAATTGGATTTACTGGAAGATGTAAATTCTACAGGTGATGGGGCCATGCAGTGTGCTTTTGTGTGTATGTCCTTATGTCATTTACTGCATTGTTTAGCACATAATAATTTCAGAAAATATTGTTGCATTGATTGAATTTAAGTAGTCATCACGAAACTGATCTGTTAATTCATCACCAGAACTACTAGAATTCGGGTACTTAAAATAGCCCATTCACTTCCTTTCTTGAATTTTGGAAACAACTTTCTAAATAATCTTTCTTTCCATCTGTGATATATGGTCATGTAAATGTAATTTGACACCATAATATCTAAAATATAAAAGAAGAGAGTGGATTTAGAGAAAACAACCCGTATTAGACCCATTCGTATTTGTATTTGAAATTTAAAATTAGTTAGTACTTTCATATAACAGTTGTCATTTAAAAATTACTTTTTTTGAGCCTCCTAAAAATAGTCACTAAAAACATAGAAAACTTTTTCACCCTTTTCCTTCCTTGATCACCTAAGAAAAGATTTTTCTCTTGATCTTTCTGAACAGATCCAAAGGAAAAAAATAGAGGCTCCTACTTGTTTTCTTTACACTTACTGTTTTATTTGTAAGTAAATTTACCCTTGGATTCCCAGGTGCCTCAGTGGTAAGGAGTCCATCTGCCAGTTCAGGAGATAAAGTATACACGGGTTCAATCCCTGGGTAGGGAAGATCCCCTGGATAAGGAAATGGACACCCACTCCAGTATTCTTATCTGGAAAATGCCACGGACAGAGGAGCCTGGAAGGCTACAGTCTGTGGGGTCCCAAAGCCTCAGATGTGACTGGACAGCTTAGCACACACATTTAGCCTTACTCAGTGCAAGGCAAGGGCTAAATAGCTTGCAAAAAAGAAAATGAAATTGGAAAAAGACAAAGGTCAAGTTAAGGTCTTAAGTCTATTAGACAGCCATGTCCAATGGGACTGACCCACACAATACTTTTTGTGGGCTGAGTATTTCGGAAGCCATGATATATAGTATTAAATTTGATTTAACTTCCTTAACAAACACAGTACTGATCACAATACTGATCTACGTTAGNGGCACTCTAACTTCAATCAAGAACAGTTTATTTACACTCCCTTTACAGTAGGACAGTTTCTTTACAGTAGGCTAAGCTGATCCCTACTTGGGCTTTTGCCAATTTCTGACATCCAAAGTGTCCTTTCAATGTATTCAAATTACAACCGTTTCCTAGAACTCATCTTAGTTCCCACTCTTTCAGTCATTTCAGGAGGCAAGAGGCACTTGCTTTGGAGGTTGGTTAAGTGGTAAATAGAATTCTCTACTTTTCTGTGTGCGTAAATTGGATTTACTGGAAGATGTAAATTCTACAGGTGATGGGGCCATGCAGTGTGCTTTTGTGTGTATGTCCTTATGTCATTTACTGCATTGTTTAGCACATAATAATTTCAGAAAATATTGTTGCATTGATTGAATTTAAGTAGTCATCACGAAACTGATCTGTTAATTCATCACCAGAACTACTAGAATTCGGGTACTTAAAATAGCCCATTCACTTCCTTTCTTGAATTTTGGAAACAACTTTCTAAATAATCTTTCTTTCCATCTGTGATATATGGTCATGTAAATGTAATTTGACACCATAATATCTAAAATATAAAAGAAGAGAGTGGATTTAGAGAAAACAACCCGTATTAGACCCATTCGTATTTGTATTTGAAATTTAAAATTAGTTAGTACTTTCATATAACAGTTGTCATTTAAAAATTACTTTTTTTGAGCCTCCTAAAAATAGTCACTAAAAACATAGAAAACTTTTTCACCCTTTTCCTTACTTGATCACCTAAGAAAAGATTTTTCTCTTGATCTTTCTGAACAGATCCAAAGGAAAAAAATAGAGGCTCCTACTTGTTTTCTTTACACTTACTGTTTTATTTGTAAGTAAATTTACCCTTGGATTCCCAGGTGCCTCAGTGGTAAGGAGTCCATCTGCCAGTTCAGGAGATAAAGTATACACGGGTTCAATCCCTGGGTAGGGAAGATCCCCTGGATAAGGAAATGGACACCCACTCCAGTATTCTTATCTGGAAAATGCCACGGACAGAGGAGCCTGGAAGGCTACAGTCTGTGGGGTCCCAAAGCCTCAGATGTGACTGGACAGCTTAGCACACACATTTAGCCTTACTCAGTGCAAGGCAAGGGCTAAATAGCTTGCAAAAAAGAAAATGAAATTGGAAAAAGACAAAGGTCAAGTTAAGGTCTTAAGTCTATTAGACAGCCATGTCCAATGGGACTGACCCACACAATACTTTTTGTGGGCTGAGTATTTCGGAAGCCATGATATATAGTATTAAATTTGATTTAACTTCCTTAACAAACACAGTACTGATCACAATACTGATCTACGTTAGCTTTTTCAAGTTTTTGTTTCTAATTCCTTATCTGACCTCACATTGAAACCCACGGACACATTTTCTTTAGTTCCCCTCCCCTTCTACTGGAATCCCCAACTCCATCGTCCTCAGCCGTGGCAGTGCGGGAGACCAGCCCTGTCGGCTGGGTTGAAGATCTCTGGAGGACCCTAAACCCAGAGGCAGCTTGCCTCTCGACCCGCCTCCCCACCCCCCGAACGCTCCTCCCTGTACAGCCTGGTTTCACCTCCCAGAGTCACATCCTTTCTACTCCCTTTTCTTAAAAGGTAAGCTCTCTAGACTTTCGTCGTATCCCTACCATGGGGTTGGCAGGCTGCAGAAGGTGGAAGCCTGGCTGTTGCTCCTGAGGGCAGAGGCAGAGGTATGTTCACAGCTGGAACTCAGAACTCATTTAACCATAGAAACCATGGAAGCCAGGGCGTTTTGTTAGCTAGGTTCTAGAGTACACACAGAGCTCCGGATGAGGTACGGAAGTGAAATGCACTTCTGTGAGTTCTCCTGGGCATCAACCTTTTCCTTTAGGGTTGTTTCCTTAGGAGAACGGCTGTGCATTCCAAGTCACTGACCATAAACTCTCTTTGTATAGAGGGAGCCCAAGGGGCAGAGGTTGAAATTGTTAGTTGGCCGTGAACCCAGGCAGGGGTGGGTCCCTCTGAAGAACTCAGCCCTCTTTACCACGACTCCAGGCCCAAGACTTCTGAGCAACTAGGGAAATGAGGAGGCGATTTAGAAGGAGCACGAGAAAGGGAAATAACAGACTTGAGTGGGGAGAGGGCGCCCAAGAACGTGGTGCAGGAACCATGGGCGGGGCAGGAAGGGCAGGTGGTTTGGTAAAAGTATCGGCATAGGTCTCCAGAGGGGCTTTTGGCCCGGTCCCTAGAGATGGTAACAGTGTTATATCGTTAAATTAGTTTTTATGGACTTGAGTCAGACACTGGTGGGAAGCTTATCACAAAAACACAAGTGGAGCGAAGAATTATATTTTCAGTTCTCTAAGAAATGGAGGCCAAGGGTAGAGTTATCTTGTGTATGGCAGGCATTCTGCTGTTCAGTTGGAACATAATAAATTTGTAGCTACAGTCAAGGCCACCCCAACCTGGAGGCAATAGGAGGTGAAAGCAGGAGTCCTTATAAAATGATGAAAGAACTAGAGTCGCCATAAAGTAGGCGGAAGAGTCATCACGGTCATTTATGACTTTGACTTCCCCCATAGGAGGAAGAGAGAGCCGGGGCACTGGCATCCAGACACTGGGATGCAAGTCTCTGATCTAGGTTTAGCAAATAATTTACTGATCTGGTGACTCTTTTGATTGTGTCCTGGGGGAACCTGGGTGCTCTGATATACACCTTGGTGTTTAGGAGAGGCAGAGATATATTTATGGTAGTGGTAAAAAACCTGCCTGCCAACTCAGGGGAAACGCAAGAGACACAGGTTCCATCCCTGAGCCGGGAAGATCCCCTGGAGAAGGAAATGGCAACTCAGCCCAAGATTCTTGCCTGGAAAATTCCATGGACAGAGGAGCCTGGTGGGCTACAGTCTATGGGGTTTCAGAAGAGTCAGACATGACTGAGCACACACACACATGCATGGTGTAGCAGCCCTCAATGAGTGTTACTGATAGCCTAAATAAAATGAAATAAAATTGAATTAATTAATAATTAATTAATATAATTAATATAATAATTAATTAATTAAAATAGAATTGATAAGACTATACTTTGAGGTCCGGACAAAAGGCAGAAAGAATTGTTGCTGTAAAACTGAAGACACACTGTGTTGATTTCGAAGCTGATTTTAGCCTTTGTTTATCATCATAGCTGTTGAAAGTGCCCATCCAGTCTTTTCCTTCAGGGAAACTGAATAGAATTAGGAAGAGACACCAACCTTTGCTGTGAGTTTTACATCTGTTTTATTTTCAAAGTGGTCTTCTGGGGGCTTCCCTAGTGGTCCAGTGTTAAGAATCTGCCTCGTAATACAGAGGATACCAGTTCGAACCCTGGTCTGGGAAGATCCTACATGCTGCGGGGCAACTAAGCCCGTGAGCCACAAGTACTGAAGCCCGTCAGCCCTAGGGCCCGTGCTCCACAAGAGAAGCCAGTGCGATGAGGAGCCTGCAGTCACAATTAGAGAGTAGCCCCTGCTCACTGCAACTAGAGAAAGACTGTGGGCAGCAAGGAAGACCCAGCACAGCCAAAAATCATAAAAATGTTTTATAAGTGGCCTCCTGAGGCTCTGAGCCTTCTCTCCTAACTGAGAGTGTGGTGTGTATTAAGGTGGANTCTTCTGGGGGCTTCCCTAGTGGTCCAGTGTTAAGAATCTGCCTCGCAGTACAGAGGATACCAGTTCGAACTCTGGTCTGGGAAGATCCTACATGCTGCGGGGCAACTAAGCCCGTGAGTCACAAGTACTGAAGCCCGTCAGCCGTAGGGCCCGTGCTCCACAAGAGAAGCCAGTGCGATGAGGAGCCTGCAGTCACAACTAGAGAGTAGCCCCTGCTCACTGCAACTAGAGAAAGCCTGTGGGCAGCAAGGAAGACCCAGCACAGCCAAAAATCATAAAAATGTTTTAAAAGTGGCCTCCTGAGGCTCTGAGCCTTCTCTCCTAACTGAGAGTGTGGTGTGTATTAAGGTGAAGGATGAGTTGATGCCAGGATCTCTAAAGTGATGGAGATGGTGGTGGTGTTGGTAGTGGTGATGGGTGTGTGCATCCATGTGTGCTAAGTCGGGAGGGATTTTTGAGGAGAGGTGTAATGCTTCTTCTAGCCATTGACTCCTATAGCTGGAAGGATTTGTCCCAAGTGTTGGGAGTGGAGTATGGCTGCAGAAATTGGCCTGATTATCCCCTCCAAAATTCAGCCTATGTGTTACCTTTTGGCACATGACGTGGAGGTGGAAGGCGGACTAGCTTGCTCAAATGTATGCAAACAAAGTATATACCTCATAAATGCCAAATGCTCTTACTCACTGAAAGCACCATCTATCACCGTTTATTTATTTGTTTCTGGCTGCACTAGTTTCCGTTGCTGCACGTGGGTCTTCTCCAGTTGCACTGAGTGGGGACTACTCTCTAGTTGCCACGCACAGACTTCTCGTGGTGGCTTCTTGTTTCCGAGCCTGGGCTTCAGTAGTTGTGAGGCACAAACTTATTTGCTCCATGGCATGTGGGGTGTTCCTGGACCAGGGATCGAAATTGTGTCCCTTGTATTGGCAAGCAGATTATTAACCATTGGACCGCCCAAGAAATCCCTCCTTTTCTTCGTTTCTACTATTGCTACCTTAGTACAGGCCCTTGTGAACTTCTGCCTGGGATTTTGCAGTGGCCTTCTGCCTGAGCTCATTCCAGCTTCATCCTTGTAAAACTCATCTTCCCTGTGGCAACTACGTAAGATATTCGCAGTGCAAGCCTACTTGCATTAGTCTGATAAGTTCCACCGAACCTGCTCTCCAATTTCTTACTTTTCTTTTTCCACTGCATCAGTCAACAAAAGCTTATTATTTCACCCACAGACCAAGTCCAGGCACTTGCACCAATAGCTAAGACAGCTTTGATGATGAGGAAGAGAGATGGTCAGTGTCCACTGATTTGATCTTTAAGATCATCTTCAACATTTTATTTCCTACAAGATGAAGCAGAAGTTTTGCAGGTTGTCATTCACTGCCCTCCTTACCTTTTAAACTCCACCCTCCCCTATCCCCCACCACTAAAACTCCAGAAGAAGAATCACTGCTTCAGCCAGATTTTTCTATAATATACTTACCTGCAAGTCTTTCTCCAACGGTAGCTTGTTTGCACCGATCTTTCTGCCTACAGAGCCCTTCACTTCTTTTCTGTCCGTTCACTCGAACCAACCCTCAAGAGATTCTAATTCACACTGATTTTTTGCTCTTCTAGCATCTACGTCTTTGCACAAGTTAAAAACAAATCGTTTATCACTAATTGCTTTATATTGATATTTGATTCTTCATGAGTAGGTCCTACCTCTGTCGCCAGATTTTAAGCTCTGTGGGGATCGAGGTTCAAGCTTCAAGCCTCTGAGTGCACCTAGCTCACTGTTTTGCCTTAGGTGGGTGCTCCGCACATGTTTGTAGATTTCTTTCTACAGGATCCATCTCGAGTCATGATAGCCCCACGTTTTGGTGAATTTTCAATAGAAGGGTTTGAAGAAGACAAAGTCAATAAATTTTAAGTTTCCAAATGTAAAAGTTAATTGAGGTTAGATTCCTCAGTCCCCACAAAGGGGATAATCACTTTTGTAAGGTGCCTAGCAATAGTCTTAAGTTGTCCTGAGCAAGTCTAGGGAATTTGTAACTTTTGTGTCAATGAAAATTATAATTACTCAGTACAATAGCAATGCCATGGA
The DNA here is from genome assembly GCA_006410615.1 of Neotragus moschatus. Taxonomy (NCBI): domain Eukaryota; kingdom Metazoa; phylum Chordata; class Mammalia; order Artiodactyla; family Bovidae; genus Neotragus; species Neotragus moschatus. Next base: position 882,725 of record SJYA01002888.1, read on the forward strand.
AATCATGAATATTACAATTCATGCATCTATAAAATTGCTATTTCAAGGCGCATGAAAGATACAAACTCAGAACAAAGGAGAACAAGAAAAATTCTGAAACTAGATTTCTGGTAGCGATAAAGAAGTTATTGAAATTCCCCGGAGTTCCAGTGGTTAGGACTCTGCAATGCCACACTGCAGGGAGCACAGATTTGATCCCTGGTCAGGGAAAAGGCAGTGGCACCCCACTCCAGTACTCTTGCCTGGAAAATTCCATGGACAGAGGAGCCTGGTGGGCTGCAGTCCATGGGGTCGCTAAGAGTCTGACGCGACTGAGTGACTTCACTTTCACTTTTCACTTTCATGCATTGGAGAAGGAAATGGCAACCCACTCTAGTGTTCTTGCCTGGAGAATCCCAGGGATGGGGGAGCCTGGTGGCCTGCCGTCTATGGGGTCGCACAGAGTCGGACACGACTGAAGTGACTCAACAGGGATCCTACATGCTGTATGGTTTGGCCAAAAAGGAAAGGAAAAAAAAAATAAAAGCAGTTACTTTAATTTTTCTTTCTCTATATATTCTTATTTAATTTTGAGCGTTTCAGCTTAAACTGGAGTTCATGAACATGGAAACTCTTTTGTTATTTCATATATTTTATTTTTCTGCTTCCAAGAGTCTGTCTCCCATCTGTTTTCATGGCTTTATTACGATTTTAATGAACATTTCAGTCAATCCCCTGATCATCTTGACCCATTAGACATTTTTCTTCTAGAGGTTTTAGACAAAAGTTCCATTTCATTTATCTTCTCATAAAATTTAGTATTCTTTCCATTGTAGGTGGTGTCTTGTACTTGACTTACACAAAAAGGAATTTATTGGTTCATCTTAACTGAAAGTGTAAGGCTAGATCAAGTTTTGGGCACAGCTGAAGTAAGTGGCAAAGAGATGTCATAACTGGTTTCTCACCATCTTTGTCTTCTGCCAAGTGTTGCCTTTACTCCTGTGTTTAGTCTCTCAGTCGTGTCTGACTCTTTGCGACTCCGTGGACTGTCGTAGCCTGCCAGGCTCCTCTGTCCATGAGGATTCTCCAGGCAAGAGTTCTGGAATGGGTTTCCATGCCCTCCTCCAGGGGATCTTCCCAACCCATGGATTGAACCCCAGGTCTCCTGCATTGTGGGCAGATCCTTTACCATTTGAGCCACCAGGGAAGCCCTTACTCCTAAGCTTAATGTAGTAGCAAGGGAGTAGCAACAGTTTGGGTCCTATACCTCCTCTAGTTTTAAGACAGTGGGAACGAGTGATACTCTCCTAGAAGTCCCACGGATGGATCTCATTGGCTTTCAGGGGTTTTGTGCCCACCCATAAATCAACCGTCATGACCTTACTTGAATGGGATGAAGAGACACGGTAGGCACCACCTGGCCTCAAGGGTGTAAACTGCTCCACCAGAATCTGATGGACTGACATTGTGGGTGAATTGGCATTAATCTTTGTAGAAACCCATCTGCTGAACTGTCAGGAGCCATCAGCCTTGGTGACCACTTCTCTAAGTCATCGATTTCTTTGACTTTCGTGATGTGTCAGTCTCCTGGTCCCTCTTTTATCTTGTCACTCTCTCTCTGGCTATTAAATGTTCAAGCCTCTCAGGGGTGGGTCCTAGACACTCTTCTAACTGGCCTCTATTTGAGTTGATTTCATTCATAAGCAAGGCTTCAATGACCACCCAAAACCTGAGGATTTGAAATTTCCTCTGAAACCCAGAGGAAACTTTGCACCCCTTTCTATGTCCAACTGCCCACTGAATTTTCTATTTGATTTTCTTAAAGTCATTTCAAACCACAATGTTCAAAACCACATCCCCTGTTCCCCAAATAAACCTGTCCCGAGCACAAGTTTTCTGTTGTGGTGAACTGAGTCTATCCAGTTGAGCAAGTCAGAAATCTTTAACACAGCCCTCAACCTCACTCCTTGTTCCTTAGCTGATCTATCACTAAATCCTACAAGTTTTGCTTCCTCAATATCTCTCACATCCTTCCACTTTTCTCCATCTTTATTGCCACCTCCTTAGTCCAAGCCATTATCTTCAATCATCTGATTACTATACATTTTCTCAACTCACTTTCAGTGTGTTTCTGCCTCTTTTCAGTGTATGGTTTTATTTTGTAGTTGCAGTGCATTTCCTCAAAGTGCAAGCTCAGTGACTTTGCATTGTCTCAAGATACAGAACACAGTCCTTACTCTGGTCTACAAACCTTTGCCGGTACGCTTCCTTCCTAGCTCCTCATCACCTGACTCTCCATACTCCCCTCTTGCCCTTTCCATGCCATCATAGTAGCATTCTTTTCCTTTCTTGACACGTCGTGGTTGACACACCTCCAGAGATGTGCATAGCCTACTCACCAAGGCATCTGAATGTGACTTTATATGGAAAAGGAACTTTGCAGATGTGATCAAGTTAGGGGTCTTGAGACAGGAAAATTAAGCTCTATTATCCAGGTAGTCCCAGGATAATCAGAAGGGTCCTTATAAGGGCAAAGGCGGAGAACGGAAGGCAGAGAAGGACATGTACTGGTGGAAGCAGAGGTCAGGGTGGTGTAAGGAGAGGACTGTGCATCACGGAACACCGGTGGGGACTTCCCTGATGGCTCGGTGGTTAGGATTCTGTGCTTCCAATACAGGGGTCGTGGGTTCTATCCCTGGTCGGGAAACTAAGATCCCATATGCCCTGTAAGCACAGCCAAAAAAAATTATAATTACAGTAAGAATAATAAAATAATTTAAAAAAAAGGAACACAGGTAACTGGAAGAGGCAGAAGATAATACTTCCTCTAGTAGGCAGACAACCTTATTGACACCTCAATTTTAAGGCTTCAGAACTGTAAAATAAGAAATTTGATTCATTTGAAGTGACTGGAAGGGTGATAATTTGTTACAGCACCAAGAATAAACTGATACTCACACCTCTGAGCTGAAGATCTTCCGTTTGTCCTTCCAGATTATTCTCCGCCTTTCTTTGTGCTCCTCTGTGCCCCAAGGCTGACCTGCATGTTCTGCCTCAATGAGATTTCTTAGCTTCTGCTGTGGCTGGGCTTGACCAATGGGAGATGCCCCCAGGAGGCTGCGGGGCAGAAGGAATTCGAAGTTGGGCTGTTTATCTCCCTTCCTACCACGCTGTCAGGTCTCTCTGGGCTGGTTGCATCCCCTCTTCTGAAGGCCACAGTAGAAGGTTGTTACACAGCCCTACCACACGTATGTCTAGTGTAGATTCCAATAACTGTCTTATTCTCTTGTGCCTTTAAGCTGGGGTGGTGGTGGCATGGTGGTTGCTAACAGTTGGCTGCAAGTGGCTAGCGTAGGTTACCGTACCATTCTGTACTATCTTCCTTATACCCTGGCCTCATCTTGTAAACACTCCTTAAATTTCCTGGTTCAGAGAAGCTGTGTCTTTCCCCACAGGAGGCTGACTAAAACAGGCCTATTATCTTCTGCTATGCCTCAGGGCCTTGCTACATGCTTGTGTCTTTGCCAGGAAAGCCTTTCTTCCTATCTGTGGTCTCTTGCTGGGTTAATCTTCAGAATCTTAAACAGCAGTTCCCCTAGACAAAGTCAGATATTACACCATCACCTAACACTATGTATCTATACTTCTTATCACTTACAGTTGCTTATGAGTTCTTTTGATTACTGTTTCTCTTTCCTTCTGGAGCCACATTATCCTATATGGTGGCCACTAGCTGTACGTGGTTATGGAGCACTTGGAAGTGAGTAGCTTCACTGATGAATTGAATTTTAATGATTAACTTTGATTAAATTTTCAGATGGCAAAGAATTTGCCTACAATGAAGAAGACCTCAGTTTGATCCATAAGTATGGGAGATCCCCTGGAGAAGACAATGACAACCCATTCCAGTATCCTTGCCTAGAGAATTTCATGGAAGGACCATAGGGTTGCAAATAGTCGGACATGACTGAGCTACTAACACTTTGATTAATTTAAATTTAAGAATTATTAATAAAGTTATCAGAAAGCTTTTAAGAATATTTATAAAATCTTAAGACATGGGAACCTACTTTATCAGTGAATATTTATGCCATATAAATACAGATACAATTTTTCCTGACGAAAATTTAGTGTCTAAATAGATATGGGACATAAAAAAACCCCACTAGATTTCAAAGACTTAATACAAAATAGTGTAAAATATATAATTAATAATTTTAAATATTGATTACATATCCATCTAGTCAAGGGTATGTTTTTTCCAGTAGTCATGTATGGATGTGAGAGTTGGACTGTGAAGAAGGCTGAATGCTGAAGAATTGATGCTTTTGAACTGTGGTGTTGGAGAAGACTCTAGAGAGTCCCTTGGACTGCAAGGAGATCCAACCAGTCCATTCTGAAGGAGATCAACCCTGGGATTTCTTTGGAAGGAATGATGCTGAAGCTGAAGCTCCAGTACTTTGGCCACCTCATGCGAAGAGTTGACTCATTGGAAAAAACTCTGATGCCGGGAGGGATTGTGGGCAGGAGGAGAAGGGGACGACAGAGGATGAGATGGCTGGATGGCATCACTGACTCGATGGATGTGAGTCTGAGTGAACTCTGGGAGTTGGTGATGGACAGGGAGGCCTGGCGTGCTGCGATTCATGGGGTTGCAAAGAGTCGGACACGACTGAGCGACTGAACTGAACTGAATTGAAATGATAATATTGGGATCTGTTGAATCAAATCAAACATATTACCAGAATCAATGTCTCTTGTTTCTTATTACCTTTTCTAAACATGGCAACTAAAATATTTGGAATTCCATATGCGGCTCACATTGTTATTTCTCTTGGTAAGTGCTTCTCCAGACTAGAGCCTAAAGTTCAAGAGGGCCATTTTTCTCACCTCTTTTTCTCTTTGCATACTGCCTGATGCTTCTTAGATGATGCTCTTCAAATATTTAATGCACGAGTGAACAAATGGAAACATGTCCTTAGGCTCACAGTGCAGAGTAGCCTTAGGGAGCACCTCACCTTGATTAGCAACAGATTTCTGGTCTGCATCCCTATGTAGCTTAAGAGTCAAAGTTTTAGGGATAATGCTGGCAAGACCTATACATGTTTCTGTCTTCTGGAAGCTAAGATCCTACAGCTTGCTAAGGATAGCTGTTGCAAAATGGACCTTATCTAGTGATGAGATGATGTGTGGATTAGTAGCAGTGGAACAAACTTTGCTGCACTTGACAGGAAGCCAAGTTTTAAGGTGGTTTTGAGAGAGATGATTTTGAGTTTGAGATCAAGATAATCATGATGGTGTGATCACTCACCCAGAGCCAGATGTCCTGGAATGTGAAGGCAAGTGGGCCTTAGAAAGCATCACTATGAACAAAGCTAGTGGAGGTGATGGAATTCCAGTTGAGCTATTCCAAATACTGAAAGATAATGCTGTGAAAGTGCTGCACTCAATATGCCAGCAAATATGGAAAACTCAGCAGTGGCCACAGGACTGNTTTTTTTTTCCATTTCATTTTATTTTTATTTAACTATTGTTGTTTTATTACACTGTGGTGGTTTCAGGTGTACAACTTCAGATTCTTTTCCATTATAGGCTATTACAAGGTAGTGAATGTAGTTGCTTCTGCTATATGGTAGGTCCTTGTTGTTTATCTATTTTATATATAGTAGTGTGTTTCTATTAATCCCATAATCCTAATTTACCCCTCCTCCTTGCCTTTTCCCTTTGGTGGCCATAAGTTTGTTTTCTATGTCTGTGAGTCTGCTTTTGTTTTGTAAATAAGTTGATTTGTATTTTAAGATTTCTCACGTAAGTGATACCATGTGTTGGTCTTCCTCTGCTGGACTTGGCTGACTTTGTATGGTAACCTCTAGGACCATCTAACACAGTCTCTTAATTGTCCATCTGCTCTCAGTGCCACTGCCTTGGGCAGCTGCTACTTCACTGGCTCATTCCAAAAAGCTGGATTCAAACCCTTCCTTCCCAGTGCCCTTCTCACACACACACACACACACACACACACCCTTGAAAGATCCAAGATTTTTGGAGACAAAAAAGTCCTTTCTTATAGAAGCTTTATTTTGTAACTTGTGGCACCAACAGTCTGGCTGGAAATGAGGTGCTGTGGAGGAGCTGGGTCTAGTGGATGGAGGCAAGGTGGGAGCAATGACCTTGGGGGCTCGACAGCCAGCTTCTACTCTGCTCACTTGAGATCTTCAGGGAAATCACTTTGCTCTCAGAGCCTCATGTTTTCTCATTTGTAAGTGCTGGGACTGGACTAGCTGGCCTCTGGACTTGTGAAAGGAGTGTGGAGACTGTGGTCAGTCTTCATGAGAGCAGGTTAGCAGGGGCACCAGCTTCCAGCCACAGAGGGAAGAGAACACATCTTTTCCTTACATAGTCTAGCCGAGGCTCTCCGTCTTGTCTTATTGACATTTTGGACCAGATAATTCTTTGTTGTGGGGGGTAGTGGTTCCTGTGTATTGTAGAAAGTTTTACAGCACCCCCAACCCATACCAGTAGAATCCCCTCTCTAGTTGTGACAATCAAAAATATTTTCAGGCATTGCCAAATATCCCATAGGATCGGGTCAAGATCCCTTCCAGTTGAGAACTACTGGTCTACCTTATGCAAGGCTTCCCTGGTTGGCTCAGGTGGTAAAGAATTTGCCTGCCATTGAAGACCCAGGTTCAGTCCTTGAGTTGGGAAGATCCCCAGGAGAAGGGAATGGCAATCCACTTCAGTATTCTTTCCTGGAAAATTCCATGGGCAGAGGGGCCTGGCAGTCTACAGCCCATGTGATTGCCAAAAGAGCTGGACATGACTGAGAGGCTAACACTTTCACTTTCACCCTATGCAACTTGTATAGATTTTCTTTCTTCCAAGAGAGCCAGAGTGTAGACTACAGAGGGTTCTACTGCCTTCCTCTGTAGGTTGTAACCAGAGGGCTGTGGACACTGGTCCCAGCGAGTTTAGTTGTGGTGGGCTTATTTTCATTTCTCTGTATTTGCTCTGATCTTAAGCATCTTTACACCGGCTACCTGGGAAGCAGCGGTGTCTAATGGGTGTTTGAAGCTCTGGAAGAGATGAATGTTGGCCCACAGGAAATATGTTTCCTCTAAATTCTTTTTTTAATTTTGGAGAGACAAGGAGACTGTAAACTGATTCCAAGAAGCTTATCTTAGTTGACACTCCAAACCATTTAATCATTGCTCTAGGCCACCTGTGATAAGATAGGAGAGCCTTCATTTTGAGGGGTCTGAACGCTGGATGGGGCTGGTCAGACAGAGCATTAGCCACAGAGCAGCAGGATTTTGAAGCTGTGTTCAACAGAGGAAGCCAGTGTAACCAACCCACAGACCTAGGTCACTACAGAGGGCAGAGCGATGAGCCAGGAGGAATCAGTTTGCTCCTTGGGGTGAGCGGGGGTGGGAATCACTCAACACAACCTAAACAGATCCAGCTTCCAAAGGGTTCCAAGAAACACCACCCTCATGGGATGCAGGTAAACTGTGGGACTGGCCCCTATCCCTGCACACAGCGTGCCTGTCAAGAGATCTGAGGTCAGGCTGCCCTTCCAGCGTCAGCCTTGAGGGAGAAGGGGCTGGGAGGAGACTTCATATCAAGGTCAAGTGCAGCCTAAGGGGTGAGTCGGGAGGCTGGTGGGGAGGATACCAGATCTGGCTGTGAAGCCCAGTCCTCTTTCCCTTGGAGTTACTGGTTCTCTAGGGGGACTTCATATATTTTCAGCAAGAGTTCACAGTACCATCCCATCTGCATTCATCTGTTTCTTCCCTTAGTAATTTCTTCTCCTTCCTCAAATTCTCACCCTAGACCTGCAGCCAGTCTGGTTTGTGATTCCCCGGGCTGACATTGCAGGTCAAGAGGAGATGGGGGTGGCAGTGTGTGCATATACAGATGCTAGGGGTATTAGAAGTGGGGCGTTTCTGTAGCTTTTATTCCCTCATTTGCCTCCCACTCAGTCTCTGTACCTCACTTGTAAGAACTACTATTATGAACTCTGGATTTTTCCTATAGCATTGCTCTCCCCACCTACCTGAACCTCTTTTTTTTTTTTTTTAATTTCTTTTGGCCACTCTGTGTGGCGTGTGGGACCTCAGCTCCCCTAACCAGGGATTGAACCTGTGNAGTCTCTGTACCTCACTTGTAAGAACTACTATTATGAACTCTGGATTTTTCCTATAGCATTGCTCTCCCCACCTACCTGAACCTCTTTTTTTTTTTTTTTAATTTCTTTTGGCCACTCTGTGTGGCGTGTGGGACCTCAGCTCCCCTAACCAGGGATTGAACCTGTGCCCCTGACCCCACCCCCCCTGTATTGGCAGCGAAGAGTTTTAACTACTGGACCACCAGGGAAGTCCCCACCTCCTCGAACTTCTGATTGTCCTTTAAAGCTTAATTCAAGGCTACTTCCTCAGGAAAGACTTCCTGTCACCTCAGTCTGACTTGGAGTCCCTCATGAATGCTCCTATGACATCAGCGCTCCATCTTTGAAGTCTGATCCTCTTTACTCTGTGTCTCTTTTCATGTTTGTCTTTCCTCACCATTTGCTGGACTCCTTAAAGACAGAAATAAGATCTTCTATCTCTGTATGCTTTAGGCATTTCAGCATTAGCCCTAATTTATTAACAAATAGTCCTATTATTTATTCAGTAGGCTATCTGTTGACCAAATCAATAAAGGTAATTTAGAGAGCCCATCAGAATTCCTGGGTGGAGTTTTCAAAATATACATTGCTAGATCCACCTCTGAACATACAAATCCTCCAGGTCTGGACTGGGGTTCGTGGATCTGCCTTTTGAAAAAGTCTCATAATCATTTTGAGGTTCACTCATGGTTAAAAACCACAGACTTCATTAGATCTATTCTACTCACTCTGAAGCTAGAGGGGGGAAGGGACTTATCCAATATCATGCGGAATTGAACTAAGTACCCAAATATCCCTACCAGCAATCATGCCCTTTCTTCTACTTTCTAAAAAAAAGAAAATAGAAATGTGTTAGGAAGAAGAGATTTGATGTGAGGCAGAAACAAAGTATCGGGATGAGATGAAAGTTCTCTGGCTCTTCAACAACAATAATTACCATTAATGATAATAAACCCCATTGTGGTTGGAGGGATAGACATTACTAATGATGGAGCAGATGTTTGGGAGAAAAACTGCAGCATCACTCAGCTGGTAACAGTCAGGGAAGAGAGACAGCCCCGATCGCCCTGCTTCCTTGTTTGTGAGGCGTGTGGATCGCATTTGCCTCAGTAAACATCCATACATAGAGCCATCTTGGATTGTTGGAGGAGGGAGGGGTGCAGAGTGCCTTTGGTCCTGTGATCCCATTTTAGAGAAGAGGAAACTGAGGCTGGGGATGGGAGTGACCTCAAGAGCTGCAGCCAGTTAATGGCAAAACTGGGCCTGTAATCTAGTTCCCAACTCTTTGCCAAGTATGTACACACTGGTTATTCTTGAAATGCAGTTAAATGTTTTCAGGTTGATGCCCTCAGGAGTCCCCAAGTGTACACTGCAACCTGATCTTTTAACCTAGCAACTCAGATTTGATGGAGCCAGGGTCTCCACCATAAGGAATTCAGCTTCCTCTTGGAGGTATTCTGCCTGTCCACTCAACTGGGCCGCCTTGGACCACTTGAGGGGAAAGTGAAAGTGAAAGTGAGAGTTGCTCACTTGTGTCCAACTCTCTGCGACCCCATGGACTATACAGTCCACGGAATTCTCCAGGCCAGAAGACTGGAGTGGGTAGCCTTTCCCTTCTCCAGGGGCTCTTCCCAACCCAGGGATCAAACCCAGGTCTCCTGCATTGCAGGAAGATTCTTTACCAGCTGAGCTATCAGGGAAGCCCCCACTTGAGGGTATGGCCTTTGAAATTCCACAGGACTGTGTCAACAAAAGTCTGTCTAGTCAAAGCTATGGTTTTTTCAGTAGTCATGTATGGATGCGAGAGCTGGACCATAAAGAAAGCTGAGCGCCGAAGAATTGATACTTTTGCACTGTGGTGTTGGAGAAGACTCTTGAGAGTTCCTTGGACCGCAAGGAGATCCAACCAGTCAACTCTAAAGGAAATCAGTCCTGAATATTCATTGGAAGGACTAATGCTGAAGCCGAAACTCCAATACTTTGGCCACCTGATGTGAAGAAATGACTCATTAAAAAAGATCCTGATGCTGGGAAAGATTGAAGAGAGAAGGGGACGACAGAGGATGAGCTAGTTGGATGGTATCACCGACTCAATGGGCATGAGTTTGAGTAGGCTCTGGGAATTGGTGATGGACAGGGAGGCCTGGTGAGCTGCGGTTCATTGGTTCATGAAGAGCTGGACACGACTGAGTGACTGAACTGAGGCATTCTCACTTGTTTTGACCCTAGTCTTCATGATTGGAAGTGGACATTACCGTCTGTCACCTTTAAGTCTGGAGGAACAAACTCTTTACTCCCATCACAATTACCCGCACGCTTCCAAAAACTCACTTTCTCTGCTGCTTCCAATGATTTGCTCCACCTTGAGTGCTTCTTCATGTCAACATCTCCACTTAACAAAATCCTTCCCATCCTTAGAAACCTCACCCGTGTTCCTGTCCCCTGTGAGGCAGCCTTGTCCATTCCCTGGGGTCTTAGAGCTCTCCTCCCTTTCAGTGCTTGCAGGAGTGTGTATCGTCCACATCAGTCCTTTGGTGTGTGTCACGCTACCTTGTTTTATGGTTGGGGACACAGTTTTCCCTGCTGGGTGACAAGCCCCTGGGGCCACAGTACACGTGAGTTATTAATTCTCTGCAGAGTACGTGCTGCGGGGTAACTCAAATCAACAAACGTTTATTGTGCTTTGTGTGGTGCTACCTTGGGACTTCTTGTTATGGGGAAAATAAATGTACTTATTGTTCAAAGCTCCTTTTATTTGGGTTTGTGCTTCCCTGTAGCCAAAAGCTGCATGACTGATGTATACACCGCTTAAGTAAATAGATGTGAGGATGGACACAGGGTTTTTCTACCGACTATTTCAATTTGAAGGGTANTTGTGTGGTGCTACCTTGGGACTTCTTGTTATGGGGAAAATAAATGTACTTATTGTTCAAAGCTCCTTTTATTTGGGTTTGTGCTTCCCTGTAGCCAAAAGCTGCATGACTGATGTATACACCGCTTAAGTAAATAGATGTGAGGGTGGACACAGGGTTTTTCTACCGACTATTTCAATTTGAAGGGTAAATGAAGGGGAATGAGGGAAAAGGGGGAGTTAAGAATCAGTGTGTGTGTGTGCACGTGCACGTGTGTGCGTGTAAAAGCACAAAGCCAAAGGAAGCATAGAGTGAATGTGTACCTGTGGGAAAAGGCAGGAGAGAGGAGGACACTTATTTAGAAGCAGATGAAAATAATGAGCTCCTTGTGCAGAGTGACTCCAGTATGGAATGTTAAACTCTAGATATTCTTTTTAAAAATAAGCATTTCTCGAGTGCCCCGGGTTGGCTAGGGGTCGCTAATAACACTCTATTTCTTAAAACTTCAACTCACCGCATCCAAACCAGTGCTTCCTAACATGAAATTTGATTTTACTCTCAATAGATAAGGAAAATAGTTTTTATTCTCCATTTAGGTTAGAAGCAATCCTGGCAGCAGTTCAGACACTCCTCAGGGCACCAAGAATAACCAGCAGCTTATCTTTGTGAAGGTCTTTTTGGGGCCCGTTTCTCATTCTCTGGGATTTTTCTTTTCTAGCCTTCTGAATTTTCTTTCTTTCTTTCTTTCTTTTTTTTTTTTTTCACATTTTCTTTTCTTTTCCATCACATCTCTCTTCTTTGACGTTCCTCCATGGCTTCCTTTTCGAGGTCTCACATTTATTCCTCCCTGGAAGGAGCATCTCATGTTGATGGAGGGGGTAGATTTGGGGTCCTCAGAGTAGCAGGAGAGCAGGTTGGTAAAGTAGATGAGGGCACGGGAGTCTGGGTTTGTGTGCAGGGTTTTATCACTAACAGGCTGGGTGACCTTGGGCAAAATCGTAACTTCTTGGTATTGCCTTAGGGCCCTTATCTCTAAAGAGAAGGAATTGACCAGTATGATCTCCAGGCATTAACTTTCTGTGCCGTTTATAAAAATACAGCTGTATTTAAGAAGTGAGATTTGCCCTGGTACTTGGAAATATGGGTCTTTGGTGATAATTAGTGCTGGATTTAAAAGTCATTTTGCGTTCTGCAACTTTGTGGTTACTCTAGCTTTCTAAATGAGGGCTGGGATTTGGGACCAACATTTCCCAGGTTGTCATCCACCAAACACGAGAAACTTTTCCAGATAGGAGCCTACTCTGAAAGAAACAGGGAGATAGAATAGTAACAGTCCTTGATTTGTGCGTGTGTTTTTAATTGTGGTAAAGACACAAAACATAAAATATATCCTATTAACTACTGTTTAAGTGGACAGTGGGAGAAGGCAATGGCACCCCACTCCAGTACTCTTGCCTGGAAAATCCCATGGACGGAGGAGCCTCGTAGGCTGCAGTCCATGGGGTCGCTAAGAGTCGGGCATGACTGAGCGACTTCGCTTTCCATTTTCACTTTCATGCATTGGAGAAGGAAATGGCAACCCACTCCAGTGTTCTTGCCTGGAGAATCCCAGGGACGGGGGAGCCCGATGGGCTGCCGTCTATGGGGTTGGACAGAGTCGGACACGACTGAAGCGACTCAGCAGCAGCAGCAGCGGCAGCAGTACCGTTAGCTCTCATTGCACTTGAATTTCCAGAACTGTTTCATCTGACGTGATTGTAACTCTGTTCATTGTATAGCAACTCCTATGCCTCTCTTTCCCCCAGCCTTTGGAAACCATATTCTACTCTCCATTTCTATCAGTTTAGATACTTCTTATCAGGGGAATTCATACAGAATTTGCTTTTCTGTGATTGCCTTATTTTGCTTAGCATACTGTCTATAAGGTTTATTGTGTTATAGAATGTCACAGACTTCCTTCTTTTAAAAGGCTGAGTAATGTCCCTTGACGTGTATTCTAAACTAGACTTCTTCCTGAGTCTTATACAAATAAAATTAAACCAGATATTTTGTCCCAACACACTTTCCTGCTCCTGTGGGTGGTTCATGGTACCCTCACCAATGTAAAAACTTTTTGGGCAGATTGGCCTAGTGCCCACTCACATATAAGGATGGTTCTCTTTACCCCTGATGTGTTCTCAATGTTGCATGATTATTATTTTTTTTAAACTATTTTTCATTAGAGCTGTTGTTCAGTCACTAACTCATGTCTGACTCTTTGTGACCCCGATGACTGCAGACACTGTCCAGTGATTTTGTAGCCCAAGGAAAAAAAAATCTGACACTGTTTCCATTTTTTCCCCATCTATTTGCCATGACATGATGGGACCAGATGCCATGATCTTAGTCTTCTGAATGCTGAATTTCAAGCCAGCAGTTTCACTCTCCTCTTTCACCTGCATCAAGAGGCTCTTTAGTTTCTCTTCACTTTCTGCCATTAGAGTGGTATCATCTGCATATCTGAAGTTGTTGATATTTATCCCAGAAATCTTGATTCCAGCTTGTGATTCATCCAGCCTGGCATTTTGCATGATATACTCTGCATAGAAGTTAAATAAGCAGGCTGACGATATATAGCTTTTTCTAGAGTTAGGTTTATACATAGCAGAAATCTTCATCTATAAACATGGCCTTTTAAGTAGAATGATCCGACTTTTGGGGACAATCTAGATTCTTGTCTTGACTCTGCACATCCTTGGGCGAACGTCTTCCCAATGTGGGGCTCAGTTTCCTCATCTGTAAAATGGAGAGGTGAGAGTAGATCAGTTGTCCTCATGAAGGGTCATGTTCCCCTTCAGTGGCCATTTGGCAATGTCTGAGGACAGGTGCTACTGGCATCTACTGAGTAGGGGCCAGGGATGCTGGCCTCCAGGGCCCAGGAGAGGCCTCCTCCCTCCTCACTGAAGAGCTGTCCAGCCTCACATGTCGACAGTGCTGAAGCTGACAAGTCCTGGGCTAGCGAATGTCTACCATCTCTAAAATGCCACGATGCTTTCCATCTCTTCAGCTTTCCCCTTCATACTCTCATTGGCTTGGGCCCGAAACACAGGTATAAAGTCAGAGAATTTGTCTACCCTCTCTCTTCTCCTTTCATACATTGTCCTTCCCAAGCTCTCATCTCTTTCCCTTTCCTTCACTGTTTCATCATAATGTGGGCTAGGTTTGAGAGGTGTATTCATTTGAACAGAGTTGAAACTAGATGGCATCAGGCTGGCTCAAGGGGGAAAGACACCTGATCAGCCTAGGTCTTCTCTCCCACATGGCTTCCTTCTCATGCTCTGAGTCCATGTGTGACCACCTTCCTCCCCTCCTAACCTGCCCAGTTATGTCAGCTGGGGAGTAGACTTCAGTTTATTTGCAAAGCAAGATGATATTTAGTTTCNGGGTTTGAGAGATGTATTCATTTGAACAGAGTTGAAACTAGATGGCATCAGGCTGGGTCAAGGGGGAAAGACACCTGATCAGCCTAGGTCTTCTCTCCCACATGGCTTCCTTCTCATTCTCTGAGTCCATGTGTGACCACCTTCCTCCCCTCTTAACCTGCCCAGTTATGTCAGCTGGGGAGTACACTTCAGTTTATTTGCAAAGCAAGATGATATTTAGTTTCCAGCTGCTGTAAGATTTTGCTCTTTATGTTTTCCTACCCTCACAGTCCCTGTCTTACCCAGAATTTTAATGCGTTAAAGTAAAATAATCGGTCTATCTGCCTATGTGTACTTACTCTGGAGAACTAAAGATAATCCTTGTATATAACCTTGTCTTTAAGGCAATCTTTAATNTCCAGCTGCTGTAAGATTTTGCTCTTTATGTTTTCCTACCCTCACAGTCCCTGTCTTACCCAGAATTTTAATGCGTTAAAGTAAAATAATCGGTCTATCTGCCTATGTGTACTTACTCCGGAGAACTAAAGATAATCCTTGTATATAACCTTGTCTTTAAGGCAATCTTTAATGATCTCTGGCATGCCTTCCATAATAGAAATGCATTAACTATTCAAGCACACGAGCCAGAGTCTACGTGTAATCTTTGATAACTCCCTATCTCTCATCTCTCAGACTGAATGCATCTCCAAGCCCTATTGATTTTGCCTCCTAAATATCCTCCAAGTCCCACTACTTAATGCCCCCTCTGTCAGTAAGTGAAAGTGAAGTCGCTCAGTCGTNGAGGTAGAGGGAACAGTGAGGAGAAGCTCCAAAATCGAACATCTACTCAGAGTTCTGACAGTAAGGGGACATTATCGAGATGCCGAGGATTCTATGAAGGAGAAAAGCTCTTAATCGTCTCTCCTGGACTTTGAGAATCAACCCCTATGTCTAGGGCTATAAGAATCAACACCTCTCTGGTTTGTCTGGAGAATTTCTTAGCAAAACTTGATGATATGTTAAGCTTGTCAACCATCAAGCATTTACAATACTGCAATTGTTTGAACAGTGTCACTTCTAACAGTTTTCTCAATCAAGTGTCCTCCTACGGAATGTCCATGACCTTGGCCAACGTTCTATGAAGACACCATTTTCTGAAATTCAGTTTGGAAGTTCCTCTAGTCTCACCTACTTGAGAGGTTAAAAAAAAAAAGTGATCCATAGTAACAATAACCAAAGGCGATTACTGCTAAGTGACTTTATTTCCCACTGAAAACCAACAGGGATTTAGGGTGAAGCTGGCCAGAGTTGTTTGATTTAGCAATAAAGGACTGTTTTCTTTAAGTTCTACACGGCCTTTAATTTACTGTCTCACTATTTCCTAACCCCCACACAGACCTCCCTAAACACATATTTCCAGCACTCTATTTGTTACAGCCCTCAACACAGGTCTGAGAACTTCCCAGCAGAGAGAGAAAGGGCTATAACTCACACAAGTTCTGAAATTTCATGCAGAGAAGAAGCCTTCATCACTTCTGCCCCTGTAGCAGGCTTCTTAGTAACACAGCTTGCACTTTGACACAAGGTTGCCACACCTATCATCTCAAGCTTCCTGAGACAGGTCAATCCTCAGAGTGGTTTCAAGGGAAGTCAGTGGCAGGAAAAGAAGTACTCCTTTCTTTTTTTCCCTTAAATTAATTTTTTTTTATTGGAATATAGTTGATTTGCAAATGTTGTGTTAGTTTCTACTGTATAGCAAAGTAAATCAGTCATACATATACAGATATCCACCCTTTTAAGATTCTTTTCCCATACAGGCCATTATAGAGTATCAAGTAGAGTTCCCAGTGCTATACAGTAGGTCCTTGTCGTGTGTTAGTTGATCACTCATGTCCAACTCTTTGTGATCCTGTGGGCTGTAGCCCTCCAGGCTCCTCTGTCCATGGGATTCTCCAGGCAAGATTATTGGAGTGGGTTTCCATGCCTCCTCCAGGGACTCTTCCCAACCCAGGGATTGATCCCACCTCTCTTACATCTCCTGCATTGGCAGGTGGGTTCTTTACCACTAGTGCCAAAGGACAAGAAAAAGGACCATGCCATCCTCATCTTTGCATGTTATCTCAGAATTGTCTGGTATATTGCACAAGCTCAGTAAATATTTGCTGGCAATTGAAAGTGAAAAGTGAAGTCTCTCAGTTGTGTCTGACTCTTTGCAACCCCATGGACTGTAGCCTGCCAGGCTCCTCTGTCCATGGGATTTTCCAGCAAGAGTACTGGAGTGGGTTGCCATTTCCTTCTCCAGGGAATCTTCCCAACCCAGGGATTGAGCCCAGGTCTCCCACACTGCGGGCAGATGCTTTACCATCTGAGCCACCAGGGAAGCCCTGGTAATTGAAAGAGCAAACTAACTGCTGTCTGGAGACATCTGGTCAACCTTGTATTGATGACCACAATTTCACTCCTTGTTCTTTTAAAGCACAATACTTCTGAATTTTGAGAAATGGACAGTTTTCTAATTTTTATGAGCTTTAGTTTAGTTATAGTGCAGTCTAACATTTTATGTCTAAAGTATATACATATCTTTATACTGCAGCGTGCATTGTCTTTCCTCATGGATAACTGGATCAACCCCTTAACTAAATAGATACTATTTTCCCTTTTCTTTTCATATTCCTTGACAGTTGGTAAAATATTACAGCTGTTCTTAAAATATCTTGATGTGGCTATAATTTCTCTTATTGACTCTCTTATAGATGGGAGTCTATTCATTCTGTGATTTTCTTCCATCCTGGTAGAAGCCCTTGGGCAGCTGTCTGCTTTATTGGGGCTGGGGTGGAGGCCTGAGCTCCTGTCTGTTTTGCTGCTTCTTGGCCAGAGGTCAAGCCCTGAGTTTCTTCTGAACCTGGGGGGGTGGCTTAGGCAAATCTGGTCTGTGTGGTGATTGTCAAGGTTCTCTGGGTAAGAGACTAGCAGCCTCTGGTGATTAGAGGGGAAAAGAGTCCTCCACAAGGTGGCTAGGGGGAGGACGCTGCAATGAAAGTGAGTCTTTGACAAAATTCTGCCAGATACAAAGTGTAAAAGAAGATATGCAACCTGCTCTTGGAAGTTCAGAGGTGGCTCTTCTCGTTGACTTCATGAACGTGTTACTTCAAGGTGAGTGCCATGGCTTCTGATGGTTTTGGAGTCAAGTCAAGCTCACAGCCCACGCTTGCCTGTCCTTACTGTCATAAGGCATTGCAACACCACATGGAGAGACCTGGAGAGTGTCGTACTGAGTGAAGTAAGTGAGGCAGAGAAAGACAAATGTCTTATGATATCCCTTATATGTGATATAAAGAAATCTGAAAAGAAATGATACAAATGACCTTATTTACAAAACAGAAACAGACTCACAGACTTAGAGAATGACTTAGCAGGGATGAAGGTTGAAGGGCAGGTATAGTTAAGGAGTTTGGGATGGACAAGTACACACTGCTATATTTAAAATGGATAACCAACAAGGACCTGTCGTATAGCACATGAAATTCTGCTCAATGTTATGTGGCAGCCTGGATGCGAGGGGAGTTTGGGGGAGAATGGATACATGTATATGTGTGGCTGAGTCCCTTTGCTATTTACCCGAAGCTATCACAGTATTGTTAGTTAGCTATACTCCAATACAAAATAAAAAATTAAAAAATATATAGATCACTGCATCCATATTGGAGAAGGCAAAGGCACCCCACTCCAGTACTCTTGCCTGGAAAATCCCATGGACAGAGGAGCCTGGTAGGCTGCAGTCCATGGGGTCGCTACTAGTCAGACAGGACTGAGCAACTTCACTTTGACTTTTCACTTTCATGCATTGGAGAAGGAAATGGCAACCCACTCTAGTGTTCTTGCCTGGAGAATCCCAGGGACGGAGGAGCCTAGTGGGCTGCCGTCTATGGGGTCGCACAGAGTTGGACACGACTGAAGCGACTTAGCAGCAGCAGCAGCATCCATATTGGATTCACATATTCATACAAGGTGCTTGTTGGAGTCCCTTGCAGTGATCCCCAGCCTTTTTGGGACCAGGGACCATTTTTGCGGAAGACAATTTTTCCTCAGACCACTGAGGGAGATAATGGTTTAAGGCTGATTCAAGCACATTGCATTTATTTACTATTTAATTTTTTAAATTTTAATTGGAGGCTACTCACTTCACAGTATTGTGGTGGTGTTTGCCATACATCGACATGAATCCTCCACGGGGGTACATGTGTCCCCTCTGTCCCGAACGGCCCCCACCTCCCTCCCCATGCCATCCCTCTGGGTTGTCCCGGTGCACCGGCTTTGAGCACAGTGCATTTACTGTGCACTTCATTTCTGTTATTGTTGCATCAGCTCCACGTCAGGTCATAAGGCATTGGATCCCGGAGGCTGGGGACCCCTGCCTTAAAGTACAGGGATAGGATTTCTCTAAAGCTTTCCCCTAAAGTTATGAAGTCCTGGGCTTGCCTGATCCTTAAACTTCATTTATACAGGTATGGAAGGGTGTGGATAGTTTCCCAAAAAATTTAGTAGAATATATATAACATAAATTTTTTCCTATTTTAGTAATTTTTCAGTGCCACAATTCCATGGCATTAAACACATTGACATTGTTGTACAGCCATTACCACCATCATCTCCAGAACTTTTCCATCATCTGAAACGGAAACTCTGCACCCATTAAACATTGATTCGACTGTCTATTTCTACCAGTTTGACTACTCTCCGTACCTAACACACTGAATCACACAGTATTTGTCCTTTTGAGTCTGGCTTATTTCAATTAGCATTAATATCTTCAATGTGAACATGAAGTCACTCNTGTTGTACAGCCATTACCACCATCATCTCCAGAACTTTTTCATCATCTGAAACGGAAACTCTGCACCCATTAAACATTGATTCGACTGTCTATTTCTACCAGTTTGACTACTCTCCGTACCTAACACACTGAATCACACAGTATTTGTCCTTTTGAGTCTGGCTTATTTCAATTAGCATTAATATCTTCAATGTGAACATGAAGTCACTCAGTTGTGTCTGACTCTTTGCGACCCCATGGACTGTGGCTCGCCAGGTTCCTCCGTCTTTGGGGATTCTCCGGGCAAGAATCCTGGAGTGGGTTGCCATTTCCTTCTCCAAGGAGACTGGATAATTTTTATTTCTCGAATACCACTTATTTCACCCCAAATAAATTATTCCTAACATCATTTATGCTATTTAACAAACCTGTGGAGTACATTTAAGTCACAATGTCTGAGGGGCTTAAGCAGCCACCTCTGAACTGTTGAGTCTTGTTCAGGGTTTTTCATATGATAATGAATCACCTTTTACACATTACATAGTTCATGGTCTTAAAAGTCTTTAAAAAGTAAATTGCCGCATTGACCTTATGACCTAGTTAAAATTCAGATCTCCGGACAGAGGTAATGTTGAGCATTAATAAGGAAAGGGCTGTCTAAATTGAGTAGCAGACCACATTTGATTCCGTGAGGCGGCAGGGTTTCAGAGATGGGGTTCAGAATCTAGAGTTCCGCACAAAACTCTCTCTGTGTGTATTTCTGGGTTAAGAGCTTGGGATTCTTATCAAATTCTCAGAGAGGTGTTTGTGAGCTTCCTAACAATATAATGAGCCATGTTGAAAGGGAAAATTCAATTTTCTGCAGTGTTTTTGAGGAAACGAAAGGTTCAGATAGCCACGTGGGGTGGTTTTTGAGGATGGCAAAAGGTCCAGTTACCTGTGTGGGGTGGTGCAATGCACTGAATGCTCTTGGCCCCTTCGAAGTCATATGCTGGTGCACTGCCATATGTAAGGTAGGTAGCTAGTGAGCGGGAAGTTGTTGTATAACACTGGGAGCTCAACTCAGTGCTCCATGACAGCCTAGAGGGATGGGCTGGGGTGGAGGATAAAAGGGAGGCTCAGGGTAGGGGTGGGGCATATGGATACGTATATTAATGGCCCATTCACATTGTTGTATGGCAGAAACCAACACAGCATTGTAAAGCAATTATCCTCCAATTAAAAATAAATTTNTCAACTCAGTGCTCCATGACAGCCTAGAGGGGTGGGCTGGGGTGGAGGATAAAAGGGAGGCTCAGGGTAGGGGTGGGGCATATGGATACGTATATTAATGGCCCATTCACATTGTTGTATGGCAGAAACCAACACAGCATTGTAAAGCAATTATCCTCCAATTAAAAATAAATTAAAAAAATTCACGTTGGAATCTTAATCTTCACTCTGATGGTATTAAGAGGTAGGGTCTTTGAGAAGTAATTATGTTGTTTCTCATGAGTGGTATTTGGGTCCTTATTAAGAAGACCCTAGAAAGCTCTCTTGTCCCTTCTGCTGTATGAGCACACAGTGAGAAGGAATCCATCAGTGAGCCAAGGAGAGGTTTCTCACCAGATATGAAGTCTGCTGACACTTTGATCTTAGACTTTCCAGTCTCCGGAACTTTGAGAAATAAATTTCTATGGTTTATAAACCACTCAGTCTAGGGTGTTCTGTTATAGCAACTGAACTGACTAAGATGAGTAGGTGGGAATGTTGACAAACTCAGGTTTATTGCTTCTGAATTCTCATGCTGCTGAGCCCCCTGGCTGACAGTTGCTCTCAGCACCAGGCTGAACTGAAGACAGCAGCTTTTTTGGCCTTCTGATCACCTCCTCTAAACAATAGGTCTTTGCTTTTATTGATGTCTGTGCCTCCATAAAGTTACACTGGTTAATAGCTCTAATTGTCACTCGGGGTGTGTGTGTGGTCCCTTAGTCTTAATTATTTTATGGTCCTCAGTATGAGTGTTTATGATCTGTAATTTCTCTTATCAGAGCCAGTGATCTCTTATCAGACTTGCAGCCTCAAAGCTTCTCCTTACTCACGAGGGTAAGAGCATCACACGACTTCAGGGGACACTGTTCGTCTTCATTCCCTGTGAATGGCACCTCCTCGAGTTGGACAGTGAGGCAGCCTTGTTAATTGCTAGTGCTCTCTTGTGTGTGTTGGTGCCCACTGAGGTCTTCACCAACACCCCGTTTTCCCCCATGGTCTGTCTGCTCTTTCATATGTGTACTTAGTGTGGACTGTGTGGAAAAGATCAAAGAAGAATCAAGAACAGGACCCTTGCTTCTGTGTTCCAAATTAGCAAAGTGATTGTTGGGATTTTGAAAATACTTTTACAGTGATCAGCTAATGAGGGCATTCAGGGAGATAACTAACATCAGGAATCCTTCACAGCTAATAATTCCCTAATTTTCTGTTTCAGCCTTTCTTCCCCAGATTCTCAATGCTATGCCAATTAGGCAAGCTGATATAAATCCTTCTTTCCTATCTGGAATGTTCTTCTTCGCTCTGACTGCTTGATTTCTCTACATTCTCAAAATCTCAGCTCAAGTTCCATGAAATCCATGAAGCCTTCTCTAATCTCTTCCACTCATCATGTTCCCTCTTCCGAATTTAGTACCATTCAGGATGTGCACCTCACTATTAGCGCTTACCATGTATGGCCACACTGCGTTCATTTCCTTTTCAGACATGTGTGGTCAGTCCTGGGTGTTCTTTGGAAGGACTGATCCTGAAGCTGAAACTCCAGTACTTTGGCCACTTCTTGCGAAGAGTTGACTCATTGGAAAAGACCCTGATGCTGGGAGGGATTGGGGGCAGGAGGAGAAGGGGNCTAGGTTGGTCATAACTTTCCTTCCAAGGAGTGAAAGTGAAAGTGAAGTCACCCAGTCATGTCTGGCTCTTTGTGATCTCATGGTATGCAGCACACCAGTCCTCCCTGTCCATCACCAACTCCCAGAGTTTACTGAAACTCATCCATTCAGTTGGTGATGCCATCCAACCATCTCATCCTCTGTTGTCCGCTTCTCCTCCCACCTTCAATCATTCTCAGCATCAGGGTCTTTTCAAGTGAGTCAGCTCTTGGCATCAGGTGGCCAAAGTATTGGAGTTTCAGCTCAACATCAGTCCTTCCAAGGAATATTCAGGACTGATTTCTTTTAGGATGGACTGGTTGGATCTCCTTGTGAGNCCTTCAATCATTCTCAGCATCAGGGTCTTTTCAAGTGAGTCAGCTCTTGGCATCAGGTGGCCAAAGTATTGGAGTTTCAGCTCAACATCAGTCCTTCCAAGGAATATTCAGGACTGATTTCTTTTAGGATGGACTGGTTGGATCTCCTTGTGAGTATAATAGACATAAATAAAGGTCTGCCCCTGATTTCCTCTGCTCACTAAACCATAGTAAGGAGCTCCTGGTTCGAGGTGCAAGAGGCCCTGGGAAAGGAAGGAGCCATTCATTCTGACTGGGGCTTCTGGGAATGTCATGGAGGAGGTGGCCCTTGAAGGGGTGGTCCTACGAACAAAGGGGCAGAAAGGTCATGCTGTGTTGAGGGAGCAGCATTGGGTGACAAAGCGAGTGGCTTCATCGTGGTGACGGCCACCTCTGGGTCTCTGAGGACACGGGTGCCCCAAACAGCGGGGGGACAAGGGGACTCATCAGACACTCACATTTAGGCCTTCCATCTGGACCTCAGGGCCGCCTGTAGTCAGTCTTTGACGCTTTTCTGCTCAAAAGTCTTGTCCCGAAAGGAGCTTCAGCTTCGTGGGGGCAGAGTCTTCTTACGAAGTTCCCGTAGCAGGTGCCTCAGTGCTGAGCAGAGGGGAGATGTCCAGTGAGTCTGCAGGACTTGAGTTGACAAGAAGTCCATGAAGGCAGCTGCAGAGAACCGCCCCCCCTCCCCCCCCCGCCCCATGTGATCAGTCTGGAGGAAAGGTTGCAGGTGACCTATTTAAAGAGCGTCCTTCTCTAAGGCTGTTCTTGATAGAGATGCGAGGGATATTACTAGTAATTTGGTACTTTCAGTAGTTAAATTCAGCTTACAAGTTATTCCCTTTTTGTTCGGTAGAACGGATTCAGGGATATGCAAATGATAAAGTAATTCAAACTGGCTTTCCGGGAGGCTGCCTGCGTGATGAATGTGACATCCAGTCTCCTGCCCTTACGACCCTCACGGTGTAGTGAGCCATTTTCCCTGAGGGACCGTTTCTAGTGAATTCCCTCTCAGGCTTATAAAAGTGTGCTTACACGTCAGGGGCAAAGCGAGCTGGCTGTACTTCTTGGGGTCTTGTCAATCTGCCTCTGACATGGACACGCGCTCGTGGTCCCCTGACTTGCTTCCCTCGGTGAGCGGAAAGCTGACCCTGGTGACAGCTCTGAGGTGAGAACGCTAGAGAAGAGCCGTGAAGGACCCTGGCTGGCGAGCGACAGGAGAGACCCAGGCCCACAGGTCGGAGGAGACCCCTCCCCNGGACACGCGCTCGTGGTCCCCTGACTTGCTTCCCTCGGTGAGCGGAAAGCTGACCCTGGTGACAGCTCTGAGGTGAGAACGCTAGAGAAGAGCCGTGAAGGACCCTGGCTGGCGAGCGACAGGAGAGACCCAGGCCCACAGGTCGGAGGAGACCCCTCCCCTCTCTCTCCAGAGCACCCCTGTGGCCCCTGAGGGCAGCCGTCAAGGGAGCCAGGCTTATCAGTAGCGCGTGGCTCAGTCTGAAAGTGAACAGACTCCAGGTGAGGTGTCCCGGGGAGAAGGCCGCAGCCCCTGGCCCCATTCCCCACGACAGGCCCTGGGGAGCATACTGTCGGCAGGAGTGCTCACTCCAGACATCTGGCAGTCGCACTAGCTGCCGTTCAACTTCTGAAGGGAAATGAATCCCACGGGTCCCGCGGTGGGGTCACTTTGCTCTCTCCTTTGTCCTAGCCTGACTTCCAGAACCCGCTGGGTGCACCTGGGAGGGTTTTGAGAAGGTGTCTTGCTTTACAGATACCAGAGAAGCCCGTCTTCCTATAAAATCATGACTTAAGGCTTTTGTTAGTGATTGACAGGTACACAAAGTCCTGAGAGCAAAGCTATATCCACCCGCTAACCCACATATAACCTAATTCGAGACTAATCTGAGTCACGGTCTCAGTCCCAACCTACGTCAAGTGAAGAAGGATGCCTTACTCAGAAGGAAAGTCTTGTCGAGAAGCCCTTCAGTGAACTTCTGCCCAGGTTCCATGGCTGGGTCATAGGCTCGTGCCCCAGCTGCGGGGGAAGCTGGGAAAGCAGGTGAATGACGTGTTCACATCTGCAGTGTGGTGGGCTGTTCAAAGAGGAAGAGGGTTGGGGGGATGGATGCTTGTAGGCAGCCTTGAACATCTGACGCATTTCCCAGATGTCTGGTTCTCCAAATATCTGATCAGCCCATTGACAATAAAGTCCAAAAGTCCAACAAATCCCACTCTTCTAGCTCAGTTTGTTTCTTCTCTAGCTTGGAAGCTGTTGCTGGCATTGGAGGTCCTGGTTCTTGCCAGTGACACTTCATCTCATGACACCATCTCTTATCATTTTGCCCTGTTGCCCAGAAACAATGAGAATCATTGTTGCCATTCTGCCGGTGGTCTAACCAGTGGCCCCAAGGCTTGTTCCAGCCTTCTCACTGTCTCTTTAAATAGCTGTCTTCTTACTACCTCTGTGTCTCCACAGCTCCCTCCCCATCAATAGATAAGAGCCAGTTCTGTCTTCAGGCAGGGGGAGGAGTGACTTCATGGCAACCTTGTTGTGTCAACCTCAGTGGGGTCTTCCAGCACCTGATCTGGTTCTTTCTTTAGTCCCCTTACTTAGAGTCTGGGAGTCTGTAATTTACAAGAACTGTAAATCATGCAGCCTTGAGGAAACATCACTGTGTTTCTCCCAGTGGGCTGGTTTCCAGAAGAACTTGTGTCCATGTTGTGTTCCTGATTCACTAGTTATAATTACACCTAACAGCTTATACCACAAACCTGATTGTGATGAACCAAACAGAAATTTTGTTTTTCTCATGTGAAAAGAAGTCTGGAGAAAGGCAGTCTAGAACTGATGCAGAATATACACAATGCTACCAGAGACTCTGTCTTTCTCATGCTTCCTGTTTTATCGTCTGTAGTGTGTGGCTTTCGGCCTCAGGAGAGCAAGATGACTCCTTCACTGAAGAAATCACATTTCATTCCAGGCAGGAAGAAAGGAAGGACAAGGAGTAGTAAAAAGGGAAAGACTTTTTCTTTTTTAAATGAGGAAATACATTTTCTGAGAAGCTCTATTCTGTAGGCTTCTACTTACATCTTATTGGCCGGATCTGGGTCACATGTCTGGGGTTTCCCAGGTGGTGCTAGTGGTAAAGAAGCCTTCTGCCAATTCAGGAGACGGAGTTCGATTCCTGGGTTGGGAAGATCCTCTGGAGGAGGGCATGGCAACCCACTCCAGTGTACTTGCCTGGAGAAGCCCACAAACAGAGGAGCCTGGTGGGCTACAGTCCACAGGGTTGCAAAGTGTTGGACACAACTGAGTGACAGCACAGCAGTACAGGTCACACGGCTACTTCCTTACCAACGAGGGGATCTGAAAGAGATAAGCTGGCACATCAGTGAAGAAGCTGGCACATCACGGATGCTCTCTTAGAAAAGAAGAAGCAAGGCTGGATACAGGGTGGGTAGCCAACAGTGTCTGTCACGGGAACCCATCTCTGCAGGTCAGCTGTGGTCTCGGGAGAGGGGCAGGGTACCTGAACTGCAGAAAGCTCCCTTTGTCCACATTCCCACAAGGCGCTCAATCTCCGTTGGTGAAGAACAGCTTGCAAAACTCCCACATTCCCTAGAGGGCTGGCGCGGGTTTGCTGACGGCCATTTTCTAGGGTCCCGGCCTTCCTCTCAGGAGAGTCATCTCGTTCTACCTTCTGTCTCCCTCCCTCCCTCTCTGCTNAGGCGCTCAATCTCCGTTGGTGAAGAACAGCTTGCAAAACTCCCACATTCCCTAGAGGGCTGGCGCGGGTTTGCTGACGGCCATTTTCTAGGGTCCCGGCCTTCCTCTCAGGAGAGTCATCTCGTTCTACCTTCTGTCTCCCTCCCTCCCTCTCTGCTTTCCTTCCTTTCCTTCCACCCTTCCTTTGTCCCATCTCTTCCTTCCTTCTTGAAATGCTTCCTGAGTCTCTGATCTGCATCAGACGATGTCCTGGGCACTTAGAGACACAGGCCAATGTTGCCCCCTTCCTCTGTTGAGCAAGATGCCAAGTGAGACTCCTGGATGCCACACAAGAATCATGGCTCTCCACTGAGCGTCACCCACTTGGAACTAGCCAGGCAGGGGACATGTGTTTGCAGCTTGTGGAAGGTTAAAGAGATTTCTGGAAAGTGTGTTCCAACAGCCCACAAACCTTCTGAAAGCTTGCTCTAAGAGGCAGGACACAGGCCCTGCCTTTCCCTGAAGGACAGAAGCCATCCCCAACCCTCCATCTGTTGACTTCACGTTCGTGTGTGGGAAGCTTGTTTTCCCTGTTACAGATGGCTGGAGGAGCCAAGTCAACTCGACACAGCTGCGGCACAAGACGTCCCCCCTCCCCACTGCCCACTCCTCCTCCCATCAGCTGGGAATCTTGCTGGGGATGGATGCAGTGGGTCAGCCCCTGCAGAGGCCAGGCTTAAAGAGGCTTATGGCAATACAGTCACACATCCATATCTAGGACTCAAGACTGTTTGGAAAACTTCTCACCGGTCAATGAGAAAGATGTGCAGGATTTTCAATTATCCATAAAGTTGGATGGTGTCTGATGGGGAAATGCTGAATTAACCAGGAATAACTATAAACATTTTATATTGTCAATAATCACTTACATTTGTCTAACATGTTATACTTTTCAAAGTGCCAATGTATACCTGATCTCATTGGACCTTTGAAAGAGTTTTACAGTGTGCTTCATATTATATATTTAAATATGGACAGCTCTTTCCCTACCACCTAAGGGGTTTCCCAGGTGGTGCTAGTGGTAAAGAATCTGCCCGCAAGGCAGGAGACGCCAGTGACATGGGCTCAATCCTGTGTTGGGAAGATCCCCTGGAGGAGGGCATGGAAACCCACTCCAGGATTCTTGCAGGGAGAATTCCAGGGACAGGGGAGCCTGGCGGGCTATAGTCCATAGGGTTGCAAAGAGTCAGACACAACTGAGCACGCACACACTCCCAACCACCTAACAGAGGCAATAAAACTTCCACAGACACTGAATATCAATATCTCAGGAGCACTAAACCCCAAATGTTTAACTTTCTCCTTTTACTTGCCTCATGAACCTGTCTTATTTATTTTTTAAAGTTTTTTTTTTCATATGGACCATTTTTAAAGTCTTTATTGAATGTGTTACAACATTGCGCTTGTTTTATGGTTTTGTTTTCTGTCATGAGGAATGTGGGATCTTAGTCCCCTGACCAGGGATTGAACCTGCACCCCCTGCACTAGAAGGCAAAATCTTTACCACTGGACCATTAGGGAAGTCCCATGATCCTGTTTTATAACATGCATTTTGTGTTCCTAATTCTTTTTCTGATGTTTTCACATTTCTGTTACCCCAGAGTGTCCTTATTCCTGCCATTCGATCTTTGATATCCCATACTAACCCACTTTGTTTTTGCTGTTTGAGTGTTAAAAAGCAATTTGTTGAGGTGAAATTTACATACAATAAACTGTTCACATTTAAAGCATTAATTTACTAAATTTTGACATACGTATAAACCCATAAAATCATCACCACAACCAAAATAGTGAACGTATCCATTTATTTCAAGCGTTGGCCTTTATTGTTTCCAATCAAAGGAAGCTTAACTAAGATGCCATTTTATTTACATTTTCTAGTTCTTGAATATGTTTAGGGAGCCCTCTCATTCCAGTTCTGAACTCATGGGGCTGCCAGTTCAAGTGGGACCTCAGCCTTCATAAATGATATTTATACATATTCCGTGTCTCATTATCTCTAGATTCTATTTCAGCAAATTCGGTCCATCTAATGTGGTGGTTGAAAGAGGACGTTTCAGAGTTGGAGGATCTGAGTCCACGTCTCTTCCTTGCTTCTTTCTAGATGCGTGACCTTGGACAATAATGACTATCACGACACACACCTTACTGGGTTATTCTGGATCACACGAGAACCCCTCATGCAACAGGATGCGAAAATGGAAGCTTCTATTCAGTCCTCAAGTCACAATACGTGTCATATTCCAACACCAAATCATCACACGGACAGTTTACAAAGAAAATGTCTCTAAACTGATTCAAGATCTCTTGAACTTCTCACCAGCTTTAAGATAATAAAAAGAGTCAAGAGGTGGAGAGGACCGACAATATGTGAGGGAATTTTATTTTATTATTATTCTTTAACAACTGAAGTCTAGTTAATTTACGAAGTTGTGTTAGCTTCAGGAGGATTTTCTTGAGTGAGGACTGTTGTCATAATTTGAATCTCTTTGCTCTCTGAGGTCCCCCGGTGACAGGTGACTCCCAGGGGATCGTTCAGAGAGCTTGATGTGTATTGCTGCAGTTGGGGAAAAGCTGACTTGGGGGTGGGGGGAACCTGATTTACCCCGAGAAAGATGCAGAGAACTGGGAGCAGCAGGTGGGTTGGTTGCTTGCACTCCGGGGGACTTGTGGGATGAAGGGAATGTGAGGACTTCTTGGAAGTCAGAGATTGGTTGACCGCATGCCATTTAGCATCTAGAGAAGGTAAGGAGAGAATGAGGGATGACCTGATGGAGTCTGTGTGGGCACCGCACGGGGCCATGGGGAGCAGTGCCCAGAGGAGCAGAATTCAGGGTCCGTGTTGTGGGAGTGTGGCCAGATGGGCCAGGAGAGTGACTTCCAGTGGGCCCAAGAAAGCACCTGTGTGGGCTCTTAATGTCCACCTACTCGCCAGGAGAGCAGAAGCTGTCGGTCACGGGGGAACCTCCTTGTCCCTCCTTACCCCTTCCTCTCGTCTCTCCCCACGTGCCACTCCATGAGGGACATCATGCCACCTCCCAGAGGTCTGGGAGAGCAACAGAGAAGTCTCACCCTGAATGTGTCTTATAATTTCTGACCTGGGAGATTTTGTCTCCAAACCAGCAGAAGGGTCATAGGATCTGACCGTATTCTCATCTAGGAGCAGGGGAAATGTACTCCTCCAAATTAGAGGGGAAGTGAAAGACAAAAATAAAGTTGCATTTAAATTATATCACAAATGATGCTTGCTTATCATACAAGTAACACCCTTATACTGGAAATGTCCTGTAAATCCTAGTGACTGTTCAATACATCCTTTACCATTACCTCTCACTGGTCTCACAACACCCATTGCAGTGGGTCTGGGGTGAGGGTGGGGACCAAGAATTTGCATTTCTAATAAGCTCTTGGGTGTCGCTAATGCTGCTGATCTGATGCCTGCCCTTGGAGAACCATAGTTCTTAAACCCTGGTTCTCCACCTTGACTGTATATTGGAATCGCCTGGGGGAGATTTAAATACTAATGCTCGGGTCCCAGCCCAGAAGTTTGATTGAACAGGTGAATCTATTTCACGGATTAAAATTGGTGTGACCTATTCATAGACCAACTAATGGATTAAAAGCTTCACTGGGAGTTAGAGGAGGAATATTTACTTTTATTTTAAAATTCTGATTTACCTAATTGAAGGTAGAGACCTTAACTTTCTGCCTTATACATTTTGGAATTATCTGAACTTTTAACAAAAAGCCTATGTTACTTTATGGGGCTTCCCAGATGGCACTAGTGGTAAAGAACCTGCCTGCCAAAGCATTAGACGTGAGAGACATGGGTTCAGTCCCTGGAGTGGGAAGATCCTCTGAAGGAAGGCACAGCAGCCCACTCCAGTATTCTTGCCTGGAGAATCCCCTGGACAAAGGAGCCTGATAGTCCATAGGGTCGCAAAGAATTGGACATGACTGAAGCCACTAAGCATGCGTGCATGTCATTTTATAATCAGCAAGCAAACATGTGACTTTATTTTTTCCATCACTTGTCCCCATTTTAACATGTATCACAACTCTTTCAAATCTTAGAGGACATTTGGAGCTCTTCTCCATCATCCCTTTAATCACTGAAAAAATGCCCTCTGGGTCTAATAAAATCTAGCTCATTCCAAATTCTGCCCAAATGTATTTTATTTTAATTTCAGTGATTACTATGGAATGTTGGAAAAACTTTATCCTACACCTTATGCTTCATAGAGATTAGAGATCCTTTGTTCCCTCACAATCCATTCTATGGGAAATTCTATGGATCCATTTCCCTTTCTGGCGTTCCAGGCTCCTGTAGGTAGTGAAAGTGAAAGTCGTGTCTGACTCTTTGCGACCCCATGACTACACAGTCCATGGAATTCTCCAGGCCAGAATACTGGAGCGGGTAGCCTTTCCCTTCTCCAGGGGGTCTTCCAACCCAGGGATCGAACCCAGGTCTCCTGCATTTCAGGTGGATTCTTTACCAGCTGGGCCACAAGGGAAGCCCAAGGATAGTGGATGGGTAGCCTATCCCTTCTCCAGGGGATCTTCCCAACCCAGGGATTGAGCTGGGGTCTCCTGTATTAGAGTGCATTCTTTATCAGCTGAGCTATCAGGGAAGCCTGTATGTAAGCAAACACGTTTATTTACTTGTATTCTCACAAGTAAGCAGAAACACCTACTGAGGACTTATATTGAGTCAGACACTGTGAGAATTGTTTCCATTTTACAGATCTGGACACAAAGGCTTAGAAGATTTCCAAATTCATTATTACAGGATTATGTGTGTAGCTTTATAGGTGTCTTTCCTACCCACATATGTATTGACTATCTATCATTTGTAAACAGCAGAAATGTGTTGAATTTCTCACTTGATGGGTAGATCAGTTGTCATGAATTCTTCAATCAGTCTTCCCAAATTCTGCCCAGAGACCCTTTTTATTGTAGATTGATTTCTGATGATTTCTCATGTGTCCATCTTTTTTAAAGACAGAATTGAAATATTCTTGCATGGAGGAAAGATTACTTTTGGGAGGCAGTTACACGTTTGATTATTATTCCCAGGCTCCCATTCACATGCAGGGTTATAAATACACCTCTGGCAGCTGAGGGTCTCTTTCTTTCAAACATGCTCATTTTGTACAGTAAACAAAATTCCACTCTACCATGAATCCCTTTTCCTATTACTGATTTGTGGGAAGATGCCTAAAACCCACTCCCTTTATGTACAATAAAATTCTCTCTAGGTATTACTCTTTATTTCTTGTACTAAAATCACATCCAGTTTCTTCTCTCTCAGGGCCATGCCAACTGTGACTTTAATGTTTTTCATTTTACTACTTTTATGGATTTCTAAATTGTGCCTTTTCTATATAGATGTAATTTTTATTAAGACCTACATATTTCCTTTGATTGCTGTCTCCTCATGGCTCCCAATCTTTGTTCTTTTAGGATCAGGGCCCATTCACTTTGAACAGAGCATTTTTTTTTGGAGGGGGGGGGGCTCTCATTTACTTTCTTTGCTGTCTTCTTTTCTCTCCTCTGTTGATTCATTTCAATGTAATTGACTATTTCCCTTCTTTTCCATGAGTTAGCTATCCCCCAGAGCTTTTGCCTATAAGATTTTATGACAAACGTTTTCAAAATACAAAAAAGTGTAAGGGATTTTATAGTGAACATCCACACACCTTCCACTCAGATGCCACCATTAACATTTTAGTGCGGTTACTTTATCACGTCTCTATCCATCTATCCGGTCCTCTTTTTCCATCTATCACACCAGCTTTGTTTGGATGCATTTTGAATTAAATGGCAGGTGTCAGAACCCATCAGACTAAACACGTCAGCTGAATATTTTTAAAGTTCACTATTTGTTCATCATTCATTTGTCCCCTTTGAGGTCAACTTTATATACAATGAAATGTATAAATCTTCAATTTACCGTGTGGTGTGTTTTGACAAATACCGGTCACTTAGCCTGACTCCATAGACTGGGAACACAGTTTGGGGTGCGGGTGGCTCTCCTGACCTCGGGGCTCAGTGATTGCCTTTGTGGTCTGGTCATAAGGCCGTTCCTGCCCCTAACATCAAGGCCACATTCACGCCTCAGCTATACTCTCTCTCTTTCTCTGCTTCTATCCACTTCTTCTGTCCTTCTCTCTACACGCTTCTCTACTTCTGCTCCGTGTTGGCCATCCCTTTGTGTGTGCCATGACCAGACTTGTTATGAAAGAATCTGATTGGTTCAGTTAGTCACCACCCACTATCGGCCATCCCTGTTTGATAAAACTTGCCAGATTTCAGAGGGCTGTTTTTGGAGTCAGGTGCTGGGGGTGGAGGGTATGACCTGGCTTTGCTGCTGCTGCTGCTGCTGCTGCGTCACTTCAGTCGTGTTAGAGGCAAGTTATTACTCTGGCTGCTCTCTCCTAAGGGAACTATGGAACTGGCAGGCTCAGAGTGGCTCAGAGGCTCAGGACGCTTAGTGAATCTGGCCCTCACAAGCTAAAGATGTCACAGTCCCCAAATGAGAATTCCCAAGCATACGGATGGTTAACCTTTTCCTTCCTTTGCTATAGTTCATTTCATAATAAACTATATGTCCCTCAACAAATCTCTTTTGTGTCTGTTACTTTGCTGGCACTGTTAGTCTCCCTTAGTATATAATTCAAGCAANCGTCACAGTCCCCAAATGAGAATTCCCAAGCATACGGATGGTTAACCTTTTCCTTCCTTTGCTATAGTTCATTTCATAATAAACTATATGTCCCTCAACAAATCTCTTTTGTGTCTGTTACTTTGCTGGCACTGTTAGTCTCCCTTAGTATATAATTCAAGCAAATTTTCCTGGAGGAGGCTAGCCTTAATCTGCAAGGGCCTAATCTTATTTAACGTATATGCGGAGTACATCATGAGAAATGCTGGGCTGGAAGAAGCACAAGCTGAAATGAAGATTGCTGGGAGAAATATCAATCACCTCAGATATGCAGATGACACCACCCTTATGACAGAAAGTGAAGAGGAACTAAAAAGCCTCTTGATGAAAGTGAAAGAGGAGAGTGAAAAAGTTGNGAACTGAACTTGTCTTGACTATTGTAAGTCGTGCTGCGATGAACTTTGGAATGCATGTATCTTCTTGAATTATGATTTTCAGGGATGGAACTGAAGGATCACATAGTAGCTTTATTTTTAGTTTTTAAGGAACCTTCATACTTCTTACTTCATACTTACTTCATACTTCAGACCTTCTCTATAGTGGCTGCACCAACTTCCAATGCCAACAACAGCATAGGAGGGTTTGTAATTTTCAATAGAATGGCCCAGAAGGCATCATCAAGAAGCTTCCCTCTGAGAAAGTCCTGAAGGAGGTGAGCGAGTAAGCCATGTGCCTGTTTAGGGAAGAGCAAATTCAAAGGTTCTGAAGTAGAAGCATGCCTGGTGTGTTCAAGGGACTAACTATAGGGAGATCAGTTGTCTGGAGTATAGAGGTCAAGGGGGAGAATGATAGATAAGGGAGGTCAGAAAGGTAGTGAGGAGTAACAGATCATGTAGGATCTACTGTGTACATATGTGATAGTAGCTCAGTCGTGTCCAACTCTTTGAGACCTCACGGACTGTAGCCCACCATCATCCTCTGTCCATGGGATTCTCCAGGCAAGAATACTGGAAACAGTAGCCATTCCCTTCTGTAGAGGATTTTCCTAACCCAGGGACTGAACCTGGGTTTCCCACATTGCAGGCAGATTCTTTACCATCTGAGCCACCAGGGAAGCCCTGTAGGACCTACTAATATTACTATTACTACTACTATTATTACTACCTTTACTATAATTACTACTATTACTATTACCACTATTATCACCACTACTACCATTACCACCACCAGTGCCTCTACTATTACTACTGTTATAGCTATTGCTGCGACTCCTAAATCCACTATTATTCAGGGTATGAGAATACAGGAGAGGGATATGGTAAGACATAAAATTTACAAATAAGTTTGCTTTTACAGTAGAATTCTTAAATTTTTGCCATTGACTCTAGTGGCCCTTGCAAACCATAAACCCTGCATGCTACTTAAAAATCCACTGCACCAAATTCGCCACCTAAAAACAGGTGCTATGTCAATGAAGGATAATAGAGTAAATGACAGAATGTGTACTGGCCACTGATGCAGGCCTGTCACTCTACCAGCTTCTGTGCAGAATACAAAAGAAAGATGACTTGGTCCCTGCCTTCAAGAAATCTGTAGTCTTGTTGGAGTTAAAAAAATCTTACAGACAGACAGAAGTTCTCAGCTGGTAGTGTTGGTTCCAGGTAGGAGGCAATGAGAACTCTAGAGAGGATGATGAGGGAGCTTCCTGAAGCTTCACCTTGAAAAGTGATTAGACAAGAGAGAGAATCCCAAGAAAGAATAAATAAACAAAAAACCTGTTCATGATAGCAATGAGCTTGAGCTGGGAGTGCAGTGGGAGGTGAGGTTACATGGGTGAGGGTGAGGGAGGACCTTGAAAGCTCAGCCAAGAAGTTTCAAAGGTAAAAGATTAATGTAGCTCTCCACAAGTGCAAGCAGGAAAATGTACTAGTCTACTGTAAACCGTAATAGAGAAGAGATTGGCCAGAAGCCCACCTGGGTATTGTGCAACAAGAAATTCACTTGGAGAACTGCTGGGGGAGACGTATGCTGATTGAATTCCCTTAATGCTTTGCAAAGAAGAACTAAAGAGCCTCTTGATGAACGTGAAAGAAGAGAGTGAAAAAGTTGGCTTAAAGCTCAACATTCAGAGAACTAAGGTCATGGCATCTGGCCCCATCATGGCAAATAGATGGGGAAATAATGGAAACAGTGACAGACTTTATTTTGGGGGGCTCCAAGTCACTGCAGATGGTGACTGCAGCTATGAAATTAAAAGACTCTTGCTCCTTGGAAGAAAAGCTATGACCAACCTAGATAGCATATTAAAAAGCAGAGACATTACTTTGCAGACAAAAGTCCATCTAGTCAAGGCTATGATTTTTCCAGTGGTCATGTATGGATGTGAGAACTCGACTATAAAGAAAGCTGAGTGCCGAAGAATTGATGCTTTTGAACTGTGGTGTTTGGAGAAGACTCTTGAGAGTCCCTTGGACTGCAAGGAGATCCAACCAGTCCATCCTAAAGGAGATCAGTCCTGAATATTCGTCAGAAGGACTGATGCTGAAGCTGAAAGTCCAATACTTTGGCCATCTGATGCGGAGAACTGACTCATTTGAAAAGACCCTGATGCTGGAAAAGATTGAAGGCAGGTGGAGAAGGGGATGACAAAGGATGGAATGGGTGGATGGGATCACCGACTCAATGGACATGAATTTGAGCAAACTCTGAGAGTTGGTGATGGACAGGGAGGCCTGATGTGCCGCAGTCCGTGGGGTCACAAAGAGTCTGACAAGACTGAGCAACTGAACTGAGCTGAATGCTTTGCGCTCTTCAAAAATTCCCTTCCCTACCTGCGGGCAGTTAGGGGAGCTCTCTTATCAGACTCTTGTCTCTAGTTGCAGCAAGACGGACTGAAGTCTGTTACATGAATGCATTTTAAATGCATTATAAGACTAGAGATTCCAGAAGTGGCAGGGATAAAGCCTTCACTTATCCCAATTTCAGCAGATAGAGGGGAATTCAGAGTGCAGAGAGACAAGAAAATCTGTTGTTGAAGGCAGGAACCAAAGGGAGGAGCTTTAGAAATCGGCCCTCCCCACACCCTCCTCCTTGAATCAGAGTTGCCTCAGAAGGAAACCACATACCCACGTTCTGCTGCTTCTCTCCCACCGCCAGACCTTTAAGGGCCCGAAGATGGGACACCGTCACTTCATCTGCTCCTGAGTCTGATCTTTAATCTGTTAAGAGAAATGTAGCTAGACAACAGAGGCAATGTTTTGGGAGAAATTTCCAGCTGCTGCCTGATCTACAGGTCACAGGTTGGCTTCTTTCAAGTAGTTTTTTGAGATTTAAAGTGCACATCATTAGCAAAAAGCAGCATCTCAGCCCTCCCCCATCCTTACTTACTCACAGTTCCCTGGTGGCTCACATGGTAAAGAATCCGCCTACAATGCATGAGACCCGGATTCAATCCCTGGGTCCAGAAGATCCCCTGGAGAAGGGAATGGCAACCCACTCCTGTATTCTTGTCTAGGAAATCCCACGGACAGAAGAGCCTGGTGGGCGACGGTTCATGGTGTCGCAAAGAGTTGGACACGACTGACTGACTAACACTTTGACTTCCCCCACCTCCCCGCCATCCTACAGTCAGTGAGAATGTAAACTGGTACAGCCACTGTGGAGAACAGTATGAAAGTTCCTTAGAAAACTAAAAGCAGCTACCATATGATCCTGTAATCCCACGCCTGGGCATGTATCTGGAGAAAAAGCATAATTCAAGAGGANCCCCACCTCCCCGCCATCCTACAGTCAGTGAGAATGTAAACTGGTACAGCCACTGTGGAGAACAGTATGAAAGTTCCTTAGAAAACTAAAAGCAGCTACCATATGATCCTGTAATCCCACGCCTGGGCATGTATCTGGAGAAAAAGCATAATTCAAGAGGATACATGCACCCCAGTGTTCATTATAGCACTGTTTACAATAGCCAAGACATGGAAGCAGGCTAAATGTCCATCGAGAGAAGAATGGATAAAGTGTGGCGCGTATATAGAATGGACTGTTACTCAGCCACTAAAAAGAATGAAATAATGCCATTTGCAGCAACATGGATGGACCTAGAGATGGTCATACTGAGTGAAATGTCAGAGAAAGAGAAATATCATATGGTATCACTTATATGTGGAATATAAAAAGAAATGACATAAATGAACTTATTTACAAAACAGAATACAGCCTCATGGGCTTAGAGACTGGAACTAATGATTACCAGGGGAGGAAGGGACAGCTAGGGAGTGTGAGACTGACATGTACACACTGCTCTGTTTAAAACGGCTAACCAACAAGAACCTACTGAACAGCTCGGGAACTCTGCTCAATGTTATGTAACAACCTAAATGGGGAAAGAATTTGAAAGGAGTAAGTACTTGTATACGTATAACTGAATCACTTTGCTGTACACGTGAAACTAACACAACATTGTTAATCAGCTATATTCCAATGTATTGGGTTGGCCAAAAAGTTTTTTAAAAAGTCCCCTTTCTATGGGCACTCCTTTATATCCCCCACTCCCCGAGGCTACTTCTTTGGAATGCTAGACTTTTCCCCTGTAACTGATTATTCCTGTTCTTCAGTTTTCTTAGTATAGTCTCTTTCTACTCACATTAAGTCTTCTGTTAATGTTGGAACTTGTCTCCTTGTCTCTAACTTCAATAGCATTAGGCTGATCCAGGACCTTCGTCTTGTCAAGAATTATCCACTGTCTTTGTAACTGGCCTTCTTGCCCTGTGTCTTATCCCTGTCAAATCCAATCTCTACAGTGACTGATACACAAAAGTGAGGGCTCGGTAAACCCTTCACAGTCTGCCTGAGCAGGTTTAGCTCTAAGGACCTCACTAAACACCTTTAGGGCTTCCCTGGTGGCTCAGATGGTAAAGAATCTGCCTGCAATGCAGGAGACCTGAGTTCGATCCCTGGGTCAGGAAGATCCCCTGCAGAAGGGAATGGCTACCCACTCCAGTATTCTTGCTGGAGAATTCCATGGACAGAGGAGCCTGGTGGGCTAGGGTCCACGGGGTCACAAAGAGTCAGACAGGACTGAGTGACTAACACTCTCAAAGGCCTTTCACAATCTGTCCTCTGATGGTCTAGCCTCCTCTCCCTTGACTGTCTCTTGTCTCAACTACTATAAACTCTGGCGTAGAGGTTCCCTGTCCCTCTGCACACGTACTCAGGCTCATCCTTGGGCTCCAAATGGTGTCCTTTCCTTCTCCACCAGGTTGATGCTGTTCTTATTGCCACACCCGGTCCTGCTT
Organism: Neotragus moschatus; assembly: GCA_006410615.1. Lineage (NCBI taxonomy): Eukaryota > Metazoa > Chordata > Mammalia > Artiodactyla > Bovidae > Neotragus > Neotragus moschatus. Next base: position 920,911 of record SJYA01002888.1, read on the forward strand.
TCCTCTTCTGCAGGTTTTCCAACCCCAGCTGCACACTAGAATCAACTGCCAAGAGTTTTTAAAAAAGTATGGAAACCCAGGCCTCACCCCTGGGGAATCTGACTTTCTTGATGTGGGGACAGATGTCTGGACTTTGGTACTTTTAAACAGTTGCCTAACTTGATGCTTCTTGAACTTTGCTGTGTCCACCCACCCCCAGGGATGTTTCTGAAATGCAGATTCTGATTCAGTAGGACTCATGGGGCCTGAGATTCTGCTTGTCAGATGTTATGAGATTGTTGGTTCGCAGACTGCACTTGGAATAGTGAGGGTCTGGCCTGGATGTTTCTGAAGGGCTGGAGGCTGGCCGCCCCTCTTCTACAGGATACTTTCAGGCCTCCTGATCGCCACTCTTCCTTAGCTGCTCCATCTTTCTGTGTCCTGCCTTTTGATTTTTTGACATTTCTTATCATAATAAGATTTGCTCTGATTTTCTGTGCAAGCTACAGTGATGAAAAACTCCAATAAAATATAAATTTAGGTGGGAGAGAGGTTAAAGAGGGAGGGGACATATGTGTACCTATGGCTGATTCATGTTGATGTATGGCAGAAACCAACACAAATTTGTAAAGCAATTATCTTTCAATTAAAAATTAATAAATTAATCACAAATTTAAATATTAAATAAACAAATTTTAAAAAGTAACCTCCAAAATAAAATTCAGTGAGCTGTTCCATGAGGGAGAAAATTTCATATGCTTTTTTACTAGCAAACACTTTGGCATCAAGATACAATTTCTCTTTAAAATGCTTACTAGGAAATTGGTAAGACATCAAAGAAAGACATTTCCCACAGAAGCAAAGAAAAGCTGGTTTGTTTACTTAAGAAACACAGTTCAAGGGGTATTTGAAGTATTTGATATGAAAAGGAAATATGAAGAATTTGTAATAATAATGATAAGAGTTAATACTTTTATTATTAGATAATAGTTATATATTATATTAGCTATATGTATACTAGTTATATATAATAGTTATATATTATATTATAAGATAATCATTAAGCATTTATTATCAAAGTAATGTTCTAAATGCTTTGTACTAACTCTACTAAACCTAAAATTAAAAATCTTAAAATTGTCCTTTGAGATAGTTTCTATTAACTATCCCCATTTTTTCAGGCAAGGAAATGGAGACTCAANTTATAAGATAATCATTAAGCATTTATTATCAAAGTAATGTTCTAAATGCTTTGTACTAACTCTACTAAACCTAAAATTAAAAATCTTAAAATTGTCCTTTGAGATAGTTTCTATTAACTATCCCCATTTTTTCAGGCAAGGAAATGGAGACTCAAAGGTGTTAAGTACTCAGCTGTGTACACTAGCAGGTTACTTAACTGAAACAAGTGATTTAACACTAAAAAATAAAGAAAAGAACTAGAATCATCCAGAGGTTAGAGATATCATTAAACGCCTGTGAAAGAAGATCACTGAAAAAGTTTTCCAGGGAAAATACCCCTTACTCAGCTTATATCTACAACTTACACACTTTCAGTGGTGTTTGTGAACATCAGCTAGGCAAGGAACAGTTCTTGAGACACGTGATTCATAATTTTGCACACAGTTTGAAAACCTGGGGAGCAATGAAAAGAATGCTTCCTCTTGCTTTAGGGAGTTTTTGTCATCTTTTGTTTAACCTTCATTGTATTCTTACTGTGAAATTCATCAGCCAATTCAATTTGTGCTGTAAAATTCTCCCAAAAGAGTATTTTAAAGATTACGTATTTAGATTTAATGGTAAAGAATCCACCTGCCAATGCAGGAGAGGCAGGACGGCAGGTTCAACCCCTGAGTTGAGAAGATCCTCTGGAGAAGAGGACAACCCACCCCAGTATTCTTGCCTGGGAAATCCCATGGAGGGAGGAGCCTGGCAGGCTGTGGGTCACAGGGTTGGACACGACTTAGTGACTAAACCACCACATCTGCATTTAATACTTAGTAGATGTCTAGAAAAGCAGATACCAGCAGTCGCGTAAAGCATATGTGGTATTTCTCTGGTGTGAAGGACCCTCTAGGAATGAAACCTACATTTATATAAATACATCTGTAGGAGATAAGCATTCTTATGACAGCCTGACAGCTCTAGGAGAGGTTCGTGCCCAGGTGGATTCTTTAACACTTGATGAGCATGTTTTCTCAAGGGCCAGAACTGGGTTCATTTTATCCAGCTCCCTGCCAGGTTGCTCACTGTGTTTACTGAACTAAACCAGTATCAATAGTTAGTGTATACCGAGTGCTTTCCCTGATCCAGGCACTGCGCTAAGTGCTTTTGCAGGGATTAGCTCATTAAAGCTCTCCATAAAGCCATGTGGCGTGCACACTAACCCAGGCCTCTGACGACAGCTACCCTCCTGAGTTCTGTGTGTTGACGCTTCTTCACCTGTGGGTTTGGNACCGAGTGCTTTCCCTGATCCAGGCACTGCGCTAAGTGCTTTTGCAGGGATTAGCTCATTAAAGCTCTCCATAAAGCCATGTGGCGTGCACACTAACCCAGGCCTCTGACGACAGCTACCCTCCTGAGTTCTGTGTGTTGACGCTTCTTCACCTGTGGGTTTGGGCTGCCTTGGGGCCATGTGCCCTTGGCAGCTGCCAGGGTGCATACGAGAACTCGCAGCCTAACTTCTCAACAGACATTTTTCTCTTCCTGAATTATTATTTTTTCTTACTACCCAGCTCATGACCTGGGTGGTAAAGCTACTGACAGCCCAAGAAATAAAAATTCCATTTTATGTGCATTCCGAGATTCTCACTGAATCCCAGATCAAGAATATTTTTCCCATTTTAATTTTTGGAGAGCTAATAAGCTGCAATTGCATTCCTAAGATTTTCTCAGAATCTTAACTCAGATATTTTCCCCAACTTGACTCTTTAAGGAATGAACACTACTAAAAGCTTTACATTCAACCCCACATTTAATTAGAAGCTGTCTTAAATGTGGTTCCTTCTCTTGAATTGTCAAATAGCCTAATGATTTAGTTATTTTATCCATTTTACAGGTGAGAAAACTGAGGCATAATAGTGTTTTATTCAAAGTCACACCACCTTTTTAAAAAATAGATGTCACCATTTGTAAGATACAAGATGTACATAAGACAGATAATATAGGCACTGTTATCCATATTTTATGCATGAAGAAAAGAGAGTGTTAAAGGTAAGAACTAAAGAGCCACTTGATGAAACTGAAGGAGGAGAGTGAAAAAGTTGGCTTAAAACTCAACAGTCAGAAAATTAAGATCGTGGCATCTGGTCCCATCACTTCATGGCAAATAGATGGGGAAACAATGGAAAAAGTGACAGACTTTATTTTTGGGGGCTCCAAAATCACTGTAGATGGTGACTGCAGCCATGAAATTAAAAGATGCTTGCTCCTTGAAAAACAACTATGACCNAACACCTCTTATATTCTAAAGAACGCTCAGCAAAGGTTGTCCTCCCAGGTGCAGTTCAGATCGTGTCTGGGCCAACTGAACACCTATTAAAATAAGGGCAAAAGAAGATATACGCAGGTACCCACATGTCAAAGTCTCTTCCGGTGTTACAGCAGCCATTGTGGTGATCACATGCCAGGTAACGCAGAGGGTGGAGGCTATGCCCCAGGCCCCGCGGTAGCTGCTTCTCCATTAGGGTTTCTCCGCTCGTCACTGTTGACATCTGGGGCAGGATGCTTCTGTGCTCTGGGAGGCTGTCCTGTGCATTTTAGGATGTTCAGGAGCATCTCTGACCTCTGCTCATTAGATGCCAGTAGAACCCCACCCTCAATATGTGGCCAAATATATCACAATGTGAGGCCAAAAATACCAAAAATATCTCCTGCTATTGCTGAATGCCTACAGGATCATGTTATTTAACCCTTCCACATAGTGTGAGGGTCACTATTATTATTTCCATGTGACCAAGCAGAAACCTGAGAGATGAGAATGTTAGATGGCTTGCCTAAGGTCATAGTATATAGGATTCAGGGCAGTGAGTATCCTAACCACAAAACCAAGCGGTCTTTTAGGACACATTTGTTTGCTCTGCTGGTGAATAAGTAGCTATTTTTAGCGGTGAGGTGCTTTATTACTTGCCCAGACACTAATCCTTTATCATATCTTTCTACTCTACAAACGTTACTACTTAATACATCANTCAGGGCAGTGAGTATCCTAACCACAAAACCAAGCGGTCTTTTAGGACACATTTGTTTGCTCTGCTGGTGAATAAGTAGCTATTTTTAGCGGTGAGGTGCTTTATTACTTGCCCAGACACTAATCCTTTATCATATCTTTCTACTCTACAAACGTTACTACTTAATACATCAAGTGTCTTCAACTGTTGCTCCATTCATACTATCTAAAAGAAAATATTGCAAACATATCAAAACAAAGAGCAAGAGGACAGATGCTGGATGTGGACCACATCACTAGTTTAACTTATCTTAATGTTTTATCATATTTGCTTTAGATTATTTTAATTAAAAAAGAAGATATTCTGATGTCTTCCAGTTTCTGTTCTGCTCTCTTTCCAGCCCAGAGATAATCCCTATCCTGAATTGTTTATCATGCTCATGAATATTTTCATATCTTGTTACATATTTGTGCCCCCAAATGATATATTATAGTTTCCCATGTTTATTTGTGTTATTTGAAGGCTATTATAATGAAGTGATCACAGTGTATGGGTTTTGCTTACTATTTTAAAAGTAATTTTAAATTTTGGAATAATTTTAGATTTATAGAAAATTCGTGAAGATAGTACAGAGTTCTTATCTACTCCTTTCACAGTTTCTCCCATTGTTACCAATTTATATTATGGTGATACATTTGTTAAAACTTAGAAACCAATATTCTTACTATTCATGAAACTGTAGTTTATCCAGATTTTACTAATTTTTCCACTAATGGTCTGTTTCTCTTTTGGGATAAAGCTCATTGCATTTAACCTCATCTTTAAAAAAATGTAACAGATTTATTAAGATATAATTCACATACCATACAAGTCACTAATTTAATCAATGATTTTTACTATATTCACAATCAATTTTAGAATATCTCCATCATGCCAAAAAGAAGCATTTCTATTAAAAATCATGTCTCATTCCCTCCCCCACACCCCTCTCCCCAATCCTAGGCAACCACTAATCTTTTTTCTGTCCCTATAGATTTTCCTGTTCTGGACTTTTCATATAAATGGAATCATACATCATGTGGTCTATTTGGGACTGGCTTCTTTAACTTAGCATTCAATGGTCATTCATGTTGTAGAATTAAATAGTACATCATTCTTTTTTATTTCTGGGTAATATTCATGGTATGGATTTATCACTTTTTTGTTTATATGCTCATTGGTTGATAGATTTGTTTTGTTTTTTTTTTTTAGCTGTGATGAAAGTGTAAGAATGTATTGTTTAGTATAAGAGACTTTCCAAACTGCCCCAGGGTTATCTCTGACTCATGGAAACGTGGCCTGTTTATCTCTGATTACATTTCTCAGCCCCATACAACCTGCAGGTGGCAAAACGAGGGGGCAACCAAACTTACCCTCTCGGCTGTAACTGGGAAAGGACTATGCATAGGCACCCCATCCCGAGCTCACGCACATCTCTGTAACCTATGAAACTTCCTTGGGACTTCTCCAGAAGAGCTGTTGTTCCGAGAAACTGCCCGCCACAGGGGTGCCACCTGGTCAACAGTTGTAACCTGTTATCAATGGACCAATCCTCGAAAAGGTCAACACCTGTAACCAATCAAACTGTTTCCCCTTGCTTGTGCTTAAAAGCTGCCATGTAACAACACTCAGGGTTCTCGCTCCTTGCTTAAGGAGACGGAACCCCGGCGCGCCGGTACAATAAAATCCTCTTGCTGTTTGCATCGAAACCTGGTCTCGGTGGTCTTTGGGGCGACGGATTCACGGCGAGGAACCGTTGGGTTCAACAAAAGATGCTGCTATGAATACTCACAAACAGATTTTTGTGTGTACACTTTATTTTCTTGGGTACATATGTAGGAGTAGGGTTGCTGGGTCATATGGTAACACTATGTGTAATGTTTTGAAGCATTGCCAGACTGTTTTCCAAAGTGGCTGCACCATTTTACAGTCCCACTCACAGCGTATGAGGATTCTGATTTCTCCATATCCTTGCAGAACACTTACGATTATCTACCTTTTTTTGATTTTAGCCATACTTGTTCGAGTGAAGTTGCATCTCATTGCAGTTCCCCTTTTAAAGCTTGACTTTTATTTCTTTATCTTTTGGCTGTGCTGGGTCGTTGTTGCTGCGCCTGGGCTTCTCTCCAGTTTCGGAGAGCTGGGGCCTCTCTCTGGTTGCACAAATGCCCAGGCTTCTCTTTGCAGTGGCATCTCTTGTAGCAGAGCACGGGCTCTAGGGCTCACGGGCTTCCGTAGTGAAAGCTCCTGGGCTCTAGAGCACAGGCTCAACTGTAGTGGTGCTGAGCTTGGTTGCTCTGTGGCCTGTGGGATCTCCTTGGACCAGGGATTGAACCTGTGTCTCCTGTATTGGCAGGCGGATTCATTACCACTGAGCCACCAGGGAAACCCCTCATTGCTGTTTTGAATTATATCTTCTGATGGTTTATGACGTTGTGCATCTTTTCATGGGCTATTGCTCATTTGTCTGTTAAAATCCTTTGTCCTTTAAAAACTTGGGTTGTCTTTTTATTATTAACTTGTAACAACCCTTTTTTAAATGGCTTTACTGAGATATCTTTGACATATAAATACTGGATACCTTTAAACTATACAACCGGATGTTTTGATATATGTATAAATTGTGAAGAGATCGTCACAATCAAGCTAACTAACATATCTATCACCTTCACATAGTTACAATTTTTGTGTATTTGCATATGTACTTTGAGAAGACTTGAGATCTGTCTTAGCAAATTTCAAGTAATACAGTATTGTTAACTATTATCACCATGCTGTACATTGAATCTCTAGACCTATTCATTTTCTATAACTGAAACTTTGTACCCTTTGAACAGCACCCATTTCTCCCTCCCCCCAAGCCCCTGACAATCACCTTTCTACTGTCTGCTTCAGGACTTTTACTACTTTAGATTTCACATGTAAATGAGATTGTGGAGTATTTGGCTTTCTTGGTCTGGCTTATTTTGTTTAGCATAATGTCCTCTCGATTCATTCATATTGTTGCCGATTGCCAGAGTTTTCCTTCTTTTTTAAAGGTTGAATAATATTCTCTCTCTATATATAACATTTTCTTTATTCATCTGTTGAAGAATATTTTGAAGGGCATTTAAATTTTTTCCATATCTTCGCTATTGTGAATCATGATGGAAATGAATGTAGGCGTACAGATACCGCTTTGAGATAGTCCTTTGGCTATGTAGCCAGAAGTGGGACTGCTGAATCATAAGAAGGTTCTATTTTTAACTTTTTGAGGAAGCACCATATTGTTTTCCATAATGGCTGTGCTAATACACGTTCACATCAGTAACACACAAGGATTCTCATTTCTTAACATCCTCATCAGCACTTGTTGTCTTTTCTCCTTTTGATAGTAATCATCCTAACATGTGTGAGAGGACATCTTGTTGTGGTTTTGTTAACATTTTCCTAATGATCAGAGATGCTGAGTATTTTTGCAGACATCTGTTAGCATTTGAATTTATTCTTTTGAGAAGTGCCTGTTAAGGTCCTCTGCCCATTTAAGAAAATTAGGTTGTTTATATTTTTGGAATTGAATTATATGGATTTCTTATGTATTTTGGATATCAACCCTTCGTTAGCTATATCGCTTGCAAATACTTTCTCCTGTTTTGTGGGCTGCCTTCTCATTTTGTTGGCTTTTTCCTTTGCTGTGCAGAAGCTTTTAGTTGAAGCCAGTCTCACTTTCCTATTTTTGATTTTGTTGCCTGTGCTATTGGTGTTGTCATATCCAAAAAAATTATTGCCAAGGCCAATGTCAGGGAAGTTTTCTCTTATGTTTTCTTCTAGGAGTTTCACAGTTTTGAGTTTTACTTTTAAGTCTTTAATCCATTTTGAGTGAATTTTGTATATGGTGTGAAATAAGGATCCAGTTTAATTCTGTTGCATGTAGATTCTCAGTTTTCCCATCACCATTTGTTGAAGAGATTATCTTTTTCCAGTTGTGTGCTCTTGGCACCCTTGTCAAAGATTCAGTTCAGTTCAGTCCAGTTCAGTCACTCAGTCGTGTCTGATTCTTTGCAACCCCATGAATCACAACACGCCAGGCCTCTCTTTCCCTCACCAACTCTGGGAGTTTGTCAAAGATTAGTTGATGGTAAATGCATGAGTTTATTTTGGGGTTTTCCATTCTGTTTCACTGGTCAGCAGGTCTGTTTTTATGCTATATCATACTGTTTGGATGACCATAATTTTTTAAGATAGTTTGAACCAGACAGTGTGATGCCTTCAACTTTATTCTTTTTGCTCAAAATTGATTGGCAATTTGGGGTCTTCTGTGATTCCATATGAATTTTAGGACTTTTTTTCTAATTATGTAAAATTTTGGGAAATTTTGATAGAGATTGATTTGAATGGGCCTTTAAGCAATGTTAGTTCTTCTAATCCATGAACATGGAATGTCTTTCCATTTATTTGTGTATTCTAAAATTTCCTTCATCAGTGTTTTATAATTTTCAGTGCAAGTCTCTCTTTGGTTAAATTAGCTCCTAACTAATTCTTTTTGCTGCTAATGTGATATTGTTTTCTTAATTTCTCTTTTGGACAGTTGGGTGTTAGTGTGATGTCATTGATTTGCACATGTTTAATTTGATCCTGAAACTTTACTGAATTTATTAGTTCTAACAGGTTGTGTGTATGTGTTTACTTTTAGGTGCTCTGAGGTTGGGTGCAAATATACTGATAATTGTTATATCTTCCTGTTAAACCGACCTTTTAATTATTATATAATGCCTTTTTTTCCCTAGTGACAATTTTTGACTTCAAATCTGCTTTTCCTTGTTATAAGTAAAGCTTTCCCTGCTCTCCTTTGGTTACACCTGCATGGAATATCTTTTTTTACATATTTGCTTTGAGCGTATGTGTGTCTTGATACTTAAATTGAGTCTCTTATAGACTGCATAGTACTAGATCTTGTTGTTATTTTTGTTTTGAATCCATTCAAGTAAAATGACTCTGTGTCATTTTAACCAAGTTTTTGATTACTGAGTTTAATTCCTTGATATTTACAATACTTATTCATAGTTAAGAACTTACTATTCTATGTTAATTATTTCCAGTTTTGCAGTTCATGTTTTTCCTTTCTTTGCTATTTTTTAAAAAATAGTAATTTAGTTTTGTTCCTTTCTATTTTGTTCATCTACTAGGGTTTTTGTTTTTTTTTTTGGTTACCATGAGGCTCAAATACATCTTGTATTTATGAACATCTATTTTAGTTTAATAACAACTCAAATTCAAATGTATATAAAGCTTCTCCAATTTTATTCCCCTCACACTTTGTGTTCTTGAAGTCAAAATTTACTTTTTTTATGTTGAGACTGTTGCCAAATGTTTCTTGTTATAATTATTCTTAAAACTTTTGTCTTTTAACTTTTCTAATGGGGTTATGGCTAATTTGTGTATCACCACTATATTATTCTGTATTTTACTATATATTTACCTTTTAGTTCAGTCGCTCAGTCATGTCCGACTCTTTGCCACCCCATGAATCGCAGCACGCCAGGCCTCCCTGTCCATCACCAACTCCTGGAGTTCACTCAAACTCACGTCCATCGAGTTGGCAATGCCATCCAGCCATCTCATCCTCTGTCGTCCCCTTCTCCTCCTGCCCCCAGTCCCTCCCAGCATCAGAGTCTTTTCCAATGAGTCAACTCTTCCCATGAGGTGGCCAAAGTACTGGAGTTTCAGCTTTAGCATCATTCCTTCCAAAGAAATCCCAGGGCCGATCTCCTTCAGAATAAACTGGTTGGATCTCCTTGCAGTCCAAGGGCCTCTCAAGAGTCTTCTCCAACACCACAGTTCAAAGGCATCAATTCTTCGGCACTCTGCCTTCTTCACAGTCCAACTCTCACATCCATACATGAC